>CM056722.1:115434638-115544442 GCA_029844215.1 Przewalskia tangutica
GTGAGGCTATAGTGACATGTGAGGATCGGGTTTCTATTCTTCCTTCATTCTAAGATCGCGCTCTGTAGTCACGTTATTAAGTTGGACCCCCTCTCGACGTGTTTCGCTCGCTTTTACCGCTATGCTCTCCGCGCGAAGTGCAACTGTACCCGCAGGCTGGCGTGCAAGCCGGCGGAGTCGCTAAGCTGATTCGATGAGTACGAGCGGTACGTGCCCTGCCGGGCAAGACGAGCGTAGCGCTTCGACGGCGAAGTTTTGCGACGCCGCCGCACTGGCCAAGAAGGAAGCCGGTCGCAGCAGTTGGTCACGAGACTACAAGCACTGGCGCCTCCACCGGCAGCAGCCTGAGCGGGGAGACGGGTCGCGCGACGTCGCCACGCTTATCGCCGTGGTCAGCGCTGATACATGGGGATAGGGCCGATCGCAGTTAGCTTCCGGGGCCCAAAGAAAGACTCGTGAAGCACCCGGCAAGGCGCATAACACTTGAGGCTACTGGATTTCCTTAGTCAGAATCACCGGCGCCTACCAGCTTACGTCGAGGGCCGAGGATTGATCCGCGCAGGAGTTCATCCGTCAGCTGCAGGCAGGATCACGCGGTGATCAAGGCTTGTCGCAGAGACTGAGTCTCAGGATATTTGGTTCGCGATCGGGCCGCGCTGGAGCACCGCGCCGATTGGTTTGACTGCTGAGCTTTCCGTGGGAGTCGAGCAGTAATGCACTTCCCACTCAAGCCTTGGGACGAAGCTTTTGGGCCTTCCTGCATATTTTCGCCCCACAAACGGCGAGGCTCGCCGATGGTAGGATTTTTGACGCTGAGGCGCACCCGCGCATGACGCCGAGTACAATGCGGAGTTCGACTCTATCGTCCCGGTGACGTTCGCGACATTAAGAGTTGCATTTTGAGGATCGAAAGTGCACCGAGCATGTTATGGTGGCTCGGCCGACACGCAGCGTAGAGTTGTTCTGCAGCTCTGTCTTCACCGCATGGACATTGCCCGCCGTGATTCAAAGCCTGATCCACTTGCGCGAGGAGCGCAGAGATCGACGGGAAGCGACCGCCACAGGCATGCAAGACTTCACGCGATATTTTGGCAATCTCTTCGGAAGTGGGACTACCAAAGAGCCAGAGACTAGCGCATGTACACTCCGCCTATCAAGTAAGTAGGTAGTGGTCCTCCGCAGCCTCTTCTCTGGACCTCGGGATATTCAGGAGTGCGCCGTCAGTCTCCCGTGTTCTTGTGGTGTTCGCAGAAAGAGTGTCGGGTCGCTGTGACGCAACACCCCTACCTTTCTGCGTGGTCGATGCGGGTAGACCGTGATTTCTGTGAAGGCACGTAGCACTGGCTAAGGGAGCTTGAGTTATTCTTGGCGCCAACAGGCCATATGACGAACGGGACCTCCGACTGTGGTAGCGCTCGGTAGATAGCATGCACTACTAGTGCGGGCCATGCTGCGCCAACAGGTCGCGAAGTTCCCGCTAAGCAGCGCCTCAACCGGCTTATTTTCAGTGTATCCTTAACCATCTGTAGTTTTCAGAGTGTTATGATAATGTGTTAAAAAAGTGGCAGTGCTCTCATAGCTGGTGCTAAATGTGATTTAGAAACATGCCATACGCAAAGGAATGGTAGTCAAGTAGAAACGATTTAACCTTAGAATATTACAACAGTGACCTTGGATGCAAGGCCTCGGAGTAAAGATTTTATGAAGCGATCTCGCTGTCGTGAGTGCATTTTACGCCAGAATGTATTGTGGTGATAAGTCCTGGAGTCGGGTAAACGCAGCGGGTAGCTGGCGCGATGGTAGCTTACAAGATTGCCTCTGCGGTCGGCGAGCAAGAGTTTGCCAAAGGGCGCGATAATGGGTCGGGTTTGGGCGGTGTCATGCCGCGCCAAACCTACGCGCTCTGTTTCGAGGCGGGCTTGGCTCGTGGTTCCGCCTGTGCAGTGTAGTAATACGAAAAAGGGTGCTGTGCTCCAAGTTTATGACCATCGACATGAGCCTGTGGGATGTCGCTCGACTGTGCATCAGTCGCAAGGCTTCGAGAAATGGCCTCAGAAGAGATCGGTGCTAGTAAGATGATCAAGTTTCGAGGTAGTGGACTCAAAGTTTTGGAAATGGAAGTATGGTGTACGTGATACTGGGAAAGAGTTCTGAGTGTTCGAGTAAGTGGCCAACGAGATGTGGCGTTTAACGTATGGATCGCTTTTTCGAGAAACGTATGGCAAGAGATTTATATTTTTAGCACTCGCTGACTTCTTTGAGGTAAACAGAGGTGAAAGTATTCCTCGTTGGCTCGATTTGGGGTTTTCGCCGCATGCTATTTTTTCGTACAAAGCGTGGTATTGGCTGGGTTTCAGTAAAGTATGCGAGTGCAGTTAAGGCTATACCCCAAGCACGCAGTTTGGCTTTTTGAGGATCGAGAAGAAATATCTCGACGAATGTCGTTCTACGTGGCGGCAGTTAATGTTATACCTCGTGATTTCCGCAGGCGTACGATGCCGAGGCGACGATAATAATTCTAAGCCTTAAGGATTGGCTAAGTTTCGGCAATTGTACACAACACCCGATTAGAGTCGTTTTCGATCGAACGTTTCCACAGTTTGTTCAGGGAAAATTCCGGCTTATGTCATTAATAATTTTAAGTGATTTTTCCGAGAGATTTAAACATTTTGGATTAACGCAGTAGGGGGCTTACACTTGTCACCTCTAATTGAAGGAGGACGGCAACAATGTGCGGGGCAAGGTTGGACGCGATTTTTGTGCCTTTCCTCGTCAAGGGTATAGGTAGGATATTTTCGCGGTAGATGGATAAGGCGTAGCACACGGCTACATTCGCCTTACATCTTGCTATGCACTTCGTTTTCATCTTCGCCATTGGTCGGGCCTTTCACTTGACCTATAAATACTCCCCTTAGTCACTTAATCTTTTCATCCAAAAATTGAGCAATCTACTCTAAGTCTCAAAAATACTCTCCCTTCTTGTGGTTCTCGCCCAAAGCCTCTCCCCTCCTAGCCTCCTAGCCGGCCCCCTCGTCCGAGAGCTTTCCTCTCCCTCAGGAGTGGAGCCACGCAATGCTGTACCCCTCCCCAGCCTAGTTGCCTCAGAGCATAACAATTTCTCAGGGTAGTAGAAATACCTTCTCAAGCATTTGTTAGTAATGCCCAAAATACTTTAGCCTAATACCTTGTGAGTACTTTCCAAAGTAATTTCTTTATACTTAAAAATCCCTTTAAAATACTTATTATACTTCTTTAGTAGCCACAAAACGAAACCCCAAGGAAATTCTTCACCCAGAGTTTGAAAAGTTATGGGCGTAGAAGTTATGCGAGAATCTTTAAGTAGTTTCTGGAGCTGATCGTGAGCACCTCCTGAGTAGAGCTGAACCTCACCAGAAAGCGACATTAAACTTGGATAATTTGGGGCTTATCGTAGGTAAACACTCTCGACCTTCGTCGTTGTAATTGGAAATTACATGCTGCTGGAATATATAGTTAAGTGTATACTATATATAGAATCGAGCATACAGCATAGTGCGGCATATGCCTTTGACTTAAGCTCGACAATACTTACGGCAATGTTCGCGACTTAACGAATTTAAAAGAGGAATCGAATCAGAATTACGATAGATCAGACATAAAGAGACTTCGTGTAGTATTCTCATGTAGTAGAATCAGATACACGTCTCGTTAGACGTAAATCCCTCGTCGGGCTTGCACTACGCTTTGCCAGCGAGTAGATTAACGCTCATGCAGCCGAATTTTCTCATGGTGAATACGGAACGGTCACGAGATCTAGATGTTGGCTGTGTCGCCCGCGCCTTATAGTCAAAGAGACTTCACGCAGGCGCGATCTACGTACGGAAGGAGCAGCACATGACGGCCCAGCGACTGGAGCGCTTTGCTATTAGTTCAAGACTCGTCAGCGCAGGCATACGCAACCTCTTCCTATCTCTTCTGCGCATGATATGTGGTGAACTATGTAGCACGGTAAGAGACGATACGTGTTAATCCGTGTTTGATTGAGTTTAAAAACATAAAGTCGTTATAATCGGTTTTACGGCTTTTTAAGTCAAGTTATACGCACTTTACGTAGAAAAGAAAGTACTGTGGCGTCGCGGAAACTCGCCATGTCATTGCTGTGAAACTCTGCCTACGCTATGTCACCGGAAACTCGCGGCGCTTGTCAAGGTGAAACTTGGCCCACGCTTGTCGCTTGTCGCGCGCAAGCGCAGTATTGCAGTTACCGCTGCCTCTCGACAGGCGTCACGACTTGTCGAGAACTTACTTCGACGCGGCCGGCAGCTGGCGGAGAATTCCATCGCATGTTTCCCATTTTGATTAACGCTTTCGTTGTTGATGTCACTATGGACATGTCTACACCGGCTACAAAAGATTCGGCAACGCGCCACGCTAGCCTGCATATTATTGTCAGCCTCACGGACACGCCTACAACCGGCGCGCATTCTCGGGGCACGCGCCACGCCGGTCGTCGATTACCCGATATATGGTTATTATCGCAAATACGGACGTGTCTACACCGGATGCAAGATTCTCGGGGTACGTGGTCACGCGCGCAGGTTGACCACCCAAAGATAATATTGTTACCGAGGTTATACGGGCATGCGTTCACACCGGACGCAAGATTCCTCGGCATGCCGCTACGCGCCTTGTTATTATCATCGCATCACGATAATGCCTACACCGACGCAAAGATTCCGGGTAATGCGCCATGACGCGAACATGGCTACGCCATGTCTGCGGAGACCCATGCGCCGTTATATTCCGAAAGGGCGACTTCGGAGGGCGCGAGTCCCCTCGACTTGATCGCTTTTACGTCATGCATCGCGATTAAGTTATCATACACGTCTCCCGCTTTTAGGCTATTATGATTTCATTTACAAAGTATTCACGCTTTCTACATACTTGGTACCGTTGCATCGACTTCGGGCCGCGCTCACGCCGCAGTATACATCTACCGCCGATCCTCGCCGCCTGTGATCTCATTCGCTCGTAAGCTCCGTCTCCGCTCGCGAGGCTTATCTTCGCATGCGGTTCCCCTCAGCTGGTAGCGTGTTCTTGCACATTCAGGCTCGCGGGCCCTGCCCCGCCATAGTCGCGTAAATCTTAGAGTGTCCAGAGCACTGCTACGCAAGCGTGGCGGTAAAAAGGATAAATCGTCAAGTATTGTCAGATATACGGCGCAACCGTTGGCCGGGCTCGCGATTATCTTTTCTCTTAATTCACGCTCATGCGCTTTATTTCCGCTTGATTTTCTTCGACGTTGTATCACTAGGTGCCCGGTAAAGTGCACCAAATGACGCGCCCGGTTCGGCCAGTGACACACTAATTAAAAAAACCCGAACTTGTTAGCATAACGCAGAAAGTGCACTCTCAGGTGAATAACTTCGATTGTATTGATTGTGATAGTCCAATACTTTTGTCGACTTCCTGATAAGCAAACACGTTAGACGCCATGCGAAAGTTAGTATCTTTTCGTGATGCTTGTGCAGGCAGGAGGGTTTTCCTTATTGCGCTTAGGTTGTTTAACGATAAACCGCTAAAGCGTTGATATTATATCACTCATGCGATTCCGGAAAGCAGTCGCCTCCCACGCGTGAGACTAGCAAAGCTGGTTCTGGGTGATGTCACGCCCACCAACCTCAAAGCCCGTGATCGTGCCTTACCCATCTAGCACTCCCAAAAGAGTCATACATCGTAGAAAATCACGAACATAAATCAATAACATAAAATAACTAAGTATAAACAATAACTCGTGGAAAACTTGCTTTCTGCATATATATAGAATCAACAACTCTTTCAACCTCGGTCGCTTTAACTTTTTACAAACCTCGCCTACAATAAAGATTTCTGCGAGTGACTTCTCACGAATGATATGATAACAACGACGGACAGAGTTTCCGCCATACCCCGAATGTAAGCACCTACAACAACAAGGACTATACTAAGATAAGCATCCGAGGAACTGAGCTTCCCAAACACTGAATCGTGACTCCTAAGAGCGTGGGATCAACGATCGTGTACCTTTACTCGCGCAGATGAACGCAGCCTCGGGCGAGGTCGCATAACAAAATGTTGAGCATGTGAAATCAAAATATCAGAAATGAAATCATAGTAGTCTATATAAAGCAGAGACATGTATGATAACCAAACTACGCTCACAATAAATAAGCAATATATCAAGTCGTGGACTCACGCCGGTCATCACCCAATATAACAACGGGTCTCACGCCCACAACATCAATCACGTCGTGGAATACCTTTCCTCACCGCCAATAACGATAGAACAAAGATCAAGGAATACATACAACAATGTGTCCCACTCGTTCAAATAAAACAAAGACGGTGGCATTACGGGGCATAGCCATTACTAACACCCACAGACTAACAAGGTCATAAAATGTATCACGATATCCGCTCTAGACCGTCATACGATCGCTCGCCGCCGCCTGCAATATCAAATGTGCGCTGCCTAGCCCTCGAACTCCCGCAGCCCGCAAAGAGTGGTAGGCCAGCCTCATAGGCCCGCATGAGGTATAACCCCGCATCGAGGGTAGCTACTCCCGCATCGCCCCGACTCGCACCGCATGGCCACATTGACCGCATTTACCATAAAGGCCGACACTAACCTCGAACTCTCGTGAGCTCCAGATAAGCCCCGGACCCGCATTTAGGTATTCTCGAATCACGTGTCCTGCATCGCCGAGTCTACCCCAGACGGAGTATGCCTTAACCTCTAAACACTACAGTGAGTGGTATAATACCAACATAATGCTTTATCGCTTAAACAACATAAGCACAATCATGGAAAACCCTTTACACAAACATCAAGGTATCACTAACACACGTAGCATCCTAATATGATTACTTAGCAAAGCAACACGGCGTATTACAAGGCTATCACAAACCAACACAATCAAGTTATACACACAAGGTACTTTCTACTATATGTCAACACGTTCGGTTTCTATCCCCAAAGTACTTCATACATTAACTTTTTAAAAGATAATGCCATTTCACTGGGCTGTAAAAGTCACACAATACCCGTGAGTATATGAAAATAGAGTGATTATCTTTCGTTGAATCAAAACACTTATCTTTGTAAAATCATAACAACATTATTATCCAAACGCCCAAGTTTGCCTAATTTCAAATGTTCACGCTTCTTATTTTAGAAAGGTTTCAGAGTTCATAGTCTTATTCATTTAAGAATATAATTCTCTTTTAAACTATCCGAGAAACATAAGTCTTATACGTGAGCAGATATTCTTGTTTATAACAATCTTATTACAATCTATGATCTAGGAAATATCATTTTGTCTCATCTTAGCTTCTACAGATGGAAGTTTCTACCGGTTTTAATAATACTTAATTTATCAAACATTTTTATTAACGCCGCAGCGGGTTTGTCGATACACATTCGATTTCAAATCAAGAAACATTCTTAAGTCGCATTACCTAACTTCCCATAAAGCTAGTATAACTCTTAAGTTTTCAAAACCAAGTATTACTTCTTCTTTCAAATGATCTCTAAAATCTTTTGAAATACTTCAAGTTCTTTATTAACACATAACAAGCCATTATAGTTCAAATCGCTACCTTTAAAACCACAAGTATTTTTTACCAACATAAAGTCGTTATAACCAACTTCCCATAAAGCCGTTATAACACTTTACGTGTTAAACCAATCAAATACATTTAGCACATGTACGCCTACCGCATTACATAGTTCACATATATCATGCTAGAAGAGATATAAGAGGTTCACATACCTCGCGACCGCATCGACTAATAGCAAAACGCCTAAGTACTTCCAACCGCCGGGCTACTCCTTGCCAAGTAGATCGCGCCACACGTAGTACTTCAACCTATAAGGCCACAAGGCGCTTTATTAACATTTAGACCTCATCGGAGAACATTCTACCGAAATTCAGAAGACTCCGCAACAAACAGAATCTCCTCCTTTATCGAGGCCGCTACTAAGCCAACCAGTGGGGTTATACATCTAACCCGAACGGTACAATTCTACTCCACGTAAAGCTACACAAGTCTACTCAGAATACACCCCATGTAAATACAACAAGATTTTCTTCAAAAGGTTTCTTATTATTCGTGCTTAAGTCAAAAGACATCACGATAACAACGCTCGCTCTATATATAGTATACTTCAACTATATAGTCTAACAATCATGTAATTTCCAATTACAATGTAGGGACAAAATATTTACCTCGATCCCATAATTATCCAAGTTATAATGTCGATCCTGAAAGCAAGGTTTAGCCTCCTATCCGCAAGGCCCGACCGCCCCAACAACCCTTAGAAGTTCTAACCAACTTCTACTTATTACTCCAACTAACTATGAGATTTTTCCTTGTGGTTTTGTGACCGACTAAAGTATAATAGTATTTCGGCTTTTTGTATAGGTATAACCTTAGAATACTACATACATACTACAGGTAATTTGGGCATTATAACAATACTTTGAGAGTATTTCTACCAAGAGGAGTGGTATTTATAATGAAACAACTAGCAGTGGGTACCCCACTACTAGCACCACAAGATGGGTGTATACCGGCCTACTCCCACTGTGGGGAACACTCTACTGCTGGGACTTCTACCAAGGCCTCACAAGTGGGAGGACGAGAACTATACAACAAGCTGAGGAGGAATTTTAGACTTAGGAAATTATTCGACGGTAAGTCTTCAAAGGGAGAGGTATTTATAGACAAGCCAAGGCCAACCAATGGCCAAGATCTTGCCAAGTGCAAGGCAAGTGTAGGCCAAGATCTTGCCAAGTGCACCCTAACCAACTAACACACAAAATATCCTACCAACCCTTGACCACAAAGGCCTCACTTTCGCCACCTTTACCGCCCACACTCCACCAACGGAGGGTGCCTGGCGCGCCTCTTGTTGGTCCAACACGCTTCGCCTCTAAAAATCCGCAAAAATATAAATGACATAGCCTAATTTTCCCTACGAAGTCGTGGAAAAACGCTTGGCCGAAACGACTTAACCGGGTCAGGCACAAAAATAAATCGCCAAGCCAAATCTTCAAGTTCAAATTTTCACGCACGCCCATACGCATACTTCCAAAATACGGTATAACAAGTGACCTATGATTCGAGAATACCTTACGCAGTCCGTATGGCCTACGCGAGCTACGGAGTTCCGTGTTAGTACGCGCCCGTGGTCACGCGGCTCGCGCTACGCGACGGGCGAGTCCAGACGCCGGAGTAGCTACCGACGCGGAATACCCCACGCGGCCATCGGAGTGGCTCCACGCGAGCTACTGAAGTTCTGTGGCTAGACGCGCACATTAGATATCATCGCGCGAGCCGCCTGATCATGCGACGGCCAGATGATCTCATGATACGCTTTATGACCTGCATCGCTGGGTTTAGTAGCTCGCTATGCCCTCGCATTCTACCCCGCATTTCGCTTTATGATGACTTTGAGGCGCGAGTCCCCGACTTGACACGATCGCTTATTTATCAGGAATCGTAGTTTTGGCTATCATACATGCTCCCGCTTTATATAGACTACTATGATTTCATTTACGATTTTTAGTTTCACATACTGGGTACCACAGACCGACCTCTTCGGGCCGCTCACGCCGCAGTAAAGGTACTCCTACCGTTGATCCTCGCCTTAGATCACCGCTTTCGGCTGGGAAAGCTCCGCTTCTCCTAAGCTTAGCATTTTCGTACGGTCCCCGTCGTTGTAGATATTTGTATTCAGGTACGGCGGCCCCGTCCCGCCATCGTTGTTTTAAACTCTGAGGTCTGTGAGACCCGCTAAAGGTTGGGATGTAATCGTTCATTTTGGGGTACTTATATACATATATGCCGGAAGGCAACTTTTTCCCGTAAACCGTGTCTTATTTATACTGCTTCATATCGCGGTTGTTTTATTTTCCACGATTTCTCGATGTATGACTACTGGGTGCGCCGTAAGGCACTACCACGCCCCGAACGGGTCGTGACAATATTATATCATGGATCGCGGCAGCGAGAAAGGATTCCACGCATGATTGATATTACGGGCGCGAGACCCATGGTTATATTCGAAGTAAATGATTTCTGGTGGTACGCGCCCTCGACTTGATATAACCGCTATGTATCAGTCGAGGTTGGCTATCATACATGTCTCCTGCTTTGTTTAGATCACAGGATTTCATTACGCATTTCATCGCTCACATACTTGGTACATTCTTCAGACCGACTCCTTCGGGGCCGCTCACGCCGCAGTTTAGGTACGTGCTTGGCGATCCGCAGTGTAGACCGCTCGTAGTCTGATAGCTTCTTCCGTTCGAGTTTATCTTTTGGTATAGTTCCTTCCGCAGCTTTTGTACCATGGCACGCGGCCTTGTCCCGCTATGTTTCAAACTCTGTGAGGTCCTGTATTCATACGTGGATCGACTCACGACGTGCAAAGGTCTTTTGTTTATGATATTATATGGCAGCCTTGTCGCTTTGCCCTCGCACGCACGCTGGTTTTAAAAAAATGAGGCGCTATTTAATTTCCGCAGCTTACTTAGTTGTTATGCGTGGCGGCGCCTGTAGGCACCAACCACGAGCCCGGGGTTCGGGGCGTGACAGAAACAAGATCATCTATTAGAAACTTGGAGACTCAAATGGGGCAGTTAGTAGAAATATTGAGTGACAGACCGCAAGGAAACCTCCATAGCAATACAGTGATGAACACAAGGGAGCAGTGTTAGGAAATCAGTCTGAGAAATGGTAAACAGTTAGAGCAGGATGCACCCCAACCAGTGGTTGAAAATGATAACGAAGTGGAGAAGATAGTTGATACAGAGAAGAAGGGGGTTACTGATGACCGCCCTATTTTAGAGAAAGCTCCACCAGCAGTCATGAGGGAATATACATATAGAATTCCTTACCCTCAAAGACTTCAGAAGAATGCCCTGACAAGCAACAAAAATTCTGAGGTCTTCAAAAGTTGCATATTAATCTCCCTTCATCAAGCTCTCGAGCAGATTGCCACAGATGTGAAGTTCATGAAAGACATTCTTTTAAGAATAGGAAGTCAGACATGAGACAAGCAGGCCGACAGAGGAGTGCAAGCTATTCTCAAGTAAGACTTTCCCAAAGTTGAAAGATCCACGGAGTTTCACCTTACCTTGCACTATAGGAGCGTGACATGCAGTTGTGCTTACGTGTCACGACCACCCCCGCCCGGATCGGTGCCTTATGTCACGACCCGACCCTGGGCCGCATCGTGCCCTACCCGCACCTGCTCGTGCATACATCGAGAATAGCGCCGAACATACACAACATAACCACATGTAAATAAAAACGCCATAAAGCCGATCAGCCGCTTTCCATAATATAAACATAATCAAAAGTACAACTCGCCTACACCAACCACATATGTGAATACGCACTTAGGAATAACAATCGAACAATCGGACAAGGCCCCGCTGCATTCTCGAATATACATAGCCATGACAACTCCGAACATTGAGCCGCCTCAAATGCCAACCAGATCCTAAGCTCATGGATCCACAATCAGATCTAAACTCGCGGCATTTAACGCAAATTTCGCGGGGTCGCATAACAAAAATTTAATATGGAATGTAAATAACGCATAAGAAATGGGGATCATAATCGCATAAAAGAATGACAGTGACAAGTATAAAAATACATACCGTATCCTACGTGTCATTACCACTTATGAACTTAATCGCACCTTATTATCTTTTCCCATTTTCAATAAAGGTTATAGTCACATTCTTATGTACACGATTAGGAAAATCATTAAGTTCATTACTATAAATCTTACTTATCTTCCATAAGTATAATCCGGCCCTTAAAGGAGGGCACATTTACTACCCGGCCCAATCTGGGACGCGATCAGGTCACACAAAATAGCAAAGTGTGGCCGTGGAATCCCCCATCACCGCCGCCTATAAGTGTAAAATATAACCACGCGACGCGCCCGCGGCATCCCACTCACCGCTTGGCGCATACATACACCATACATATATATATCTCCTGCCCGTGGAATCCCACATCACTGTCGACAGCTATAAGTGTAAGATATAAACATAGGTCTCATGCCCATAACATCAATCAAGCAGGTGGTATAACGCCTCGGGGTTACCCTCATTTATACTCTTACCGAGCAGTGGTATACCTGGGGTTTACCCTCACTAATACTCTTAACCCGATGGTAAAGCAGTGGTATAGCCTCGGTTTACCCTCACCGACACTTTACTCGAGTATGGTATAACGCTCAGGCTTACTCTCATTTATACTCTTACCCTATCTCGACCGACCATCTAACAATACATAAGCACTACCATGTCCTTTATAAAAATCCGAATTTAACCTGGCACTCCAAATAACGGAAGCATACCCGTAATCCCACATCACCGCTTTCAGACGCCCAAGTAATCTTACAACAAGACAAATACTTCTCCAACCGAGGCGCGGCAACGCAATAAAACATAATACTTGCACTCAAAGGCTATCACCAGCACATATAGGCTAATTCTCAATTAACCAAGCCAATGTACTTATCAAGGCACACATAGAATAATTCTCATTTAACAAGCCAAAGTACTTATCAGTAATACATAGAATAATTTCATTTAACAAGCCAAAGTACTTATCGTGGCATACATAGAATAATTTTCATTTAACAAGCCAAAGTACTTATCAGGCACACATAGAATAATTTCATTTAACAAGCCAAAGTACTTATCAGTGGCACAAATAGAATAATTCTCATTTAACAAGCCAAAGTACTTATCGTAAGTACAAATAGAATAATTCTCATTTAACAAGCCAAAGTACTATGTACGCACACTCTTTTCAAAAGACTCTTTCCAAATAAAACTTCCCGATACTATCAACCGTAGTATCAAGTCCTATCCACCTTTCAAGACAAGTCACAATACTTTTTAGAAATACAATTACGCTTTCTAAATCAAGTGACTTCTTTATTAAAAACCTTAAGCCATCGTAATTTTAAAACAATTTGCCCTTCCTTAATACAAGTTATTTCTTTGATTACTTTATTAGAGAAAGCCATTCTCTTAACCTTCCATAAAGCCGTTATAACCAACTTCCCATAAAGCCGTTATAACCCTTTATGGTTTAGACCAACACGTTCCTTTTATAACCAAGAGAATTCTACTTTTTAAAACCAAGTATTATATACTTTCAAATCAATTCTCATAACTTTCAAAAATACAATTAGTCTCTTAACCTTTAGAAAACAAGTGACTCCTTTTATTATAAAACCCAGGCAATTGATGCCTTAAAAACAAGTTTCCTTTTCACTAAAATCAAGTCATTTATCTTTCCATAAAGCAAATATAACCAACTTCCCATAAAGCCGTTATATTCACTTTATACCTTAGCCGAAAACAATTTCCTATCCAAGTGGACTTATACGCTTTAAAAACTAACAAGATCACATACTTCAAAAACTCTTCAAGTCCCTTTAACTTAATAAAACTTAAGACATCCTTTATTCTTTCAAAGAGGCGAGTTAATCTCCTAACTCACCCGACTTGGCTATTCATAAACTAGTAAAGGATATCAAGCGAGGTACGCCCACCGCACTACATACGCAACTAGTCATGCTCAAAGATAGGAAAAGTCCTACATGTAGTAAATCACACAACTACCTCTTAACTTCTAAGAGTGGAAGGAAACACGAAAAGATACCACAGTATATTCCATACATAGAATCATGCCAAAGGAAGGAAAAGGTTCACATACCTCACGATGATTATCGACAAGAGCAAAATGCTCCAAAGTACTCCAACCTTGATAGCTATTCCACCGCCCAAGTAGGATACGCTATACTTAGTACTTCAACCTACGATGGTCACAATACGCCAATTAACCTCTTACTTCAAACGGAATATTCTAAGTGCTAAGTCACTAAATTCTACTAAAATCTGGACAAAGACCTCCTTTGTTTCTACTCACTTTGCCACCTTTTCAAGGCCGAATACAATAACCAAACAGCCCCAATTGGCTCACCACAATCTATAAGGTAGTCCAATACAAATAAATAACCATACAATTTCAATTGTCTCACCACAATATGTATGTAGTCTAATACAAAAGAATAACAAACTATTACAAACTACAAGTACAAATTCGCCACCTTGAGTTCAACAATACCAAATCTTATCCAATTTCCATTTCAATCCAAATTGTAGCATAACATGATATCGTCGCATTTGATTATAACAGCCATAATCTTTAAGTATGTAACATGCGACGATTTCTAATAAACTACCAATTAGTAATCCAATTTTTCAAGTTGCTTGTATACATTTCGTATTTAGATCCAATCAATCCATAATACTTATAACTTCAACCTATCAATCTTCATGCTAGCAACAAGTAAAGCTAACAACAACAAAAATATATAATTCAGAACACCTTTAAAAGACAAGATTATACCTCAACGATTCTTAATCCAACTCCAATCCAAGTCGCTTCCTAGTAGCTAGAGCCCTCCAAGACACTTCAATCCGCTTGCTGAGACCCTTAGAACAACACCAACAATTATCCTTCAAATCTCCAAACAAAACCTAGAAAGACCATTAGGTTTTCGCTTTGACTAATCCGAAACTACCTTTTCCAAGATTTTTCTATCGAGATATGCTTACACTACCCTCGCGAACCTTCGTTTAAAGTGTGGAGCTAAAAGGATCACAAACAAATTTTTTTTTCTCTCCCTTTTGAACCCGAGAGCTAAGGCTCTTTGTTCTTCAATTTTGTGCAATTTTTTCTAAGTTGTCAAGCTCTCTCTCTACTAGTAGTAATATAAAGTGGTCATGAGGGACAAGATGCAACCATTCGGGGTGGCTAGATGAAGTCTTACAAAATATCAAGACTAATCGACCTTGACTTAGTCAACATTCTCATGCATACAAGTTGCAAGACTTGTCTTGCAACAAAGGTCCAATGACCCTCTTGCCCTTGCACATTTCGACCAAGGCATCACATAAGGGGGTGACACGGTCGCCTCCCATTCGCCATAATAATACGATTTCCGACAATTTCATAATTCCGCTAAAATTTTACAAGTCTCAAATCTTAACACTCATGAAGTTCTTACGCACGCTCTAAAGCACGCCCCGCAAATACGAGGTAACACCTACCCTGTGCACCCTAGTGATACAACATCGAGAAAATCATAAATAAAAGCTACACATGAAACAAGATATACAATAATGAAATAAGAAAACAAAGCAACCAAAACTACATCTTTCAATATATAAATAAAACTTCAACCAACACATCCTTTACAAACTCTCGCCACAACAAGATTACACCGCCACTCGCCGTGATCAATGCGCGTGCCTAACTCGAACTTACCGCAGCCCGAATAGGCCACCTATGCCCGCATTTAGGCATTCCCCGCATCGGCGTAGCTACTCCTCGCATCGCTCGACTCGTAGTCCGCATGGCCACATGCACCGCATGAGGTATTCCCCGACACTAACTCGAACTCGTAGCTCGCATAGGTCCCCGACCCGCATGCAGGCATCCTCGTGACGGGGCAGCTTAACCCCAGATAACATGTCAAGAGCGAGTGGTACAATACTAACATAACGGCTTATCGTTAAACAACATAAGCACAACAAGTGGAAACCCCTTTACACAAACATCACAAGACACTAACACACGAGCATCCTAACATGTCTACTTATCAAACCATCTTACTACACTTTCCTAAATCAATATAAGACTTTCATAAACAAATAAGTAAACTGCTCCTTCTATCTTCCTTAAGTCGTTATACCTAACTTCCCATAAAGCTAGTATAACACTTAATCTTTTAAAACCAAGTATTTCTTTCTTTCAAAATGGTTAATAACTCTTTGAAATACTTCAAGATTCTTATTATTTAAAACTCAAGTCAAAAGACATCAAAGTAAAACCAAACGATTTCCATACTTTCTTTTAAAACAAAGGCATTTTTCCTTTAAAAGTCAAGTAGCAATATACTTTTAAACCAAGTGTCTTACTCTTTTAAAAACAAGTAACCTATACCTTAAGTCAAGTTACTTCTCCTTTCCCAAAATCAAGTTGTTTATAAGTCAAGTTATCATTTTAAATCCAATGATAAAACCATTCTTATTTTCGAAATCAAGATAACTTTATTCTTTAAAAGACTACACACCCATTACTCATGAGTGAGTTTTTACAACTTTTAACCTAATTAAAGTCCTTAATATTTCATAACAAGTCACTTAACTTTGGAATCAAGTCAAGGACACAAAAGGAAAGTCAAATTCCTTTAAACACACGCCAAGCCTACCGCACTAAATATATTTCACAAATATCATGCTAGAAAGGATAGAAGAGGTTCACATACCTCGCGACGACATCGACAATTAGCAAAACGCCTAAAGTACTCTAACCTTGCTCGCCTTTTCCACCCTTCAAGTAATACGCTACTGAGCACTTCAACCTATAAAGGCCACAAAACGCCTATCAACCTCTAGATCTCTTCGTAGAATAATTCGATACAAGATTCCTTATTCTACGGAAAATTCGCAGCACCTCCCGCAACCACATAAATCTCCTCCTCTAACGAGGCCGCTACCAAACCAACAATCCCAGTGAGGGTTACACGCCTAACCTGACGTGTACAATTCTACTCCACAATAATACTACAAGTTCATCAGAAATACACTCAATTCCTTTATAATCATCCTTCCAATATATCTTATACTCAATTCTAAACTACTACAACACGTAATCTCCAATTAAAATAGTGGACAAAGATAATTACCTCGATAAGCCCAAAATTATCCAAGATATGTTTCGATCCCGAGCAACGCTTAGCTCCACTTCCTTACGCCTCCAACCCGCTCCAAGCAACCCTTAGAAGTTTCTAAACAACTTCTCTTAACACTTCATCTAAGCTATGAAGATTTTTCTAGGCTTCATTTTTCACTAAAGGAATAAAGTAGAATTTTCTGCTCCTTGTATCAAATAACTTGGAATACAACTAGGATACTAGGCTAAGGTTTTTGGGATTTTTCAATAATACTTAAAGTATTTCTCTACACCAAGAGGGAGGGGGACGAGAATAAGGCTAAAGGGAGGGAGGGGAATTTTTTGCCTTGGAAACTTTCTAATGTGGATGAAATAAAGTCTTGCACACGGGTATTTATAGGAAATCAATGGCCAAGATCTGCACGTGGACGGTGAGGATGGGCACATGTGTGGGTAGTTGGCCAACCATTTGTCTACCACAAAACGGGACAAGTGGCACCACAAAACGGGCCACTTGTCCACCAAAAACGCCCCACTTGTTCTTCTCCACCGCCAACACGGGCCACGGGGTGACACGTGTCGCCTCACTCGCCCAAAATATTTCATCTTCCAAAATATCCGTGAATGCCAAAAATCCAAAATAAAGCTGGCCCCACAAAACCAGAAATTCTCCCGTGGGCCCCACGTGACCAATTTCTAAATAAAATTCCATAATTCTCAAATATTCCAAAAGTCCGATACCAAATACGGGAATCCAATTCCCATTAACGAACATTTTTCCTTCTCAAAATTCTAAACTTTTCCGCGAAAAATCACATCTTTCTCTCTTTCCAATTTTAATGTCGATTTACGCACGACGCCCTCATATACATACTGGAACTACGGGTGTAACACTATGATTGGGCAAGATCAACCCGATACCCTCTCTATGTTTAAAAGACTTGGCTCGGGGAAGCAAAGCCAACCACAATCAACTTGCAGCTAGTTAATCGCTCTATAGTGCATCCCCGAGGAATAATTGAAGATGTATTGGTGAAAGTGAGCAAATTTATCTTACATGTTGATTTCTTCATCCTTGATATAGAGGAAGATGAGAATATGCCAATGATCTGGAGACTATTTCTAGCCACGCGAGGCAATCGATGTTGAGAAAGGAGAGTTAAAACTCCGAGTCCAAGACGGAGATGATTTTCAAAGTTTTTAAGCCACCCACCGAACCTCAAGTCAATGATAGATGTTTTGCCATCGATAGTTGACAAGGCGCCTCGAGAAAAGCCTCACAAGATCGAGGCTCGTGAAGTAACATTAAAGCAAAGACAAGAACTTCACGGTAAGACTTCAACTCACCGCGAAAAGAGGAGAAGGAGAAAGAGAATGGTTTTGAAATGGATATGCGGAGGGAATACTCTACCCCTTGATTGAGTAAGAAAATTGTGTCCGGCTAAAAGACGTTAAAGATGCGCTACTGGGAGGCAAATTTCAATGTTTTTAATTATGTTATTTCAATTTTTGTTTTTAGTTGTTTTATTTTGTCTTGAACAGTCTCACTATCTTGGTTTCTTGTCTTATGTTTTTGGATGACAGATGAAAGGCAAGACTCACTCCGGCGAGTATGGTTAACAATGCAGAAAACCGAGGGCACTAGTATTTTTCGTAGGAATTAGCGCCGCGCATGGAACAAAGCATCATGCTCCTCACGGCAAACAGGCACAGAATTTTTCCTTCCTCCTGCACTTCTTATGACCGATGTGTCATGTCGTAAGTTGTCCCTTTATTTTATTTTTTTAGTCTTTACATCGGGACAATGTGTCGATTAAGTTCGGGGGAAATCTTATTTTGTTTTGTTGCTTGTTTTCAGTCTTTCGCTGTCTTTTTGTTTGTGTTATGTGTTTGTGAGTCATAATTTTTTTATTTATGAATCATGTATGTTGTAGTTGCTGAATATATTGAGTAGATTAATTGGATAATGTAATGGAATTAAAAACAAAAATTTGTGTGCTTAAGTTAAATATGTCAAAAATTCATGACATCTAATTATTTGGATATTTATGCTTAGTCTATGTGTTGTCAAATATGGAAAGAAAATTTGAAAATATCTAGAACACCTGGTTGCTTGTTATTTGAGACGAAATAGTTAAGATATACATGTTTAGGGAAATGATTTAGGCATTCTTTGATAGCCCTTCTTACTATTCATTACCTACCCTGACAAAAATTATATCACTAGTCAGCCCCGTTGAGCCTAAATAATATCTTTGTTTGACACCTTATGATTCTTCTGTTGTGCCATAAGTAATAATGAAAAGTATTGGAATGAGAAGTGTTGAAAAAGAAATAAAAAGAGATGAAAAAGTTGATGCACCCCAATAAAAAATATGCAAAAGCCTAAGTTTAGGGGTGCTTGTTATTTATAATATATTTCATTCTCTCAAAAGAAAAGAGGGGGAAAATAGGTATGAGATTAAAAGGAAAATCGTAAAGGGAAAAATGGAGTTGAATGAAAAATGCTTATGGTACATAATTTGAGCCTAAATGCCAACTTTAATCTACCCCTGTCTAAGCCTACATTACAACCCTTGAAAATCCTGATGATCTCTAATGTGTATGCCTATGATTAGTGGAGAATAACAAGTAAACAGGTCTATAGAATTTTGGGAAAGATGGAATGAAATTGACATGCATAGGTTAGGTGTTTGTATTTCCAGTGATCATGACATAATTGAATTTGTGAAATATCTAACTTGAAATTCTAGATTGTTAAATATTCATGTTATGTAAGTTCTAACATATTATCCCAGTTTTCATCCATGATTTTGAGGAAGCATTGTTATAGCTACTTGATCCACTTCATTGAGTCTTTTATTTGATTTTGTGTTTGTTTAGTGTTTTACTCGAGGCTTAGTAAAGTGTAAGTTCGGGGTGTTTGTCGAGTGTATTTTATACACTCTTTCAGTCCTTTAGTTAAGTATTTTCCTCTTTCGCTTGTGTTTAGTATAATATTAGGTTGTTTTTCTTTCTTTTGAGTTACAACGGTCCTAAAGGAGGAAATACCTGTTACACCCCGTAGTCCCAGGACATGTATATAAGAACGTACGTAAGAAATCAGGACTATAAGATTTGAGACTAGTAAAATTTATCTAATTATGGAAATGTCTAAAATGAAATATCATGACGAATGGGAGGGTGACACGTGTCACCCCTCGACGGTCTTCGTCGAACGGACTAAGCGGTAGAAAGGTCATTTGACCAAAGCAAAGATGAACAAGTCTCGCAAGCTAGAGCTTGATATATTTGACTA
Organism: Przewalskia tangutica; assembly: GCA_029844215.1. Lineage (NCBI taxonomy): Eukaryota > Viridiplantae > Streptophyta > Magnoliopsida > Solanales > Solanaceae > Przewalskia > Przewalskia tangutica. The sequence continues at coordinate 115,454,737 of CM056722.1, forward strand.
AGTCAAAGAGCCACTGACTAGATCTTTTAAATGAAACGATCCAAGCCACACATTTGTTTTAATCTAGACTTACATGTTGTTATATAATCACACTAGTAACAAGACAAGCTTCCCACACTTAGTAAAATTTAGAGAAAATCTTGTTGTTATTGAAGAAGCCCTGTTAGGGTCACTTTAAAGGAGAATTTTTTGTTTGTCATCCACAATTCACAATACTTTAAACCAAGGTTCCTAAGGTTATTGTCAGTGGTATCTCAATAGAAAGATCCCGAAAAGTGTCGCTTGCATTAGTCGCAAGGTGAAAACCTAAGTCGCTTTCATAGGTTTGGATTGGAAATCGAAGGAAAGTTGCTTGTGAACTTCTAAGGGCTTCAAGTGGCGGATTGAAGTGTCGCGAGAGGAGCTAAGTTGCTAAGGAGCGACTTCGGATCTTCAAGTCGATTAAGGCTTGTCAAGGTAACAATCTTGTTCTCTTAGTGTTATAAGATTACATATTGTCAGTAGTTATACATTTTAACAAACATGAGATATATGTATCGAGATTTATAGGTGTTATGGATAATGGAAGCCTAAACCAAATGACCTTGTTAGCCATTTGAAATTGAAATATAATTTGGTCGATAGTTAGAATCGCCGCATGTTATCTAATTGAAGATTGTAGTTGTTATAATCGATTGCGACTATATAACATGTTAGACTAAACAACTTGGATTGAAAAAGAATTGGAAAAAGACTTTGTGTGGTTGTACCTCAAATTGTCGAGAATGACATTGTCTTTTGGACTAGTTTGATATCAATTGTGGGGCAGAATTTTACACGTCCTGTTAGGCATGTAATCCCCTTTTGTTAGCTACATTGTTGAGCCTTAAATGTGACATGTTTGGTTATTGAATTCGGGCCTTGAAAAAGGTGGAAAAGTACGTAGAAACAAAGGAAGTGCTGTCCGAGTTTCCGTAGAATTTGGTGACTTTACACATAGAATAATCTACGCTAGCTAGAGGTTAATAGACGATATGGTCATTATAGGTTGACATACTACGCACATATTCGACTTAGCAAGTGGATCAACCAAGAGGTATGTGGAACTTTCTTATCTCTTGAGCATGAGTAGTTGTAAATGTATAGTACGGTAGACGTACGAGATTTAAATGAATTTAGTTTCATTTGATATCCTTGACTTGTTTTAAGAATGCATGCTGGTTGAGTTAGAGAATTAACTCACTTGTTTTAAAGGTTAAAGATATCTTAGTTTCTAAAGCATAATGTTACACCCCTATTTACAGTGACATGTTTTAAGAACGCATTTAGAATCCCAAATGATAAGATTAGATACTTGTAAAAATTTATCTAATTATGGAATTGTTTGAAACGTAATATTGTGACGAATGGGAGGGCAACATGTGTCACCCCCTTATGGTGCCTCGACGAAATTAGGCAAGGACAAAAGGGTCATTTGACCTTGTTGTGATGACTTAGTCTTGCAACTCAAGAGCTTGAGAAAATTAACTTGGTCAACGGGACCACAAGTCTTGATATTTAATAGAAACTCATCCAAGCCTCACATTTGTTCACATCTTGACCCTCCATTGAACTATATAGTAGTACTAGTATCAAGACTAAGTTCAACACTTAGAAAAAATTTCAAGAATTTCAAGAACACACTAAGGGTGCTCTCGGGTTTGGCTAGCTCCCAACAAGAAACAAATTTGTTTGTTGTCCATTAAGCTCCACACTTTAAGCCAAGGTTCATGAGTGTATTGTAAGTGTATCTCAATAGAAAAATCCCGGAAAAAGATAGTTTTCGTGTTAGTCGCAAGATGAAAAACCTAGTTGCTTTCTAGGTTTTGTTTGGAAGATTGAAGAAAAGTTGTTTGTGTTGTTCTATGGTCTCAAGTAGCGGATTGAAGTGTCTAGAAGAGGCTCTAAGTTGCTAAGGAGCGACTTCAATTTGAAGTCGACTAAGAATCGTTGAGGTAATAATCTTGTCTCTTAAGTGTTACAAGATTATATATTGTGTTAGCCTTACATGTTTACTAGCACGAAGTATATGTGTTGAAGTTTTATAAGTATTATGGATTGATTGTAGCCTTAAATCCGAAATGTCATTTAAGCCATGTAGTTGGATTACAATTTGGTCGCTTATTAGAATCGCCGATGTTACTTACTTCAAGATTATAGTAGTTATAATCGATCGATTTGATATCATGTTATGCTAACAACTTGATTGAAATGGAAATTGGATAAGAATTCGTGTTATTGTATCTCAATGTGGCGAATTGGACTAGTAGTTTGTATTAGTTTGATATCTTTGTGGCGGAATTTACACGCCTAGTAGCGTAATCCCTATTGTTAATCGCATTGATCGGGCCTTAAATGGCGTGTTTGGTTATTGAATTCTACCTTGAAAAAGTGGCAAAGTATGTAGAAATCGCCACGACCTGCCCGGCCCGTGATCGTGCCTTACCCCGCACCCTAGCGATACAACATCGAGTAATCAGCGAACATAAAGACAATACATGAAACCAATGTAATAAGACAAAGGAAATAAGACAAAGCACAAAAACGGTCAGATATATAAATAACAATTGAACGCTTACATCCCTTTCTACCACTACCATAACAAAGATGCTACAAACCTCTAAGAATGATATGATAACAACGACGACAGTGGCCCGCCATACCCCGAATGTAAGCACCTACAATCAGTGGACTATACCAAGATAAGCCTCCGAGGAACTGAGCTTCCCAAACGCCGAATCATGACCCTAAGAGCGAGGATCAACGATCGCGTACTTTTACTCGCAGATGAACGCAGCTCCGGGCGAGGTCAAGACAACAGTACCAAGTATGGAAATACAAGATATCAGAAATGAAATCATAGTAGTCTATAGAAAGCGGGACATGTATGATAACCAAACTACCATTAATAAATAAGCAAATATGTTCAGTCGTGACTCACGCCTCCAAGTCATCACCCAATATAACAACGGGTCTCACGCCCACAACATCAATCACGCCCGTGAATACCTTCCTCACCGCCATAATAATGATAGAAAAGCACCAAGGAATACACATGAACAAAGCAGTCCCACCTATGTCCAAATAAAACAAGATAAGGTAAGTACGAAGGCATAGCCGCTTACTAACACCCACAGATTAACAAGGTCATAAATCAGATTATGATATCTGCTTGCACTGGCCACATGATCAAAGCCGGTCGCCGCCGCATTATCAAATGCGCGCGTTTAGCCCCGAACTCCCCGCAGCCCGTGATAGGCCGCCTCATAGGCCCGCATGAGGTATAACCCCGCATCGAGGGTAGCTACTCCCTAAGATCGCCCCGACTCGCACCGCACGCCACATGTAATCGCACGACCATAAAGGCCGCGACACTAACTCGAAACTCGTGAGCTCCGCATAGCCCCTGGCGACCCGCATGAGGTATTCTCGAATCACGGTCCTGCATCACCGAGTCTACCCCGCACGGAGGGCGCTTTAACCCACTAAACACGGCGAGTGGTATAATACCAACATAACGCTTATCGCTTGAACAACCTAAGCACAATCAAGCGGAAAACCCTTTACACAAACATCACGTATCACTAACACACGTAGCATCCTAATATGATTACTTATCAAATCAACACGAAGGTATTATAAGGCTATCACAAACCAACACAATCCAGCTTATACACACAAGGTACATTCTATTATATGATTAACAAGATCGAGTATCTATTCCCAAAGTACTTCATACATTATCTTTTAAAAGATACGTTACGCTTACAAAAGTCACACAATACCCGTAGTATATGAAAACTAGAGTGATTATCTTTTCAAGTAAAGCAAAACACTTCTTTGTAAAATCAAGTAACTACATTATTTCTCAAACGCCCAAGTTTGCCTAATTTCAAATGTTCACGCTCTCTTACTTTAGAAAGGTTTCGTAGTTCATAGTCTTATTCATTTAAGAATATAATTCTCTTTTAAACTATCCGAGAAACATAAGCCTTATACGTGAGTAGATATTCTTGTTTATAACAATCTTATTACAATGCCATGATCTAGAAATATCATTTTGTCTCATCTTAGCTTCTATGCAGATGGAAGTTTCTACCGGTTTTAATAATACTTAATCACAAACATTTCCTTTTATTAACGCTGCAGTTGGTTTGTCGATACACATTCTGATTTCCAAATCAAGAAACATTCTTAAGTCGTTATTACCTAGCTTCCCATAAAGCTAGTATAACTCTTAAGTTTTCAAAACCAAGTATTACTTCTTCTTTCAAATGATTCAAAAATCTTTTGAAATACTTCAAGTTCTTTATTAACACATAATAAGCCGCTTATAGTTCAAATCGCTTACCTTTTAAAACCACAAGTATTTTCTACCAACATAAGGTCGTTATAACCAACTTCCCATAAAGTCATATAACACTTTATGTTTTAAACCAATCAAATACATTTAGCACATGCACGCTCACCGCACTACATAGTTCACACATATCATGCTGTAAGAGATATAAGAGGTTCACATACCGCGACGAGTATCGACTAATAGCAAAACGCCCAAGTACTTCCAACCGCCTTCTACTCCTAAGCCAAGTAGATCGCGCCACACGTAGTACTCAACCTATAAGGCCACGCGCGCTTATTAACATTTAGACCTCATCAGAACATTCTACACCAAAATTCTGCAAAGACTCTCCCCGCGACATGTAAATCTCTCCTTTATCGAGGCCGCTACCAAGCCAACCGCGGGTTATACATCTAACCCGAACGGTACAATTTACTCCACGTAAAAGCTATACAAGTTCATCGTAATACAAATATGTAAAACAGTCAAGATTTCTTCTTTCAAAAGGTTTCTTATTATTCAGCTTAAGTCAAAAGACATTGCCGATAACTACGCTCAGTTCTATATATAGTATACTTCAACTATATAATCATACAACATGTAATTTCCAATTACAATAGAGGACAAGATATTTACCTCGATAAGCCCATAATTATCCGAGTTTAAATGTCGATCCCGAGCAAGGTTTAGCTCCTACTCCGCGGCCCATTCGCCTCCAAACAACCCTTAGAAGTTCTAACCAACTTCTACTTATTACTCCAACTAACTATGGAGATTTGCCTTGTGGTTTCGGTTTTGTGACCCACGAAAGTATAATAGTATTTCCGGGCTTTTTGTATAAGATAACCTGAATACTACAAGGTATATGGCTAAGGTAATTTGGGCATTATAACAATACTTTGAGAGTATTTCTACCAAAGGGGGTATTATACGAAACAACTAGGCAGTGGGTACCCCACGGCTAGCACCCTGAGAGTGGGAAGTGGCTCTCGCCAAGGGGAGGAGGCTCTTGGCCGAATTCTACACTAAGGGGAGGGAGGAGGATTTAACACTTAGAATTATTTTAGGAATGGATGACGAAGTCATCAAAGAGGGGGGTATTTATAGAACAAGCCAAAGCCAACCAATGGCCAAGATCTAGCCAAGCATAGCAAGTGTAGGCCAAGATTCACCCACGTGTCCTTAACCAACTAACACACAAAATATCCTACCAACTCCCCTCATCAATTCGCCCGCGTCCGCCTCACGCCCGCCAACGGGAGGGTGCTGGCGCCTCTCGCTGGTCCAAAATGTTTCGCCTCTAAAAATCCGCAAAAATTAAAATGACATAGCCGGAATTTTCCTCCGAAGCCGTGGAAAACGCTTCGTCGAAAACGACTCTAATCGGGTGTCAGAACAAATAAATTTCGCCAAGCCTAATTCTCAAGTTCAAATTTTCTACGCACGCCCCACGCATACCGGAAATACGGTATAACATTCTCCTTCCTTAGAAACATTCGCCCCGAACGCTCCTTCTAAGTCTCAAAACAAACGCGCCAAGATAGTCTTCACTACCATACTTACGAAACAATCCTCGCCACAATGGCCACGTAAACAATCACAAGAAAAACTTACATCCAAGTCCACGAGGAAACACCTCTAACATTACCACAAACACCTCTCTCCGGGGTCTAAAATATACTTCATTCGCACCTTCTCCTTACAAAAGAAATGATCACATCTATGCTCGCCATACATGCTCGCTTCTTCCCGATACCACTTTTGTCACTTTGCCGCGAGGTTCTAGTGTCACTCCGCGACTCCAACAAATGGTACTTGACTACACGCGATCCCCGAGGTCGCCGTGACACTCGAACTCTTACCACATTTACATCGCTTAGCTTCCAAAACTCGGTTACTATCTCTAACGTGGTCATCATTAATCGGGAACACTGACGGATCTCCGATACTTTCCGATCATAACAATACGAAAAGATCGGACGACGCCTCCTAAGTCGGACGGCAAAGCTAACATATAGGCAACCCGCCTACTCGCACTGACCGCAAGGCCCAAAGTAACTCGCTAAGTTCCCTCTGCTTCCCAAAACTCACACCCAAACCGGTGGTATCTTCAAGAAAACCGACCGCCAACCTCAACTCTAAGCGTCTGCCGCCGATTATCCGCACGCATTTCTCCGAGCCGCCGTAACCTCCTCTAGACAAGCTTTACCCTATCCACAAATCGCCGGAACAAGCTCAACTAACTATCCGATCTTGCCAACATCGAACCAATCGACCGCAGCTTACACTTCCGCTTCTACAAGGCCTCATAAGGCGACATTCAAACCGAAATGGTAGCTTAAACACTCCTCCACAGAGACAACAATCCCCACAACTACCCCGACTTCCACACACCGCCCGGTGGCGAACGCGATTCTCGAGACTCACCAGTTCTTAACCTCGCTGTAAAACTTCCAGAACAAAACAACTGCACTGGCTCCACTGTCATAAGGTGAAGGTAGGCACCTGCAGCCTTACAACCTTTCTAATAAAACAACACCGCCGAGTAAACTGCCTTTGCTAGAAAACAAGACGGCCGACCTCTCGCCCGACCATCGGTCGAACGCATCCACGACCAGACTGGTTAACTAAACTTGGGCCTAACACCCTCAGAATCCCAACCCAAAGCGACCACCACAACCGACCACCACCAAAACCCGCCGCGGGTTGACCCGCAAGTGGCCTCAACCCGACCCAAGAACGCGCACCATACTAGCTCCCGAACCTAACAATCTCACTAATCACATTACGAAAACCTAGCGGTCTTCTTAGCTCAACTACCCTCCTTCATTCCACACTACTCAGGGACTAATCCCACAAACAGATCTCACGTGCACTATGCACTCCTATAAGGGTCAAACATAAACAATACATCTTTTACTCGAGATGGCCTTACCTCTAAGGTCTCTACGTATAAAACTCTAAGGCTCACACCTTCTCTATCCCCCAAATCTTACTTGGTTAACTAACCAAGATTTCTAATCACAATATTAACACACTGCTATCAAAACATAGCACTTATGATATACCCATCTTATCACACATACTGAACTCTAGAGGGTTAAGGACATGCCTGAATCTACTGCTTCACTCCCCTAGTCGTTCTAATCAAACTCGCCTGCAGGCGCATAGCTAAGCGTGACGAACTACCCGCCGATCCTGGGCTAAGTCCTCCTACCAGACACTCTTTCGACACTGCACTGACGGCCATAGGTACAACAAGTACCAACCTAAAAGATGACATTCCCGGATGACGCCGCTACATCGTGAACACCGAGAAAACCGAATCCGGATGGCCGAACTCACGCAGTAGTCGTGGAACCTAAGCTCGAGCTCACCAACTCCTGCATACCCCGAACGCCCCGAACTCGCGGACCTTTCGCACCATGGATGCGCATAATCTAATCGCCAGCGAGGCGATCGCCGCAGTTACCAAAGGACCTCGCTACTGCCCTCTTCGCCGCCCTTCGTTAACCCGCCGATCTCTACGTTTCTCGCCGCGCATAAGCCCGCATACGTGCCATGCTCAAGCTTCAATCAAGAAATTACTTCAGACAACCTTTCTCGCTGATATTCATCAAGACTCGCAGACATCGGTATACTCTCCGTAGTCAAATCCATAGTTAGTAATGTGGTCGCCCCTTGAAATCTATATTCTATTCCCGCCGCGAATCAAGGTTCAAATATCATGGCCGCAGCAGAACCGCCGCCGTGCTAAACTCACTAGCAGCGACGCCGCAAAACTCCCGAACGGCACCACCTCAGTGATGATTGGGCCTGCGCCCACGTGAACCTGCAGACTTACTCGCAGCCTCCTCGCCGCTTTGCCCTCCCGGGTCGGTTGCCACGCGAGGCATAACCGTAGTGGAAAGAAATACGTGAGAGGTCCAACTTACAACACGCCTCTAAGGCACGATCTCGTGAGTGAGAAGAATAGAAACCAATCCTAAATATCCTATAGCCTCTCGACATCGGTGCGACAACACACCGATAATCAAGACTCACCGATACGGCTCAGACACTTTCCGAGGATTAATCGCCTGATACCACTTTTGTCACGACTGCCCGGCCCGTGGATCGTGCCTTACCCCGCACCCTAGTGATACAACATCGAGTAATCGAACATAAAGACAATACATGAAACCAATGTAATAAGACAATGAAATAAGAAGACAAAGCAACCAAAAACTGTTACCACAAGATATATAAATAACAATTGAATGCTACATCCTTTCTACCACTCGCCCATAACAGCATTACTGCACTTAAGAATGATATGACAACAACGACGGACAGGCTCCGCCATACCCCGAATGTAAGCACCTACAATCAACAGTGGACTATACCAAGATAAGCCTCCGAGGAACGGAGCTTCCCAAACGCTGAATCGCGACCCTAAGAGCGAGGATCAACGCATCGCGTACCTTTACACGCATGAACGCAGCTCCGGCGAGGTCAAGATAACAGTACCAAGTATGTGAAATACATGAAGATATCAGAAATGAAATCATAGTAGTCTATGTAAAGCGGGACATGTATGATAACCAAACTACGCATTAATAAATAAGCAACATGTCTAGTCGTGACTCACGCCTCCAAGTCATCACCCAATATAACAACGGGTCTCACGCCCACAACATCAATCATGCCCGTGGAATACCTTCTCACCGCCAATAACGATAGAAAAGCACCAAGGAATACACATGAACAGCAGTCCCACCTGTGTCCAAATAAAACAAAGATGGTAAGCACGTAAGGCATAGCCGCCTACTAACACCTACAAGACTAACAAGGTCATAAATCAGACATGATATCTGCCTGCAGGCCACATGATCAAAGCCGTCGCCGCTCGCAATATCAAATGTGCGCTGCCTAGCCTGAACTCCCGCAGCCCGCATAGGCCGCCTCATAGGCCCGCATGAGGTATAACCTCGCATCGAGGGTAGCTACTCCCGATCGCCCCGACTCGCACCGCATGGCCACATGCATCGCATGACCATAAAGGCCGCACACTAACTCGAACTCTCGTAGCTCGCATAGGCCCCCAAGGACCCGCATGAGGTATTCTCGAATCATGGTCCTGCATCACCGAGTCTACCCCGCGACGGAGGCGCCTTAACCCCGAACACGCGAAAGTGGTATAATACCAACATAACAGTTTATCGCTTGAACAACCTAAGCACAATCGCGGAAAACCCTTTACACAAACATCACGTATCACTAACACACGTAGCATCCTAATATGATTACTTATCAAATCAACACGAAGGTATTATAAGGCTATCACAAACCAACACAATCCAGCTTATACACACAAGGTACATTCTATTATATGATTAACAAGATCGAGTATCTATTCCCAAAGTACTTCATACATTATCTTTTAAAAGATACGTTACGCTTACAAAAGTCACACAATACGTAGTATATGAAAACTAGAGTGATTATCTTTTGAAGTAAATAAAAACACTTCTTTGTAAAATCAAGTAACTACATTATTTCTCAAACGCCCAAGTTTGCCTAATTTCAAATGTTCACGTCTCTTACTTTAGAAAGGTTTCAGAGTTCATAGTCTTATTCATTTAAGAATATAATTCTTTTAAACTATCCGAGAAACATAAGCCTTATATGAGTAGGATATTCTTGTTTATAACAATCTTATTACAAAGCATGATCTAGGAAATATCATTTTGTCTCATCTTAGCTTCTATGCAGATGGAAGTTTCTACCGTTTTAATAATACTTAATCACAAAACATTTCCTTTTATTAACGCTGCAGTTGGTTTGTCGATACACATTCGATTTCCAAATCAAGAAACATTCTTAAGTTATTACCTAGCTTCCCATAAAGCTAGTATAACTCTTAAGTTTTCAAAACCAAGTATTACTTCTTCTTTCAAATGATTCAAAATCTTTTGAAATACTTCAAGTTCTTTATTAACACATAATAAGCCGGTTATAGTTCAAATCGTTACCTTTTAAAACCACAAGTATTTTCTTACCAACATAAGGTCGTTATAACCAACTTCCCATAAAGCCGTTATAACACTTTATGTTTTAAACCAATCAAATACATTTAGCACACGACGCTCACCGCACTACATAGTTCACACATATCATGCTATAAGAGATAGGAAGAGGTTCACATACCTCGCGACAGTATCGACTAATAGCAAAACGCTCCAAGTACTTCCAACCGCTTCGCTACTCCTAAGCCAAGTAGATCGCGCCATTCGTAGTACTCAACCTATAAGGCCACAAGGCGCCATTAACATTTAGACCTCATCGTAGAACATTCTACCGAAAATTCAAAGACTCTCCTCCCCGCGACGCCTAAATCTCCTCCTTTATCGAGGCCACTACCAAGCCAACCTGGTTATACATCTAACCCGAGCGGTACAATTCTACTCACGTAAAAGCTATACAAGTCTCATCAGAATACACTATGTAAAACAAATCAAGATTTCTTTCAAAAGGTTTCTTATTATTCAGCTTAAGTCAAAAGACATTGCCGATAACTACGTTCAGTTCTATATATAGTATACTTCAACTATATAATCATACAACATGTAATTTCCAATTACAATAGAGGACAAGATATTTACCTCGATAAGCCCATAATTATCCGAAGTTTAAATGTCGATCCTGAGCAAGGTTTAGCTCCTACTCCGCGCTCCGACCGCCTCCAAACAACCCTTAGAAGTTCTAACCAACTTCTACTTATTACTCCAACTAACTATGGAGATTTGCCTTGTGGTTTCGGTTTTGTGATCGACGGAAAGTATAATAGTATTTCGGGCTTTTGTATAAGTATAACCTTAGAATACTACAAGGTATATGGCTAAGGTAATTGGGCATTATAACAATACTTTTGAGAGTATTTCTACCAAAGTGGGGTATTATACAAAACAACTAGGCTAGTGGGTACCCACGGCTAGCACCCCGCGAGGTGGAAGTGGCTCTCGCCAAGGGGAGGGAGGAGGCTCTTGCCGAATTCTACACTAAGGGAGGAGGAGGATTTAACACTTAGAATTATTTTAGGAATGGATGAAGAAGTCATCAAAGAGGGTATTTATAGACAAGCCAAAGCCAACCAACGGCCAAGATCTAGCCAAGTGCATAGCAAGTGTAGGCCAAGATTCACCCACGTGTCCTTAACCAACTAACACACAAAATATCCTACCAACTCCTCATCAATTCGCCCAAGGTCCGCCTCACGCCCGCCAATGGGAGGGTGCCAAGTGGCGCCTCGCTGGTCCAAAATGTTTCGCCTCTAAAAATCCGCAAAAATTAAAAATGACATAGCCGGAATTTTCCTCCGAAAGTCGGAAAACGCTTTAAAAACGACTCTAATCGGGTGTTGTGAACAAATAAATTTTGGCCAAGCCTAATTCTCAAGTTCAAATTTCCTACGTACGTCCTTACGTACATACTCGGGAAATACGGGGTATAACATTCTCCCCTCCTTAGAAACATTCGTCCCGAATGTTCCTTCTAAGTCTCAAAACAAACGCGGCGCCAAGATAGTCTTCACTACCATACTTACGAAACAATCTCGCCACAATGGCCACGTAAACAATCACAAGAAAAAACTTACATCCAAGTCCACGAGGAAACACTCTAACATTACCACAAACACCTCTCTCCGGTCTAAAATATACTTCCTTCGTGACCTTCTCCTTACAAAAGAAATGATCACATCTATGCTCGCCATACATGCTCGCTTCTTCCCGATACCACTTTTGTCACTGCCGCGAGGTTCTAGTGTCACTCCGCGACCCAACAAATGGTACCGACCACATGCGATCCCCGAGGTCGTGACACTCGAACTCTTACCACATTTCGACATCGCTCGCTTCAAAACTCGTTACTATCTCTAACGTGGTCATCATTAATCTGGAACACTGACGGATCTCCGATACTTTCCGATCATAACAATACGAAGATCGGACGTATTGCCTCCTAAGCCGGACGGCAAAGCTAACATATAGGCAACCCGCCTACTCGCACTGCATCCGCAAGGCCCAAAGTAACTCGGGCTAAGTTCCTCTGCTTTCCAAAACTCGTCACACCCAAACCGGTGGTATCTTCAAGAAAACCGACCGCCAACCTCGAACTCTGCGTCGTCGCCGATTATCCGCATCGATTTCTCCGAGCCGCCGGAACCTCCTCTAGACAAGCTTTACCCTATCCACGGTCTGCCGAACAAGCTCAACCAACTATCTCGAATCTTGCCAACATCGAACCAATCGACGGCAGCTTACACTTCCGCCCCTACAAGGCCTCATAAGGCGACATTCAAAACCGAAATGGTAGCTTAAACACTCTCCACAGAGACAACAATCCCACAACTACCCCGAATTTCCACACACCGCCCGAGGCGAACGCGATTCGAGACTCACCGAAGTTCTTAACCTCGCTGTAAAACTTCCAAACAAAAACAGCCGCACTGGCTCCACTGTCATTATAAGGTGAAGGTAGGCACCCCGTGCAGCCTTACAACCTTTCTAATAAAACAACACTGCCGAGTAAACGGTCTTTGCTAGAAAACAAGACGGCCGACTCCTCGCCCGACTATCGTCGAACGATCCACGACCAGACGCTGGTTAACTAAACTTGGGCCTAACACCTCGTAATCCCAACCCAAAGTGGGACCACCACAACCGACCACCACTAAACTCGCCGCGGGTTGACCCGCAGCGTGGCCTCAACCCGACCCGGCAACGCGCACCATACTAGCTCCCCGAACCGGAACAATCTCACTAATCACATTACGAAAACCTAGCGGTCTTCTTAGCTCAACTACCCTCCTTCATTCCACACTACTCAGGGACTAATCCCACAAACAGATCTCACGTGCACTATGCACTCCTATAAGGGTCAAACATAAACAATACATCTTTTACTCGAGATGGCCTTACCTCTAAGGTCTCTACGTATAAAACTCTAAGGCTCACACCTTCTCTATCCCCCAAATCTTACTTGGTTAACTAACCAAGATTTCTAATCACAATATTAACACACTGCTATCAAAACATAGCACTTATGATATACCCATCTTATCACACATACTGAACTCTAGAGGGTTAAGGACATGCCTGAACCCATCGCTTCACTCCCCTAGTCGTTCTAATCAAACTGCCCCGTAGGGCGCATAGCTAAGGAAGGTGACGAACTACCCGCCGATCCTGAAGGCTAAGTCCTCCTACCAGGACACTCTTTCGACACCAGACCCTGACGGTCATAGGTACAACAAGTACCAACCTAAAAGATGACATTCCCTGGGATGACGCCTGCCACATTGTGAACACTGAGAAAAACTGAATCCGGATGGCTGGAACCTACGCCAGAGCGAACCTAAGCTCGAGCTCGACCAACTCCTCGCATACCCCGAACGCCCCAACCCCGCGAGGACCTTTTCTCGCACCATGGATGCGCATAATCTAATCGCCGCGAGGCAACTCGCCGCAAGTTACCAAAGGACCTTGCTACTCGCCCTCTTCTCGCCGCCCTTCGTTAACCCGCCGATCTCTACGCTTTCCCGTCCGCGCATAAGCCCGCATACGTGCCATGCTCAAGCCTAATCAAGAAATTACTCTTGCACAACCTTCTCGCTGATATTCATCAAGACTCGCGACATCGGTATACTCTCCGTAGTCAAATCCATAGTTAGTAACGGTCGCCTCCTTGAAATCTATATTCTCTATTCCTGGCCGTGGAACCGGCGTTCAAATATCATGGCCGCAGTAGGAACCGCCGCCGCTGCAAACTCTGGGCTAGCGACGCCGCAAAACTCCCCGAATGAAGCACCACCCTGTGTGATGATTGGGCCTGCGCTCACGTAACCCTCTCAGATTTACTCGCAGCCTCCCACGCTTTGCCCTCTGGGCGGGTTGCCTACGCGAGGCATAGCAGAAGTGGAAAGAAATACGTGAGAGGTCCAACTTACAACACAACTCTAAGGCACGATCTCAGAGTGAGAAGAATAGAAACCAATCCTAAATATCCTATAGCCTCACGATTATTGGTGTGGTGCACAACACACCGATAATCAAGACTTCATCGATACGGCCAGAGACACTTTCCGAGGATTAATCGCTCGATACCACTTTTGTCACGACTGCCCGGCTGGATCGTGCCTTACCCCGCACCCTAGTGATACAACATCGAGTAATCAGCGAACATAAAGACAATACATGAAACCAATGTAATAAGACAAAGGAAATAAGAAGACAAAGCAACCAAAAACTAAGCATCACAAGATATATAAATAACAATTGAACGATTACATCCCTTTCTACCACTCGCCCATAAGCATTACTGCACTCTAAGAATGATATGATAACAACGACGGACAGGCCCGCCATACCCTCGAATGTAAGCACCTACAATCAACAGGACTATACCAAGATAAGCCTCCGAGGAACGAGCTTCCCAAACGCTGAATCGTGACCCTAAGAGCGAGGATCAACGATCGTGTACCTTTACGCGGCATGAACGCAGCCTCAAGCGAGGTCAAGCATAACAGTACCAAGTATGTGAAACATGAAGATATCAGAAATGAAATCATAGTAGTCTATAGAAAGCGGGACATGTATGATAACCAAACTACGCCATTAATAAATAAGCGATATGTCTAGTCGTGACTCACGCCTCCAAGTCATCACTCCAATATAACAATGGGTCTCACGCCCACAACATCAATCATGCCCGTGGAATACCTTCCTCACCGCTACCAATGATAGAAAAGCACCAAGGAATACACATGAACAGCAGTCCCACTATGTCCAAATAAAACAAGATAAGGTAATGCACGAAGGCATAGCCGCCTACTAACACCTACAAGATTAACAAGGTCATAAATCAGATCATGATATCTGCTCTGCATCATTACATGATCAAAGCCGTCGCCGCTCGCAATATCAAATGTGCGCGTCTAGCCTCGAATCCCCCGCAGCCCCGCATAGCCGCCTCATAGGCCCGCATGAGGTATAACCCCGCATCGAGGGTAGCTACTCCCGGCATCGCCCCGACTCGCACCGCATGGCCACATGCATCGCATGACCATAAAGGCCGCACACTAACTGAACTCTCGTAGCTCGCATAGGCCCCAAGGACCCGCATGAGGTATTCTCGAATCATGGTCCTGCATCACCGAGTCTACCCCCAGACGGAGGCGCTTAACCCCTAAACACTGAGTGGTATAATACCAACATAACGGTTTATCGCTTGAACAACCTAAGCACAATCAAGGAAAACCCTTTACACAAACATCACGTATCACTAACACACGTAGCATCCTAATATGATTACTTATCAAATCAACACGAAGGTATTATAAGGCTATCACAAACCAACACAATCCAGCTTATACACACAAGGTACATTCTATTATATGATTAACAAGATCGAGTATCTATTCCCAAAGTACTTCATACATTATCTTTTAAAAGATACGTTACGTTTACAAAAGTCACACAATACCCGTAGTATATGAAAACTAGAGTGATTATCTTTTGAAGTAAAGCAAAACACTTCTCTTTGTAAAATCAAGTAACCACATTATTTCTCAAACGTCCAAGTTTGCCTAATTTCAAATGTTCACGTCTCTTACTTTAGAAAGGTTTCGTAGTTCATAGTCTTATTCATTTAAGAATATAATTCTCTTTTAAACTATCTGAGAAACATAAGCCTTATATGTGAGTAGGATATTCTTGTTTATAACAATCTTATTACAAAGACATGATCTAGGAAATATCATTTTGTCTCATCTTAGCTTCTATGCAGATGGAAGTTTCTAATCGGTTTTAATAATACTTAATCAAAACATTTCCTTTTATTAACGCTGCAGTTGGTTTGTCGATACACATTCGATTTCCAAATCAAGAAACATTCTTAAGTCGTTATTACCTAGCTTCCCATAAAGCTAGTATAACTCTTAAGTTTTCAAAACCAAGTATTACTTCTTCTTTCAAATGATTCAAAAATCTTTTGAAATACTTCAAGTTCTTTATTAACACATAATAAGCCGCTTATAGTTCAAATCGCTTACCTTTTAAAACCACAAGTATTTTCTTACCAACATAAGGTCGTTATAACCAACTTCCCATAAAGCCGTTATAACACTTTATGTTTTAAACCAATCAAATACATTTAGCACACGTGACGCTCACCGCACTACATAGTTCACACATATCATGCTATAAGAGATAGGAAGAGGTTCACATACCTCGCGACGAGTATCGACTAATAGCAAAACGCTCCAAGTACTTCCAACCGTCGGCTACTCCTTAAGCCAAGTAGATCGCGCCATTCGTAGTACTCAACCTATAAGGCCCCAAGGCGCTTATTAACATTTAGACCTCATCGTAGAACATTCTACCGAAAATTCGGCAAAGACCTCCCCTCCCCGCGATACCTAAATCTCCTCCTTTATCGAGGCCGCTACCAAGCCAACCGGGTTATACATCTAACCCGAACGGGTACAATTCTACTCACGTAAAAGCTATACAAGTCATCAGAATACACCTATGTAAAATGTCAAGATTCTTCTTAAAAGGTTTCTTATTATTCAGGCTTAAGTCAAAAGACATTGCCGATAACTACGTTCAGTTCTATATATAGTATACTTCAACTATATAATCATACAACATGTAATTTCCAATTACAATAGAGGGACAAGATATTTACCTCGATAAGCCCATAATTATCCGAGTTTAAATGTCGATCCCGAGCAAGGTTTAGCTCCTACTCAGCGCCCGACCCGCCCAAACAACCCTTAGAAGTTCTAACCAACTTCTACTTATTACTCCAACTAACTATGGAGATTTGCCTTAGGGTTTCGGTTTGTGGACTGACGAAAGTATAATAGTATTTCGGCTTTTTGTATAAGTATAACCTTAGAATACTACAAGGTATATGGCTAAGGTAATTTGGGCATTATAACAATACTTTGAGAGTATTTCTACCAAAGTGGGGTATTATACAAAAACAACTAGGCTAGTGGGGTACCCCACGGCTAGCACCCCGGAGTGTGGGAAGGGCTCTCGCCAAGGGGGAGGGAGGAGGCTCTGGCCGAATTCTACACTAAGGGAGGGAGGAGGATTTAACACTTAGAATTATTTTAGGAATGGATGAAGAAGTCATCAAAGAGGGTATTTATAAGACAAGCCAAAGCCAACCAATGGCCAAGATCTAGCCAAGTGCATAGCAAGTGTAGGCCAAGATTCACCCACGTGTCCTTAACCAACTAACACACAAAATATCCTACCAACTCCTCATCAATTCGCCCAAGGTCCGCCTCACGCCCGCCAATGGGAGGGTGCCAAGTGGCGCCTCTCGTTGGTCCAAAATGTTTCGTCTCTAAAAATCCGCAAAAATTAAAAATGACATAGCCGGAATTTTCCTCCGAAAGTCGTGGAAAACGTTTTCGAAAAACGACTCTAATCGGGTGTTGTGAACAAATAAATTTTGGCCAAGCCTAATTCTCAAGTTCAAATTTTCTACGTACGTCCTTACGTACATACTCGGGAAATACGGGGTATAACAGAAACAAAGGAGGTGCTGTCCGATTTTCCGTAGAATTTAGTGACTTTACACTTATAATATTCTACGTTTGAAGTAAGACGTTAATAGACGTATTGTGGACATTATAGGTTGACATACTACGGGAGGGATATTGTACTTAGCAAATGGCTTGACCCGAAGAGGTATGTAGAACTTTCCTATCTTTTGAGCATGACTAGTTGCACGTATATAGTACGGTAGACGTACAAGACCTTGATATCCTTTACTAGTTTTATGTATAGTCAAGTTGGGTGAGTTAGGAGATTAACTCACTTCTTTAAAAGTATTAAGGATGTCTTAAGTTTTTAAAGTTAAGGAACTTGAAGAGTTTTAAAGTATGTGATACTTATTTCGTTTTAAACATATAAGTCCCTTGGATAGGAAATTGTAATTGGCTAAGGTATAAAGTTAATATAACGACTTTATGGGAAATTGGTTATACTAGCTTTATGGAAAGATAAATGAGGATAAATGACTTGTTTTAATGAAAGGCAATTTGGTTTTAAGGCATCAATTGCCTAAGGTTTTTATGGGAAAAGAAGTCACTTGATTTAGAAGCCTAATTTTATTTCTAAAAGTATTGTGACTTGTCTTGAAAAGTAATTGTGACTTGATACTACGGTTATTAGTATCTTGGAAGTTTTATACGAAAAAGAGTCATTTTTAAAAGAGTGGAAGTATGTAGTACTTGGGTTAAATTCCCGGATTTTTATAAAAGACATGTTAGTGCCTTAAGTAAACTAAAATGAGAGTGTATATGAACAAGAATAATAAGAAGTTAGGGGATTTCTTAACTTGCTTATATATTGTATGATAAGCCGGTAGTGCTTATGTTATGTATGATAGCCGGTTTGTGCTAGTGGTATATTATTCATTACGGGGTCATTCCCCGGGTTTGTGGCATTTGCATATTCCGTGGATTTGCTACCCACGATGCGAGGAATACCTCATGCGAGTCCGTAAGGGCTTATGCGGGTGAAATAGTCCCATGCGGGCGGGTACAGCCTATGCGAGGAATACCTCATGCGAGTCCGTAAGGGCTTATGCAGGTGAAATAGTCCCATGCGAGGAATACCTCTTGCGGGTCCACACGACCTATGCGGGTGAAATAGTCCCAGGAGTAGGATATTGTGTTGTAAGTATACTCCTATTTACTCTCATTGTTAGTAAGGCATAGTGTACTATAATTTGATTATCATACATGTCTCCGGCTTTGTTTTAAACTTATGATGTAATTACAGTATTTTCCAGTTTTACATACTTGGTACATATTGTGTACCGAATTTCTTCCTGGCTGCGTTCATGCCGCAGGTAGGGGTAAGCAGGTGGTGGATCCTCATTCTTAGGATCACTTATCAGACGTCAGAAGCTCCATTTCTCCGGAGGCTTGTCTTTTTGGTACAGTTTTTCCCTGATGTTATAGATTTATGTACATTCGTGGTACGTATGGGCCCTGCACTCCACGCTTGTTATTCCTAGAGGTCTGTAGTCACATTTGTGGTTTGAAACAGAAACAGAGTTGTACAGTTTTGCTTTTGATTATGCATATTTTATGGAATGCGGCCTTATCGGCTAGCCTGTGATGTTATTGTCTAAACATGTTTTCATATTGTGTATGTTCCGCTGCTATTCTATGATGTATACCTGAATGGGGTGCCCAAGTAGGGCACCAGTCGCGGCCCCGGGGTTGGGTCGTGACAAAAGTGGTATCAGAGCAGTTAGTCCTCGGAAAGTGTCTACAGACCGTGTCTAGTAGAGTCTTGATTATCGGTGTGTCAGGCACCACATCTATAATCGTGAGGTCAGCAGGACATTTAGGATTGGTTTCCATTCTTCTCTCTCCGAGATCGCATAAAGAGAGCCGCCTTATTAGGTTGAATTCTCTCGACCTATTCTTATGAAATGCTTATGCCTCCACTGGCGACCAGGCCTGTGGGTGGGCAAAGCAGGAGTCGCTAGCGGTACTCGCAGGTTACACGGACCCGTGCACGCACTATGCCCGAGGTAGAGGCGGTCGGCGAGTTCACCACACCGATGACAGAGGAGCCGAGGCGCAGAGCTCCAGAGGTTCCAGACGCAGCCTCCACCCCACACCAGAGTTGAGTATAGAGACTACGGAGCAGATCCGGTTATTGACCAAGATAGTAGCAGGCGCCGATGTGATCGCATACCTAACCCAGAGCCGATGGGCCATGGATTCGGGATTTTGTGGGTTGTCATCCGCCCGAGTTTTATGGTTCGAGGTCTGAGGAGGATCCGCAGGAGTTCATTCGGCGAGCCATGGACTATGCAGTTCTTAGGGCTTCGGAGACAGAGTTCGCTATGCTAGCCTCTTACCTACGCGATATTGCATTAAACCGGTTTGAGTCATGGGTGCTGCCGAGAGGTGAGGATGCTCTTCCAGCTATTTGGGAGGAGTTCACAGAGGCCTTCATGGATCACTTTCTGCCTCCTGAGATGAGGAGAGCCCGCGTAGATAGATTTTTGACCTGAGGCGTAATGGAAGGACTATCGTGAGTATAGCACGGAGTTTGACTCTTGGCTGTGCATGCGCACACCATTGTAGATACATGGCGACAGAGTTCATCGTTATGTGACGGGCTAGACCGTCATATGATTATCGTGCTTGGGAGTGGCTCTTCATCCCGTATGGACATCATGAGGATGCAGCGTATGCGCAGGGATAGAGGATAGAGAGATGAGGATCGATTGACTCAAAGCCACCAAGAGGCCGTGACAGCAGGTCTCGTGGCGCTGAGGCGACAAATTTCAAGAAGCAGACTAGGTCCACATTCCAGCCAGCACAGAGTGCTCCTTCACGGTTTTCTGGCAGGAGGTCTGATCAGCCAGGTCATTCAGGAGCAGGTTAGGGCTCCAGGACTTTGGGGTTTCAGGGAGGCAGAGATCGTCACCGATCGAGACCACCCACATCTCGGTGTGCTCGATGCGGTAGATCTCACCCAGGCGAGTGTCGTGTTCCTGCTGGAGCATGTTACTCTTGTGTCCAGCTGGGCCATTTGAGGAGAGACTGTCCGACTATAGGCAGCATGGGTGGTACGGTGCAGCCGACCGGATCAGTTGCTGGGTCTTCCTCTTCTTCTGTGGTTATGCGCCCCGGCAGGCCGCGTCAGAGGTCGTGGTGGTGGTTCTAGTTCTAGCGGTCCACAGAACCGCATATATTCATTAGCCAGCCGCCAGGATCAGGAGGCTTCCCCTGACGTCGTCACAGGTACATTATTGATTTCATGATGTGACGTGTATGCTTTGATAGATCCAGGTTCTACCTTGTCCTATGTGTCCCCTCTTATTGCGGGTAGAATCGGGATAGAGCCGGTATCGATAGAGCCTTTTGAGGTTGCTACGCCAGTGGGTGATTCGGTGTTAGCTGAGCGGGTGTATAGAGGTTGTCAAGTGTTTATTTACAGTCGTCAGACCCTTGCAGACTTGATAGAGTTGGAGATGACAGATTTTGATGTCATTATGGGTATGGACTGGTTGGCTTCTTGTTATGTCAACGTTGACTGTAGAGACAGGTTGGTTCGGTTCCGTTCCGCGAGCCGCTTATCGAGTGGAAGGGCAACACAACCGCCGGCGGGTAGGTTTATTTCTTACCTCAAGGCTAGGAAGATGGTGCGTAGCGGTACATCTATCATCCGTTCGGTATTTGATACGCAGGCCGAGGTGCCGATTCTTCATCGCCGATGGTTAGGAGTTTCGGATGTGTTCCCGCACGATCTTCCGTATCCTCCCGAGAGGGAGATTGAGTTTTGTATTGACACGTTGCCAGACACTCGACATATTTCCATTCCGGCATACAGGATGGCACCTGCTGAGTTGAGGGAGCTGAAGGACCAGCTGAAAGATTTGCTGGAAAAAGGCTTTATCAGGCCTAGTGTTTCTCCCTGGGGAGCGCCGGTTTTGTTTGTGAAGAAGGATGGACGCCGCAGATGTGTGTTGATTATAGGCAGCTGAATAAGGTAACAATCAAGAATAGGTACCCTCTCCCCAGGATTGATGACTTGTTTGACCAGTTGCAGGGTGCGAGGTGTTTCTCCAAGATAGACCTGCGGTTTGGTTATCATCAGGTGTGAGTTCGAGAGGCAGATGTCCCAAAGACTGCATTCAGGACCCGGTATAGGCACTATGAGTTCAAGGTTATGTCTTTCGGTTTGACCAACGCTCCAGCGGTATTTATGGATTTGATGAACCGGGTGTTCAAGCCATTTTTGGATACATTTGTGATAGTATTCATTGATGACATCCTGGTTTATTCGCGGACAGAGCAGGAGCATGCAGATCACTTGAGGACGGTACTTGGGATCCTCCGGAGCCGACAGTTATTCACCAAGTTCTCCAAGTGTGAGTTTTAGTTGGCCTCAGTGGCATTCCTGGGGCACATTATCAACGATGGTATTCGGTGGATACGCAAAGATTGAGGCGATCAAGTCTTGGCCGAGACCTACTACTCCGACCGAGGCGCAGCTTAGTATCGGCGTTATTATCGTAGGTTTGTGGAGCGCTTGCTTTGATTTCAAAGACCGCTGACTAGGTCGACTCGGCGCACCAAGTTCCAGCCGACGAGGCTTGCGAAGCGGTTTCCAGTTGTTGAAGGAAAGGTTGACTACTACCCGCCTACTCTTCCGAGGGGTTAGACGCACGTGATCTATTGTGATGCCTCTGCATCGGGCCAGGTGTGTTTTGATGCAGCACGGCAAGGTTATAGCCTATGCTTCCCGGCAGTTACGGAAGCATGAGAGGAATTACCCTACCCACGACTTAGAGTTGGCCGCAGTTATTCATGCCTTAAAGATTTGGAGACACTATTTGTATGGGGTTCATGTGGATATTTATACAGACCACAAGAGCCTCCAGTATATCTTCAGGCAGAGGGAGCTAAACTTGCGACAGAGACGGTGGTTAGAGTTGTTGAAAGATTATGATGTTGATATTCTATACCATCCGGGGAAAGCCAACGTAGTTGCTGATGCTTTGAGTCGTAGATCGATGGGGAGCTTGTCAGAGGTACAACCAGAGAGACAGGACATGGTCCGTCAGATCCACCAGCTAGCGAGCCTTGGGGTTCGATTGATCGATACCGACGATAGTGGGGTACGGGTTCGTGAGGTTGCCGAGTCTTCCATCGTTGATGAGGTGAAGAGGCGACAATTTGAGGACCCAGTGTTGGTACGGTATCGAGATGCAGCTCTTCGGGAGGAGAAGAGTCTATTCGAGGTAGCGCCTGATGGGGTGCTAAGATTTGAGGGCCGGTTGTGTGTTCCCGATGCGGACAGACTTCGTCGCCAGATTTCGGGAGGCACACAGTGCTCGTTATTATATTCATCCGGGGTCGACCAAGATGTACCATGACCTCAGATGTTTGTATTGGTGGGATGGCCGAAGAGGACGTGGCGTGTTTTGTTGCACAGTGTCCTAATTGCCAGCAGGTCAAGGTCGAGCACCAGAGGCCCAGTGGATTATTGCAGGCTATTGAGATTCCGACTTGGAAGTGGGAGGTGATCAACATAGACTTTGTTACAGGGTTACCTCGTACTCAGAGGAAGTACGACTCCATTTGGGTTATTGTTGACAGGCTGACGAAATCAGCCCATTTCCTTCCAGTCAGGATGACGTTTTCGGCTGAGGACTATGTCAGATTGTACATCAGAGAGATTGTGAGGCTACACGGTGTCCCAATGTCGATTATATCAGATAGAGGAGCCCAGTTTACGGCTAACTTCTGGAGGTCTTTCCAGAAGGGATTAGGGACACAGGTGAGTCTCAGTACAACATTTCATCCTCAGACTGACGGGCAGGCAGAGTGTACTATCCAGACACTTGAGGATATGCTGCGAGCCTGCATGATTGATTTCAGGGGTAGCTGGGAGGATCATTTTCCTCTTGTGGAGTTTACGTATAACAACAACTACCATTCCAGTATACAGATGGCACCATACGAGGCTTTATATGGGCGGAAATGTAGGTCACCGATTGGTTGGTTCGATTGTGCGAGGTGCAGTTAGTTGGCCCAGACTTGGTTCAGCAGACTGTGGATAAGGTGAAGCTTATCCAGGAGAGACTGTTAGCAGCTCAGAGTCGGCAGAAGTCATATGCGGATAATCGGCGTCGGCATTTGGAGTTTCAGGTAGACGATTGGGTCTTCTTGAAGGTGTCACCCACGGCGGTGTGATGAGATTCGGAAAGAAGGGGAAACTCAGCCCAAGGTACATTGGGCCCTACCAGATCATCCGTAGAGTAGGCAATGTTGCCTATGAGTTGGATCTGCCATCAGAGTTAGAGGCGGTACATCCGGTCTTCCATGTTTCTATGTTGCCTATGAGTTGGATCTGCCATCAGTGTATCGGAGATCCAGCGAGAGTTTTCCCTGCTAGTGAGGTCCAGGTGATAGAGGGGTTATCGTATGAGGAGAGTCCCATAGCGATACTCGATCGCTGTGTCGCGATCGCGACCAAGGATGTGGCTTCCGTCAAAGTCTTGTGGAGGAATGATAACCGGGAGGAGATGACTTGGGAAACGGAGGAGGACATGTTGAGGAAGTATCCTCACTTATTCCCTACACCTTCAGGTAATTCATTTTCCCTTACTTGTCAAGTTTTAATTGAATTATTTATTTTGCTTAAATACTTTTATGTAGCCATGTGTGGCATTATTGGTATGTCGGGGTTGTGAAAGGAAACTATGTCGCTAATTATAAGTTTGACTCCGAAAGAACATTCGGGGACGAATGTTTCTAATGGGGGAAGAATGTTACACCCCGTATTTACAGGACATGTTTTAAGAACGTACGTGAGAATCCCAAATGATAAGATTAGAGACTTGTAAAAATTTATCGGAATTATGGAATTGTCGGAAAACGTAATATTGTGACGAATGGGAGGGAGACATGTGTCACCCCCCCTTATGGTGCCTTGGACGAAATTAGGCAAGGACAAAAGGGTCATTTGACCTTTGTTAGGATGACTTAGTCTTGCAACTTGAAGAGCTTGAGAAAATTGACTTGGTCAATGGGACCACAAGTCTTGATATTTAATAGAAACTCATCCAAGCCTCACATTTGTTCACATCTTGACCCTCCATTGAACTATATAGTAGTACTAGTAGCAAGACTAAGTTCAACACTTAGAAAAAAATTCAAGAATTTCAAGAACACACTAAGGGTGCTCTCGGGTTTGGCTAGCTCCCAACAAGAAAAAAATTTGTATGTTGTCCATTAAGCTCCACACTTTAAACCAAGGTTCATGAGTGTATTGTAAGTGTATCTCAATAGAAAAATCCCGGAAAAAGATAGTTTTCGTGTTAGTCGCAAGATGAAAACCTAGTTGCTTTTCTAGGTTTTGTTTGGAAGATTGAAGGAAAGTTTTTTGTGTTGTTCTAAGGGTCTCAAGTAGCGGATTGAAGTGTCTAGAAGAGGCTCTAAGTTGCTAAGGAGCGACTTCGGATTTGAAGTTGGACTAAGAATGGTTGAGGTAATAATCTTGTCTCTTAAGTGTTACAAAATTATATATTGTTGTTAGCCTTACATGTTTACTAGCATGAAGTATATGTGTTGAAGTTTTATAAGTATTATGGATTGATTGTAGCCTTAAATCCGAAATGTCATTTAAGCCATGTGAAGTTGGATTACAATTTGGTCGTTTATTAGAATCGTCGCATGTTACTTACTTGAAGATTATAGTTGTTACACCCCGTAAGTCCAGGACATGTATAAGAGACTGTACGTAAGGAATCAAGACTTGGAAATTGGTACGAAAGGAAGAATTGTTTTTCCGACGGAAAATCTTCCGGACGCCGGAAAGGAAAAATGTTCGTTGTTGAGAATTGGATTCTCAGAATGCATTATTTGAAGAGTATGGAACTTATTAACATTATGGAAATTTATTTTTACGGATTTGGTCATGTGGGGCCCACCCGAGGAATTTTACGTTTTGTGGGGCCCACGAGGGTTACAAAATTTTATGGACGAATGAGAGGGCGACACGTGGCACCCCCACATATGGTCTTGGACGTTTATTGTAAGGGTAAAATGGTCTTTGACCATGGTAGAAGATAAGTCTTCAAAGCTTGATATTATTGACCAAAGTCAACTTGCCACTTGGGCTTGATCCTAGTGAAACTCATCCTAGCCACTCATGTGTTGCAATCTAAGCCATCCATTGTGTTATATATACTAAGCTAGTGCAAGACAAAGTATTCCAACACTTAGAAATTATCACAACATTTCTTGTTCTTACTAAGTGCTCTCGGGTTCACCAAAAGTCCCAGACAAATTTTTTGCAATTTTGTTCCATTATTCACAAGACTTAAACCCAAGGTCCCTAAGGGTTTTGTAAGGATATCTCAATAGAAAGATTTCGGAAAAACGACGTTTTCGTATTAGTCGCAAGGCGGAAACTTAAGGAGTTCTTCAACTTTGAAGTTGGAACTTGAGGATGGGTTCTTCATAGGCTTCTAAGGAGTTCTTGGAGCGGATTGGAACATAAGGAAAGGAGCTAAGAATTGCTAAGGCGCGACTTTGAACCTTGGAAATTTTAAGGGCTTGTAAAGGTATAATTTTTGTCGTTTTAGCAATTAAGGTTTACTTATTGTTGTAGTTATGGATATTAGCAAGCATGAGGTATTTAGTATAAGGTTTGATAAGTTTATTGGCTATTGGAACCCTAATCCGAAAACTAACAGGTTTAGCCTTAAGATTACAATTCAAGTCGATTATTAGTTTAAGTCGTCGCATGTTGTATAAAGAAGGAAATTGTAGTTGTTGAAGTTGTTTATGACTATATAACATGTGAGACCTTAGAACTTGGAATTGGAAAAGGATTGGAAAAGACTTTGAATTGTTGGTTATGTAGTTGGCCGAGAATGGCTTGGATTTTAAACTACTTGGTATGAATTGTGGGGCGGAATTTTACACGTATTGTAAGGCGTGTAATCCCCTTTGTTTGGTTGTTGTTTTGATCCTTAAATGTGGCATGTTGGTTATTGTATTCGGCCTTGAAAAAGGTGGCAAAGTAAGTAGAAACAAAGGAGGTGCTGCCCGAATTTCCGTAGAATAAGAGACCGTATACTTAGTATTATTCTACGTTAGAAACTAGAAATTGATAGTCATGTTGTGACCATTATAGGTTGACAATTCTACGCACGCGTATTCGAAAGCTTGTGGATTTAGCCAGAAAGGTATGTGAACTATCTCCTTCTAGCATGATTCCTTAAGATAAAGAAAGTATGTCCTACTCCTTAAATGATCCATTCCTTGGTTGTATTTGGATTGCCTAAAATAGAATTTGTTCTATGTACTTCCTTGATTGTACTTTGATGTTTAAATTGTAAGTTGTATAATCCATTGCCTTAGTGAAGTTTGGATTCTTAAGAGTGGAAGTATTTTACTTAAAGTACATAGAGTCTTGAAAAGGAAGTGGTTTCCAAACCTTTTGGCTAGTGCCTTAGTTCCAAAACCTAAAGGTCATTATAATGACTTTAGGGGAGTCAAAGGAGTGATTTACTTAATTGTTTTAAAAGAGGAGAAATGACATGATTTAAGAGAAGTAACTTGTTTTAAAGGTGTGAGTTACTTGAGGTTTAAAAGTAGAAGAAACTTGTTTTCTATATATTAAGAGACTCGAAGTATTTTGAAAGTTAAGAAACTTGATTTGAAAGTTTGTGATACTTGGTTTTAAGTATAAGTCTCCTGGTTATAAAAAGAAATGAAATTGTCTAAAAACCATAAAGGGTTATAACGGCTTTATGGGAAGTTGGTTATAACGGCTTTATGGAAGGTTTAGAAAGTTGTCTATTTTTTATTAATGGGCATAAGTTGCCTAGATTGTGAAAATTTGAAGTTACTTGGTTTCAAGCTTTGAAATGAGTTTCTAAAAGTGTAGTAACTTACTTTGAAAAATAGACACACCTTGACACTACGGGTGTTAGTATCTTGGGGTTTTACATAGAAAGGAGTCTTCTGAAAAGAATGTACGTACGTAGTACTTTGGCTTGTTTAATTGAGAATTATTCTATGTGTGCCTTGATAAGTACTTGGGATTGTTTAATTGAGAATTGCCTATGTGTGCTGGTAATAGCCGGTTTTGTGCTAGTGGTATATCATTCATTACGAGGTCATTCCCCGGGTTTGTGGCATTTTCATATTCCGTGGATTTGCTACCCACGATGCGAGGAATACCTCATGCGAGTCCGCAAGGGCTTATGCGGGTGAAATAGTCTCATGCGGGCGATCATGACTATGCGAGGAATACCTCATGCGAGTCCGTAAGGGCTTATGCGGGTGAAATAGTCCCATGCGAGGAATACCTCATGCGGGTCCACGCGACCTATGCGGGTGAAATAGTCTCAGGTGTAGGATTGCTTAATGTTACTGCGGGCGGGTGGTCCTGCTTTGATCGTGAGCTTCCTATTTTATATTGTAAGTATACTACTATTTACTCTCATTGTTAGTAAGGCACAGTGTACTGTAATTGGATTATCATACATGTCTCCGGCTTTGTTTTAAACTTATGATGTAATTACAGTATTTTCAGTTTCACATACTTGGTACATTCTTCGTACTGACCTCCTTCGGGGGGCTGCGTTCATGCCGCAGGTTTAGGTACGCAGTTTGGTGATCGGCAGGTGTAGGACCCTGCTCAAAGTTTTTGGATAGCTCCCTCTGTTCAGGAGTTTATCTTTTTGGTATAGTTCCTTCAGTACAGGCTTTTGTACGGTTATGGGTACGGCGGGGCCCTGTCCCGTCATAGTTCAGTATAACTCTTAGAGGTCTGTATTCATATGTGGGATTGGACTCATGTACAGTGTAGTGTCTTTTTTTTATGAATATTATGACAGCCTTGTCGACTTTGCCCTTGCATGTACGTTGGTTTTTAAAAAAAAAAATGAGGTGTTATCTAATTTCCGCAGTTTACTTAGTTGTTAAGGTAGAAGGGTGCCCGTGTAGGCACCACCACGAGCCCGGTTCGGGCGTGACAGAGTGGTATCAGAGCCGTCAGTCCTCAGAATGTCTACAGACCGTGTCTAGTAGAGTCTTGATTATCGGTGTGTTGCACGCCACACCCATAAACAAAGCAGCTGTGACATTTAGGAGTTGGTTTCTATTCTTCTCACTCTAAGATCGTGCCATGAGCCGTGTTAGTAAGGTAATTCCTCTCGACGTATTTTTGTGTTCTGACTATGCCTCCTCGAGGCAACAGCCGCCTAGAAGGGCAAAGGAGTAGCAGGAGCTACTAGTCAGACTCAGAGAGTTGATAGGGCTTATGCCCATGGTATACCGGATGTTGTCCCGCAGTCGGCAAGTTCTTCACGCTGTGTTTTGAGGCCCCAAAGACTGAGCCTCCAGTTTCTCAGTTAGGAGAAGACTATAGGGTCATGAGGGAAGAATTTATGTTATTGACCAAGATAGCGGTGCTACAGTTTCACCAGCAGGAAGTTATTCGGCCAGTACAGGCAGGTGTACAGAGGGTAGAGAGCCAAAGCGGAGATCAGCGTAAGAGGGCTAGACCGATTGGTTATCCCGGTGAGTTTTTGGACGAGCAGCCTCAGCAGCGAGTGAGATATTCGTCCCAGCCTACCCAGTACATACCCCCGCAGCTCACAGGTGGGAGATTGGACTCCACAAGGTATTTAGGAGCCGGTCCAAGCTCCAGGGGTCGAGGTTCTCAAAGGAGCAGAGGAGTTTCTCAGTCGAGGCCACTTTTTCCTCAGTGTTTCCGATGTAGTAAGCGTCATTTGGGGAAATGCCGTTATGGCACAAGTGCTTGTTTTTATTGTGGCCGTCCGGGCCATATTCTGAGGGTATGTCCTTTTAGAAGGAGCACCGGTGAGGTGGCTCAGCCTATGAGGCCGGTAGTTGGTTCCCTTTCCTCCACAGCTGTGCGTCCCCCAGGGCAGGGTGTTCAGATGTCAGCCAGCCGTGGTAGAGGTCAGGGTGGAGTTTATAGTTCTGGCGGTCCTTCGAACCGCAGAGATGACGTGACTCTTCAAGGATCGTGAGGCGACATCGCACGGGATTACATGTATATTTCGATTCTTTTGAATCATACGTGCATTGATAGATTCAGATTTTACCCTAGCGTATATGTTTTCCCTTTATTGCTAGAGTTGTAAAGTGATAGTACCCCAGAGGTAGGAATACCTTGATTAGTAAAGTGAGAAGTTAAGAATATTGACAAGATTGGTAAGTGAACTGAGACTATAGTTGTGTAGAGTTCACACGTAGTAATTGCCCCATAACAGTGTAAAACCAATAGGGAAGATTGTACAGTAGAAATACTTTGGCTTATGTGACGAACCTATAGTGAATAGGGGGGGGGGGGGATAGGGTGAGAAGTACCTTGAGATAAGAGAGAGATTTATTTCAGACTAAGAACGAGAAGTTAAGTGTTACGATGCGTCGGGTTATGGACTCATTTCGGGTCAACCGGTAGTATGGAATGGGGTGATGTCAGTTAGAAATGGTCCTGTTATGTGGTAGGGTCCCGAGGATGCAAGGCCCAAGTTTAGTTAATCATTGTACGAGTTCGTGGATGCGTTCCACCGGAACTAGGTCGTAAGGGTCGAGAAGAGCCTTAACGGGAATGTAAGTAACAATATGGCCAAGTTTGGTTAGTAACTCCAAGGATTGGGGAACAGAAACAATATTTGAGATGTTGTACGTTTACTAAATAAGTTGGAAGTACGAGAAAGTATGACAAGTAAGAAAATAAAGGAACCTCTAAGGATCCCGTGTTTTAGAAGACTGTAACCTTCGAGTTTTGTGAGAAGGGGTCGCGGACGGAAGGTCCATTGATATGTTTACGTATGTTAGGTGGTGGCCATGTGTGGCATCGTTGGTCTTGTGGAGTATTGACTGTTAGGCATAGTATAGAGTTTATGCCGGAGTGGGTATAGCTTGAAAACCGACTAAGAACATTCGGGGACGAATGTTTCTAAGGGGGGAAGAATGTTACACCCCGTAAGTCCAGGACATGTATAAGAGATTGTACGTAAGGAATCAAGACTTGTAAATTGGTACGAAAGGAAGAATTGTTTTTCCGACGGAAAATCTTCCAGACGTCGGAAAGGAAAAATGTTCGTTGTTGAGAATTGGATTCTCAAAATGCATTATTTGAAGAGTATGGAACTTATTAACATTATGGAAATTTATTTTTACGGATTTGGTCATGTGGGGCCCACCCGAGGAATTTTACGTTTTGTGGGGCCCACGAGGGTTACAGAATTTTATGGACGAATGAGAGGGTGACACGTGGCACCCCCACATATGGTCTTGGACGTTTATTGTAAGGGTAAAATGGTCTTTGACCATGGTAGAAGATAAGTCTTCAAAGCTTGATATTATTGACCAAAGTCAACTTGCCACTTGGGCTTGATCCTAGTGAAACTCATCCTAGCCACTCATGTGTTGAAATCTAAGCCATCCATTGTGTTATATATACTAAGCTAGTGCAAGACAAAGTCTTCCAATACTTAGAAAATATCACAACATTTCTTGTTCTTGCTAAGTGCTCTCGGGTTCACCTAAAGTCCCACACAAAAATTTTGCAATTTTGTTCCATTATTCACAAGACTTAAACCCAAGGTCCCTAAGGGTTTTGTAAGGATATCTCAATAGAAAGATTTAGGAAAACGATGTTTTCGTATTAGTCGCAAGGCGGAAACTTAAGGAGTTCTTCAACTTTGAAGTTGGAACTTGAATATGGGTTCTTCATAGGCTTCTAAGGAGTGCTTGGAGCGGATTGGAACATAAGGAAAGGAGCTAAGAATTGCTAAGGCGCGACTTTGAACCTTGGAAATTTTAAGGGCTTGTAAAGGTATAAATTTTGTCGTTTTAGCAATTAAGGTTTACTTATTGTTGTAGTTATAGATATTAGCAAGAATGAGGTATTTAGTATAAGGTTTGATAAGTTTATTGGCTATTGGAACACTAATCCGAAAACTAGCATGTTTAGCCTTAAGATTACAATTCAAGTCGATTATTAGTTTAAGTCGTCGCATGTTGTATAAAGAAGGAAATTGTAGTTGTTGAAGTTGTTTATGACTATATAACATGTTAGACCTTAGAACTTGGAATTGGAAAAGGATTGGAAAAGACTTTGAATTGTTGGTTATGTAGTTGGCCGAGAATGGATTGGATTTTAAACTACTTGGTATGAATTGTGGGGCGGAATTTTACACGTATTGTAAGGCGTGTAATCCCCTTTGTTTGGTTGTTGTTTTGAGCCTTAAATGTGGCGTGTTGGTTATTGTATTCGGCCTTGAAAAAGGTGGCAAAGTAAGTAGAAACAAAGGAGGTGCTGCTCGATTTTCCGTAGAATAAGAGACCGTATACTTAGTATTATTCTACGTTAGAAACTAGAAATTGATAGTCATGTTGTGACCATTATAGGTTGACAATTCTACGTACGGCGTATTCGTCTTAGCTTGTGGATTTAGCCGAAAAGGTATGTGAACTATCTCCTCTTCTAGCATGATTCCTTAAGATAAAGAAAGTATGTCCTACTCCTTAAATGATCCATTCCTTGGTTGTATTTGGATTGCCTAAAATAGAATTTGTTCTATGTACTTTCTTGATTGTACTTTGATGTTTAAATTGTAAGTTGTATAATCCATTGCCTTAGTGAAGTTTGGATTCTTAAGAGTGGAAGTATTTTACTTAAAGTACATAGAGTCTTGAAAAGGAAGTGGTTTCCAAACCTTTTGGCTAGTGCCTTTGTTCCAAAACCTAAAGGTCATTATAATGACTTTAGGGGAGTCAAAGGAGTGATTTACTTAATTGTTTTAAAAGAGGAGAAATGACATGATTTAAGAGATGTAACTTGTTTTAAAGGTGTGAGTTACTTGAGGTTTAAAAGTAGAAGAAACTTATTTTCTATATATTAAGAGACTCGAAGTATTTTGAAAGTTAAGAAACTTGATTTGAAAGTTTGTGATACTTGGTTTTAAGTATAAGTCTCCTGGTTATAAAAAGAAATGAAATTGTCTAAAAACCATAAAGGGTTATAACGGCTTTATGGGAAGTTGGTTATAACGGCTTTATGGAAGGTTTAGAAAGTTGTCTATTTTTGATTAATGGGCATAAGTTGCCTAGATTGTGAAAATTTGAAATTAATTGGTTTCAAGCTTTGAAATGAGTTTCTAAAAGTGTAGTAACTTACTTTGAAAAATAGACACACCTTGATACTACGGGTGTTAGTATCTTGGGGTTTTACATAGAAAGGAGTCTTTTGAAAAGAATGTACGTACGTAGTACTTTGGCTTGATTAATTGAGAATTATTCTATGTGTGCCTTGATAAGTACTTGGTCTTTTTTAATTGAGAATTGCCTATGTGTGCTGGTAATAGCCGGTTCTGTGCTAGTGGTATATCATTCATTACGGGGTCATTCCCCGGGTTTGTGGCATTTGCATATTCCGTGGATGTGCTACCCACGACGCGGAGAATACCTCACGCGAGTCCGCGCGGCTTACGCGGTGAAATAGTCCCATGCGGGCGGATACAGCCTATGCGAGGAATACCTCATGCGAGTCCGTAAGGGCTTATGCGGGTGAAATAGTCCCATGCGAGGAATACCTCATGCGGGTACACGCGACCTATGCGGGTGAAATAGTCCCAGGTGTAGGATTGCTTAATGATACTGCGGGCGGGTGGTCCTGCTTTGATCGTGAGCTTCCTATTTTATATTGTAAGTATACTACTATTTACTCTCATTATTAGTAAGGCACAATGTACTGTAATTGGATTATCATACATGTCTCCGGCTTTGTTTTAAACTTATGATGTAATTACGATTTTCGCCACATACTTGGTACATTCTTCGTCGACCTCCGAAATTTCTGGCGTTCATGCCGCAGGTTTAGGTACGCAGTTTGGTGATCGGCAGGTTTAGGTACGCAGTTTGGTGATCGGCAGGTGTAGGACCCTGCTCAAAGTTTTTAGATAGCTCCCTCTGTTCAGGAGATTATCTTTTTGGTATAGTTCCTTCAAGATGTGCTTTTGTACTGCATGGTACGGGGACTGTCCCGTCATAGTTCAGTATAACTCTTAGAGGTCTGTATTCATATGTGGGATTGGACTCATGTACAGTGTAGTGTCTTTTGTTTATGAATATTATGGCAGCCTTGTCGGCTTTGCCCTTGCACGTACGTTGGTTTTTTTAAAAAAAATGAGGTGTTATCTAATTTCCGCAGTTTACTTAGTTGTTAAGGTAGAAGGGTGCCCAGGTAGGGCACCAGACACGGGCCCGGGGTTCGGGGCGTGACAATAGTAGTTATAATCGATTGCGACTTGATATCATGTTATGCTAGCAACTTGGATTGAAATGGAAATTGGATAAGAATTTGTGTTATTGTATCTCAATGTGGCCGAATTGGACTAGTAGTTTGTATTAGTTTGATATCTTTTGTGGGGCGGAATTTTACACGTCTAGTAGGCGTGTAATCCCCTATTGTTAATTGCATTGATTGGGCCTTAAATGTGGCGTGTTTGGTTATTGAATTCGGCCTTGAAAAAGGTGGCAAAGTATGTAGAAACAAAGGAGGTGCTGTCCGATTTTCCGTAGAATTTAGTGACTTTACACTTATAATATTCTACGTTTGAAGTAAGACGTTAATAGACGTATTGTGGACATTATAGGTTGACATACTACGGGCGGGATATTGTACTTAGCAAATGGCTTGACCCGAAGAGGTATGTAGAACTTTCCTATCTTTTGAGCATGACTAGTTGCACGTATATAGTACGGTAGACGTACAAGACCTTGATATCCTTTACTAGTTTTATGTATAGTCAAGTTGGGTGAGTTAGGAGATTAACTCACTTCTTTAAAAGTATTAAGGATGTCTTAAGTTTTTAAAGTTAAGGGACTTGAAGAGTTTTAAAGTATGTGATACTTGTTTCGTTTTAAACATATAAGTCCCTTGGATAGGAAATTGTAATTGGCTAAGGTATAAAGTTAATATAACGACTTTATGGGAAGTTGGTTATATTAGCTTTATGGAAAGATAAATGAGGATAAATGACTTGTTTTAATGAAAGGCAATTTGGTTTTAAGGCATCAATTGCCTAAGGTTTTTATAGGAAAAAAAGTCACTTGATTTAGAAGCCTAATTTTATTTCTAAAAGTATTGTGACTTTCTTGAAAAGTAATTGTGACTTGATACTACGGTTATTAGTATCTTGGAAGTTTTATACGAAAAAGAGTCATTTTTAAAAGAGTGGAAGTATGTAGTACTTGGGTTAAATTCCCGGATTTTTATAAAAGACATGTTAGTGCCTTAAGTAAACGAAAATGAGAGTGTATATGAACAAGAATAATAAGAAGTTAGGGGATTTCTTAACTTGCTTATATATAGTATGATAAGCCGGTAGTGCTTATGTTTGTATGATAGTCGGTTTGTGCTAGTGGTATATTATTCATTACGGGGTCATTCCCCGGGTTTGTGGAATTTGCATATTCCGTGGATTTGCTACCCACGATGCGAGGAATACCTCATGCGAGTCCGTAAGAGCTTATGCGGGTGAAATAGTCCCATGCGGGCGGGTACAGCCTATGCGAGGAATACCTCATGCGAGTCTGTAAGGGCTTATGCGGGTGAAATAGTCCCATGCGAGGAATACCTCATGCGGGTCCACACGACCTATGCGGGTGAAATAGTCCCAGGAGTAGGATTGCTTAATGATACTGCGGGCGGGTGGTCCTGCTTTGATCGTGAGCTTCCTATTTTTATGTTGTAAGTATACTCCAATTTACTCTCATTGTTAGTAAGGCACAGTGTACTATAATTTGATTATCATACATGTCTCCGGCTTTGTTTTAAACTTATGATGTAATTACAGTATTTTCCAGTTTTACATACTTGGTACATATTGTGTACTGACCCCTTCCTCGGGGGCTGCGTTAAATGCAGGTAGGAGTAGCGGTGGTGGATCCTCATTCTTAGGATCACTTATCAGACGTCAGAAACTCCATTTCTCCGGAGTCTTGTCTTTTTGGTACAGTTTTTCCCTGATGTTGTAGATTTATGTACATTCAGGGTATGGCGAACCTGTCCGCCACGATTGTTATTCTAGAGTGCGTAGTCACATTTTGTGGTTTGGGCTGTAAAAACCGAGTTGTACAATTTTGCTTTTGATTATGCATATTTTATGGAAGGTGGCCTTATCGGCTAGCCTGTGATGTTATTG
Organism: Przewalskia tangutica; assembly: GCA_029844215.1. Classification (NCBI taxonomy): domain Eukaryota; kingdom Viridiplantae; phylum Streptophyta; class Magnoliopsida; order Solanales; family Solanaceae; genus Przewalskia; species Przewalskia tangutica. The sequence continues at coordinate 115,490,900 of CM056722.1, forward strand.
TCTAAATATGTTTTCATATTGTGTATGTTCCGCTGCTATTCTCTGATGTATACCTGAACGGGGTGCCCAGGTAGGGCACCAGTCGCGGCCCCGGGGTCGGGTCGTGACACATAAAGTTAGTATAACGGCTTTATGGGAAGTTGGTTATAACAACTTTATGGGAAGTTAAAAGAATGGTTTATTCTAGTAAAGTAAACAAGAATAAATGACTTGAAATAAAGAATGACAATTTGATTTAAAGGTAACCATTGCTCAAAGTTTAAAGTAAGGGTCACTTGGTTTAGAAGCCTAAAAATGTATTTCTAAAGGTATAGTGACTTGTTTTGAAAAGTAGACAAGCCTTGATACTACGGGAGTTAGTATCTTGGGGATTTTATACAAGAAAGAGTCATTTTTAAAAGGATAAAGGTACATAGTACTTTGGGTTAAATCCCCGGATTTTATAATGACATGTTAGTGCCTTAAGTAAACTAAAATGAGAGTGTATATAAATAAGGCTAATAAGAAGTTAGGGGATTTCTTAACTTGCTTATGTTATGTATGATAAGCCGGTGGTGCTTATGTTATGTATGATAGCCGGTTGTGCTAGGTTATGTTATTCTTGCAGGATAAACCCCCGGGTTACTACTTATTCCATGGATTTGCTACCCATGATACGAGTGCGGCGTTTGTACTCATTGCGGGTCCACCGGGCCCATGCGGGTGAAATAGTCCTATGCGGGTGAAATAGTCTCATGCGAGGCGGATGACATCATTTCGGGTCCACAGGACCTATGCGGGTAAAATAGTCTCAGGAGTAGGATTGCTTAATGATACTACGGGCGGGTGGCCCTACTTTGATCATGAGCCTCCTATTTTTATGCAGTAAAGTATACTCTTGTTTACTCTCATTGTTAGTAAGACACAGTGTACTGTTATTTGAGTTATCATACATGTCTCCAGCTTTATTTTAGACTTTATGCTTTCATTTCAGTACTTTCAGTTTTGCATACTTGGTACATCTGTTGTACTGACCCCCTTCCCTCGGGGGCTGCGTTCGTGCCGCAGGTAGGGGTAAGTGTCACGACCCAACCCCGGGCCCGCGACTGGTGCCCTACCTGGGCACCCTTCTAATCATACAATATAAAATAACCGCGGAAGATAAGTAACACATTTTTTTAAACAAAGGCAAAGCCGATAAGACTGCCATAATATAAATCACCCAAAAGGGCCTACACTATTCAATAATGTAATTACAACTCTAACAAGTCCAGCCCACATATGAATACAGACCTCTAAGATTTTGGACCAATACTATGACGGGACAAGGCCCCGCGGTACCCCTGAATATACATAGCCATTATGACAAGCTCCGGAACATTAGAGTCATCTCAAAATGCTGAACCAGGATCCTAAGCCGCGGATCCACAACTGTGTACCTAAACTTGCGGACATGAGCGCGCCCGCGAAAGAGTCGGTACCGCAGTACCGAATATGGAACGGAAATAAGGTACAGTAAACAGATCATAACTGTACAAAAGAATGACAGGGGCAAGTATAAAAAGTAAATACCAGATCCTACCATGCCATTACAACTTATGAACTTAATCGCACATTATTATCTTTTCCCATTTTTCAATAAGAGTTATAGTCAAGTTCTTACGTACATACTTAGGAAAAATCATCAAGTTCATTACCATATAACTTACTTATCTTGCATAACATAATCCGGCCCTTTATAGAGGGACGCCTTATTTTGGAGTTCACTTTGACTATCCATACGTAATAACATAACTCGGCCCATTTGCGGGACACATCGAAGTCATACAAAAGCCTTCCCACGAATGTATACTGCCCGGCCCATTCTGGGACACGGTAAAGCCACATAAGTCTTCCCATAAAGGTATACTGCCCGGCCCAATCTGGGACGCGATAAAGTCACATAAGTCTGCCCATAAAGGTATACTGCATAAAAATAGGAAGCTTATGATCAACTTAGGGCCACCAGCCCATAGTATCATTTGACAATCCTACTCCTGGGACTATTTCACCCGCATAGGTCGTATGGACCCGCATGAGGTAATTTACTCGCGTAGACTGTATCCGCCCGCATAGGTCGTATAGACCCGCATGAGGTAATCTCCTCGCATAGGACTGGTCCGCCCCGCATAGGACTATTTCACCCGCATAGGCCCTACGGACTCGCATGAGGTATTCCTCGCATCATGGGGAGCAAATCCACGGAATATGCAAATGCAACAAGCCCGGGGAATGACCCCGTAATGAAACAACACATCACTAGCACAACCGGTTATCATACATCACATAAGCACCACCGACTTATCATACATAACATAAGCACCACCGGCTTATCATACATAACATAAGCACCACCGGCTTATCATAAATATCATAGCAAGTTAAGAAATCCCTTAACTTCTTATTAGCCTTAATTATTAAGCATTCTCATTTTATTTAACTTAAGGCACTAACATGTCATTAAAAATCCGGGAATTTAACCCAAGGCTATGTACTTCCATTCTTTTCAAAAGACTCATTTTCATATAAAACCCCAAGATACTAACACCCGTAGTATCAAGGCATGTCTACATTTCAAACAAGTCACTACATTTTTAGAAATACATTTCTAGGCTTCTAAATCAAGTGATCCTTACTGTAAAACTTTAAGCAATTGGTACCTTTAAATCAAATTGCCCTTCTTTATTTCAAGTCATTTCTTTGTTTACATTACTAGAGAAAACCATTCTTTTAACCTTCCATAAAGTTGTTATAACCAACTTCCCATAAAGCCGTTATACTAACTTTATGCTTTAGAGACTAAGAGATTTTTAACCTTTCATAAAGCCGTCATAACTAACTTCCCATAAAGCCGTTATAACTCTTTATGTCCTAGACAAATTCATTCCTTTTATAACCAAGAGACTTATACTTTCAAATCAAGTTACATAGCTATCAATAATACTTCAAGTCTCTTAACTTTTAGGAAATCAAGTTTCTTAACTTAGAATATCAAGTTATCAATGTTTTTCCCAAATCAAGTATTCTATACTTTTAAATCATGTCATTCCTTCCTTTAAGAATCAAGTCCCATGACTTGAAAAATAAAGTCTCTTAACCTTTTAAGAATTCAAGGTTCATAGTCTTAAAACTTCATAACGTAAACTCTTTAAATTAAGTAACATATACTTTTATGCGTTGTGAATAGGTTATACTCGTTTATAACGATCTTATTAAAGCAGCCATGGTCTAGAAAATGTAATATAATTTTGTCTTATCTTAGTTTCTATGCAGATGGAGAATTCTACTCATTTTAATATAATTGATTGTCGATACATTTTCTTTTATTAACGCTGCAATGGCTTGTTCGATACTTATTCTCATTCGTGCAGTAAATTGGCTAAGTCAACTCGACTCCAAATACTTCCTAATGACTCTTACCAACATCCCCCATAAGACTTGGTAAGAACTTAGGATAACTTAGACATGACTTTTACATAGAGTAAATCAACATACATACCTCTTGACTTCTAAGAGTAGAAGGGACCATGAAATAACACCACATGTATATTTCATACACAGAATCATGCCAAAAGAAGGAAGAGGTTCACATACCTCGCGACGATTATCGACAAGTAGCAAAATGCTCCAAAGTACTTCAACCTTGATAGTTATTCCATCCTTTAAGTAGAATACGCTATACGTAGTACTTCAACCTATAATAACCATAACATGTCTATCAACTCCTAGCTTTCATCGTAGAATATTTCTAGGTATAAGGACTCTTATTCTACGGAAAATCGGGCAGCACTTCCTTTGGTTCTACGTACTTTTCCACCTTTTTCAAGGCCCGAAAATCAATAACCAAATGCCACATTTAAGGCCCAACAATTCAACAAATGCAAAGGGGATTACACGCCTAATAGGATGTGTAAAATTCTGCCCCACAATCAATATAAAACTGTCCATTCCTTAAGGCACATTCTCGGCAATAACACTATCCATAACAATATCAATTCTCTTTCAATTCCTTTTTCAATCCAAGTTGTTATTCCAATATGTTATATACATACTAACAATTACAACAACTATAAATCCTTTCTTCCTTAACATGCGACGATTGTAACTATCGACCAAATTGATTACAACACTAATGGCTAACTTGTCCATTTTCGGTTTTTAACATGTCGACATGATCCAAATATTTTCAAACTTCATTCTATATACCACATGCTCATTTCTTAACTACTATAACATGTAATCTTCAATTACATTAAGAAGATGAAGATTTTACCTCAATAAGCCCTAATAATGTCCAAGCGTAAAAGTCGATCCTTAGCAACTTTTAGCTCCTCTTCTTATGTTCCAATCCGCTCCAAGCACTCCTTAGAAGCTCATGAAGAACTCCTCTTCAAGTTCCATCTTCAAAGTTGAAGAACACCTTAGGGTTTCGCCTTGCGACTAACGTAAAAACATCGTTTTTCCAGGATCTTTCTATTGAGATATCCTTACAATACCCCTAGGGACCTTGGGTTAAAGTCTTGTGAACTATGGACAACAATTGAAAAAAAATTGTGTGGAAAATTCCTTAAAGCCGAGAGCACCTAGAGCTTAGCACAAGGTTCTCTAATTTTTTTAAGTGTGGAGACAAGTCTTGCTACTAGTGTAGTATAAATAACACAATTAAGGGTCTAGATTTACACATTTGTGTGGCTTGGATGAAGAAAACTTAATATCAAGCCAAGTTGGCAAGTTGACTTAGTCAATAATCTCAAGCTTTGGCTTTGTCAAGACTTGATCATCTCCTTGGTCATTTGACCATTATGCCCTTGTACATTTCGTCCAAGACCATATGGGGGGTGACACGTGTCTCCCTCCCATTCGTCCATAAAATTTCGTAACCCTCGTCGGCCCCAAAAAACGTAAAATTTCTCGGGTGGGCCCTACGTGACCAAATCCGTAAAATACATTTCCACAATGATAATAAATTCTATGCTCCTCAAATAATGCATTTTGAGAATCTAATTCTCATCAATGAACATTTTTCCTTTCCGAAGTTCGGAAGATTTTCCTTTGAAAAAAACAATTCTTTCTTTCGTACCAATTTTCAAGTCTTGTGTTCTCGCGTCTATTCTCTTATTCATGTCCTGGAATTACGGAGTGTAACCGTAAGCAGGTGGTGGATCCTCATTCTTAGGATCACTGATCAGTTGTCAGAAGCTCCATTTCTCCGGATGCTTATCTTTTGGTACGGTTTCCCTGATGTTGTAGATTTATGTACATTCAGGGGTATGGCGGGGCCCTGTCCCGTCACAGTTGTTATTCTTAGAGGTATGTAGTCATATCTTGTGGATTGGGTTGTAAGAACAAAGATGTAACTGTTTTATTTTTTTGGGTTATGTATATTTCACGGAAGGTGGCCTTATCGGCTAGCCTGTTGATTTATTTACTGTCTAAGTATTTTATACGTTTATGTATGTTCCGCTGCTATTCTCTGATGTATTCCTGTAAGGGGTGCCCAGGTAGGGCACCAGTCGCGGGCCCGGGGTCGGGTCGTGACAAAAGTGGTATCAGTGCAGTTAGTCCTCGGAAAGTGTCTACAGACCGTGTCTAGTAGAGTCTTGTTTATCGGTATGTTGTGCACCACATCTATAATCAGGAGGCTGCAGGACATTTAGGATTGGTTTCCATTTTTCTCTCTCTGAGATCGTGCAGTAGAGTTGTCTTATTAGGTTGAATCCTCTCTGACCTATTCTTATGTATCAGTTATGCCTCGCGGAGCGACCGAGGGCCCGAAGGGCAAAGCGGCGGCGAGTCGCTAGTGCTCTGTGAGAGGGTTACTAGGACTCGTGCCCGGTATCACGACCCGACCAGGAACTGCGGCCCGGTGCCTACACAGGCACCCATTTCGTATACATCGAGAGAATAGCAATGAACATACACAACTCATAAAAATAATTAGGCAAAGAATATGAGCAGGCTGGCCGATAAGGCGCCTCGTGAAATATACATAATCCAAAATTAAAGCGACATCTCTGTTCTTACAACCCAATCCACAAATATGACTACAGACCTAAGAATAATAATGTGGACGGGCGGGGCCCGCCATACCTGAATATACATAAATCTACAACATCGTGGAAACCGTGCAAAAGACAAGCCTCGGAGAAATGGAGCTTGACACTGATCGATGATCTAAGAATGAGGATCCACCACCGCTACCCCTACTGCGGCATGAACGCAGCCCCGAGAAAGAAATGGTCAATATGTACCAAGTATGTAAAACTGGAAAATACTGCAGTTTACATCATAAGTCTAAAATAAAGCTGAGACATGTATGATAATCAAATTAACAGTATATTGTGCCTTACTAACAATGAGAGTAAAATATACATTTCCGGTTCTTAAAAATAGGAAACCAGTGATTAACCTAGGACCATCCGCCCGTAGTATTATCACGCAATCCTACTCCTGGGACTATTTCACCCGCATAGGCCGTATGGACCCGCATGAGCTAACTTCCTCGCATAGGACTGGTCCGCCCCGCATAGGACTATTGCACGCATGAGCCCTACGGACTCGCATGAGGTATTCCTCACATCATGGGTAGCAAATCCACGGAATATGCAAATGCCACAAGCCCGGGGAATGACCCTGTAATGAACAATATATCACAAGAACAACCGGCTACTATAAATAACATAAACAAGTCAAGAAACCCCTTAACTTCTCATTTGGTTTAATTAGCATACACTCTCATTTCTTTGTAACATAAGGCACTATCGTATCATAAAAGATCCGGAAATTTAACCCAAAGTACTACGTACTTCTATTCTTTTAAAATGACACTTTTTCATATAAAACTCCAAGAGACTAATAACCATAGTATCAAGTCATATATACTTTTCAAGACAAGTCACAATACCTTTTAGAAATACATTTATAGGCTTCTAAATCAAGTGACTTCTTTCTTTAAAACCTTAAGCAATTGATGCCTTCAAATCAATTTTCCTTTCATTATTTCAAGTCATTTATCATTATTTACATTACTAGAGTAAACCACTCTTTCATCTTTCCATAAAGCTATTATAACCAACTTCTCATAAAGTCGTTATACTAACTTTATACTTTAGGCAATTACATTCTTCTTTATATCCAAGAGACTTATACTTTTAAAACAAAACAAGTATCAGATACTTTCAAAATACTTCAAGTCTCTTATCTTTTAGAAACTAAGATATTCTTAATCTTTTTAAATAAGTGAGTTAATTCCCTAACTCAACCAACTTGGACATTCTTAAGACAAGTCAAGGATATCAAATGAAACTAGATTCGTCAAAATCTCGTACGTCTACCGTACTATATATTTACAACTACTCATGCTCAAGAGATAAGAAAGTTTCACATACCTCTTCGGTTCAATCCACTTGCTAAGTCCAATATTCCGTACGTAGTATGTCAACCTATAATGACCATAATATGTCTATTAACTTCTAACTTCAAACATAGAATATTCTAAGTGTAATGTCACTAAATTCTACGGAAAATCGGACAGCACTTCCTTTGTTTCTACATACTTTTCCACCTTTTTCAAGGCTCGAATTCAATAAACAAACATTCCACATTTAAGGCTTAACAATGTAGATAACAAAAGGGGATTACACGCCTAATAGGACGTGTAAAATTCTGCCGCACAATTTATATCAACTAATCCAAAAAGGCAATGCCACTCATGGCCAATAGGTGTAACAATATATCCTCCTTTCCAATTCCTTTTCAATCCAAGTTGTTTAGTATAAAATGTTATAAAGCCGCAATTGATTATAACAAATACAATCTTCAAGTAGATAACATGCGACGATTCTAATTATCGACCAAATTGTATTTCAATTTCAAATGGCTAACAATGTCATTTCGGATTTAGGCTTCCAATATCCATAACTCTTATCAATCTTCAATACATATACTTCATGCTAGTTAAAATGTAAGGCCACATCAATATGTAATCTTATAACACTTAAGAGAACAAGATTGTTACCTTGACGAGCCTTAATCCAACTTCAAGATCCGAAGTCGTTCCCTAGAAACTTAGAGCCTCTCATTGACACTCCAATCCGCCACTTGAAGCCCTTAGAATATCACAAACAACTTTCCTTCAATTTCCAATCCAAACCTAGGAAAGTGACTTAGGTTTTCACCTTGCGACTAACGCAAAAATGACACTTTTCCGGGATCTTTCTATTGAGATACCCTTACAATACCCTTAAGAACCTTGGTTTAAAGTATGGAGATTATTGAACAACAACCGAAATTTTTTCCTTCCTTGAGGATAGCTAACCCGAGAGCAACATAGTGAAGAACAAGTTTTCTTCAAATTTTTCTAAGTGTAAAATAGCCTTGTCTTGCTATTAGTATGTTTAAATAACACTATGGAGGGTCAAGATTAGCATATATGGGTGGCTTGGATGCATTCCACTAAAAGATCAAGCCAAGTGGCCCTTGGACTTAGTCAATATTATCAAACTCTTAGCCTAGCAAGACTTGCTCATCTTTACCTTGGTCAAAAGACCATAAAACCCATGGTCTATTCGACCATGACCATCTAAGGGGGGGTGACACGTGTCACCCTCCCGTTCGTCGCAATATTTCATTTCCCGACATTTCTATAATTCCGATAAATTTTTACTAGTCTCAAATCTTAACATTTTTGAGTTCTTACGTACGTTCTTATAAACATATCCTGGAATTTCGAGGTGTAACACAGACTATGCCTGAGGTTGTGGGCGGGTCGGCGAGTTCAGCCACGCCGGTAGTATTAGAGGCCAGGCGGCGTAGCTCGAGAGGTTCCGTCGTGAGCCTCTAGTTTCGCCGAGGAGTATAGAGATTATGGAGAGCAGATCAGGTTATTGACTAGCATAGTGGCAGGGCAGCGCCGACAGGAGCAGGTAGCTAACCCTAGAGCCGACAGTTTGAGGATTCGGGATTTTCTGGGTTGCAATCCACCCGAGTTCTATGGTTCGAGATCTGAGGAGGATCCTCAGGAGTTTATTCGGCAGTTACAGCGGACTATGCAGGTGCTTAGGGCCTCGGAGACAGAGTCAGTTGTGTTAGCTTCTTACCGGTTACGCGATATTGCGTTGAACTGGTTTGAGTCATGGGAGCTGTCTAGAGGTGTGGGTGCTCTTCCAGCTGTTTGGGATGAGTTCACAGAGGCCTTCCTGGATCACTTTTTGCCTCCTGAGATGAGGAGAGCCCGCGTGGATAGGTTCTTGACATTGAGACAGAATGGGAGGACTATCAGAGAGTACAACCTGGAGTTTGACTCATTGGCCAGGTATGCGCTCACCATTGTGGCTGACATGGCGGACAGAGTTCATCACTATGTGATGGGGCTACACCGTTAAATGATTACTGCATGCCTGGGAGTGGCCCTTCAGCCAGGTATGGATATTGCCAGGATGCAGGCTTATGCACAGGGGATAGAGAACAGAGAGAGATCACCAAACCTGGCCACCCAGAGGCGGGGCAAGCGAGGTTTGTGGTAACTTTCGAGGCGGACAACCTCAGCAGCAGGCAAGGTCCACATTTTAGCCGGCACAGAGTGCTCCTTCTCGGTTTTCTGGCAGGAGGTTTGATCGGCCGGGTTATTTAGGAGCAAGTCAGGGCTTCGAGTTCCCAGGGGAACCAGGGTTCCAGTCAGATGAGGCCACCTTTACCTCGGTGTGGTCGATGTGGTAGTTCCCATCGTGGGGGGTGTCATATTTCTCCAGGAGCTTGTTACTCTTGCAGCCATCAGGGCCATTTGAAGAGAGATTGTCCGACCAGAGGCAACATGGGTGGTATGGTTCAGCCTACAGGGTCTGTTGCTAGGTCTTCATCTTCTGTGGTTATGCGCCCCGGAGGGCAGGGTGTTCACGGACCGGCACGCCGCGATAGAGGTCGTGGTGGAGGTCTTAGTTCTAGCGGTCCACAGAACCGCATATATTCCTTAGCCAGCCGGCAAGATCAGGAGGCTTCCCCGAATGTCGTCACAGGTACATTATTGATTTCATGTTGTGACGTTTATGCTTTGATAGATCCAGGTTCTACCTTGTCCAATGTGTCCCCTCTTATTGCTGGTAGAATAGGGATAGAGCCGGTGTCGATAGAGCCTTTTGAGGTAGCTACGCCAGTGGGTGATTTAGTGTTAGCTGAGCGGGTGTACAAAGATTGTCCGGTGTTTATATACAGTCGTCAGACCCTAGCACACTTGATAGAGTTGGAGATGACAGATTTTGACGTCATTATGGGTATGGACTGGTTGGCTTATTATTATGCCAACGTTGACTGTAGAGATAGGTTGGTCCGATTCCAGTTTCCTGGTGAGTCAGTTATCGAGTGAAAGGGCAACACAGCGTCGCCGAGGGGTAGGTTTATTTCTTACCTCAAGGCTAGGAAGATGGTGCAAAAAGGGCACATCTATCATCTGGTTTGGGTATTCGATACAGGGGCTGAGGTGCCAGTTCTTCAGTCAGTTTCGATGGTTAGAGAGTTTCCGAATGTATTCCCAGATGATCTCCCAGGTATTCCTCCCGAGAGGGAGATAGAGTTCTGTATTGATACGTTGCCAGACACTCGACCTATATCTATTCCGCCGTACAGAATGGAACCTGCTGAGTTAAGGGAGTTAAAGGACCAGCCGAAAGATTTGCTGGAAAAGGGATTTATTAGGCCTAGTACTTCTCCCTGGGAGCGCCGGTTTTGTTTGTAAAGAAGAAGGATGGGACGCTGCGTATGTGTGTTGACTACAGGCAGCTGAATAAGGTAACCATCAAGAATAGATACCCCTTCCCCAGGATTGATGATTTGTTTGACCAATTGCAGGGTGCGAGGTATTTCTCCAAGATAGACTCGCGTGCAGTTATCATCAGTCGCGAGTTAGAAGCGGATATCAAGACCGCATTCGTGACTGGTATGGGCACTATGAGTTCAGGTGATGTGTTTCGGTTTGACTAATGCTCGAAGATTTATGGATTTGATGAACCGTGTTCAAGCCATTTTGGATACGTTTGTTATAGTATTCATTGATGACATCCTGGTTTATTCGCGCACAGAGCAGGAGCATGCAGATCACTTGAGGACGGTACTTGGGGTCCTCCGGAGCCGGCAGTTGTTCGCCAAGTTCTCCAAGTGTGAGTTTTGGTTGGCCTCAGTGGCATTCTTGGGGCACATTATCGGGGCTGACGGTGTTCAGGTTGATACAGCAAAGATTGAGACGGCCAAGACTTGGCTGAGACCTACTACTCCGATGGAGGTGCGCACCTTCTTGGGGCTGGCAGGTTATTACCGTAGATTTATGGAGCAGCTCGCTTCGATATCATCACCATTGACTAGGCTGACTCAGAAAGCGGCTAAGTTCCAGTGGACAGAAGCTTGTGAGAAGGGCTTCCAGTTACTGAAGGAAAAGTTGACGACGGCTCCAGTTCTTACTCTTCCCGAGGGATTAGAGGGCTATGTGATTTATTGTGATGCCTCGGGTATCGGGCTAGGGTGCGTATTGATGCAGCACGACAAAGTTATAACCTATGTTTCCCGGCAGCTACGGAAGCATGAGAGGAATTACCCTACTCACGACTTAGAGTTGGCCGCAGTTATTCATGCCTTGAAGATTTGGAGACATTATTTATACGGGGTTCATGTGGATATTTATACAGACCACAAGAGCCTCCAGTACATCTTCAGGCAGAGGGAGCTGAACTTACGGCAGAGACGGTGGTTAGAGTTGTTGAAAGATTATGATGTTTATATCCCATACCATCCGGGAAAATCCAACGTGGTTGCAGATGCTATGAGTCGTAGGTCGATGGGGAGTCTGTCAAAGGTGCAGCCAGATAGACAGGACATGGTCCGTCAGATCCATCAGCTAGCGAGCCTTGGGGTTCGGTTGGTCGATACCGATGATAGTGGGTACGGGTTCGTGAGGTTGCCGAGTCTTCCATCGTTGAGGAGGTGAAGAGGCGACAGTATGAGGATCCAGTTATGATACGGTATCGATATACGGCTCTTCGAGAGGAGAAGAGTTTATTTGAGGTAGCGCCTGATGGGGTGCTAAGATTCGAGGGCAGATTGTGTGTTCTCGATGTTGCAGGACTTCGTCAGCAGATTCTGGGAGAGGCACACAGTGCTCGTTACTCTATTCATCCGGGGTCGACTAAGATGTACCATGACCTCAGATGTATGTATTGGTGGGATGGCTTGAAGAGGGACGTGGCAAGGTTTGTTGCTCAGTGTTCGAATTGTCAACAGGTCAAGGTTGAGCACCAGAAGCCCGGTGGGCTATTGCAGGCGATTGATATTCCGACATGGAAGTGGGAGGTGATCAACATGGATTTTGTTACAGGGTTACCTCGTACTCAGAGGAAGTGTGATTCCATCTGGGTTATTATAGACAGGCTGATGAAATCAGCCCACTTTCTTCCAGTCAGGGCTACGTATTCGACTGAGGATTATGCTAGATTGTATATCAGGGAGATTATGAGACTGCACGGAGTCCCTATATCTATTATATCAGACAGAGGATCCCAGTTTACGGCTAACTTCTGGAGGTCTTTTCAGAGGGGATTAGGGACACAGGTGAGTCTCAGTACTGCGTTTCATCCTCAGACCGACGGGCAGGCAGAGCGTACTATCCAGACACTTGAGGATATGTTGCAGGCCTGTGTTATTGATTTCAGGGGTAGTTGGGAGGATCATTTTCCTCTTGTGGAGTTTGCTTATAACAACAGCTACCATTCTAGCATTCAGATGGCGTCATATGAGGCTTTGTATGGGCGGAAGTGTAGGTCGCCGATTGGTTGGTTCGACGTGGGCGAGGTTCAGTTAGTTGGCCCAGACTTGATTCAATAGGCTATGGATAAGGTAAAGTTTATCCAGGAGAGACTGTTAGCAGCTCAGAGTCGGCAGAAGTCTTATGCAGATAATCAGCGTCGACATTTGGAGTTTCAGGTAGACGATTGGGTCTTCTTGAAGGTATCACACATGAAGGGTGTGATGAGGTTCGGAAAGAAGGGGAAACTTAGCCCAGGGTACATTGGGCCTTACCAGATCATCCGTAGAGTAGGCAAGGTTGCCTATGAGTTGGATCTGCCATTGGATTTAGAGGCGGTACATCCGGTCTTCCATGTTTCTATGTTGCGGAAGTGTATCGGAGATCCATCGAGAGTTTTCCCAGCTAGCGAGGTCCAGGTGACAGAGGGATTATCGTATGAGGAGAGTCCCATAGCGATACTCGATCGCCAGGCCAGGCGACTGCGGACCAAGGATGTGGCTTCTGTCAAAGTCGTGTGGCGGAATAATATTAGGGAGGAGATGACTTGGGAAGCAGAGGAGGACATGTTGAGGAAGTATCCTCACTTATTCCCTACACCTCCAGGTAATCCTTTTCCCCTTACTTGTCAGTTTTAATTAAAGTATTTGTTTAAGTGTTGATTATGTGGCCAGATGTGACATATTTGGTATCTAGGGGTTGTAAAAGGAGACTATGTCGCTATCTATAAGATTAACTCCGAAAGAATATTCGGGGACGAATGTTTCTAAGGGGGGAAGAATGTTACACCCCGTAATCCCAGGACATGTATATAAGAACGTACGTAAGAAATCAGGGCTATAAGATTTGAGACTAGTAAAATTTATCGGAATTATGGAAATGTCGGGAAACGAAATATTGCGACGAATGGGAGGCCCCTTGTATGGTCTTGGTCGAATGGACCAAGGGTAGAAAAGTCATTTGACCAAAGCAAAGATGAACAAGTCTTGCAAGCTAGAGCTTTATATATTTGACTAAGGCAAAGAGCCACTTGACTAGATCTTTTAAATGAAATGCATCCAAGCCACACATTTGTTCTAATCTAGACCCTCCATGTTGTTATATAATCACACTAGTAGCAAGACAAGCTTCCCACACTTAGTAAAATTTAGAGAAAATCGTGTTCTTGTTGAAGAAGCTCTCGGGTTAGGGTCACTTTAAAGGAGAAATTTTTTCGTTTGTTGTCCACAATTCACAATACTTTAAACCAAGATTCCTAAGAGTATTGTAAGGGTATCTCAATAGAAAGATCCCGGAAAAGTGTCATTTTTGCATTAGTCGCAAGGTGAAAACCTAAGTCGCTTTCATAGGTTTGGATTGGAAATTGAAGGAAAGTTGTTTGTGAAATTCTAAGGGCTTCAATTGGCGGATTGGAGTGTCAAGGAGAGGAGCTAAGTTGTTAAGGAGCGACTTCGGATCTTGAAGTTGGATTAAGGCTTGTCAAGGTAACAATCTTGTTCTCTTAGTGTTATAAGATTACATATTGTTGTAGTTATACATTTTAACAAGCATGAGATATATGTATTGGAGATTTATAAGTGTTATGGATATTGGAAGCCTAAATCCGAAACGACCTTGTTTGCCATTTGAAATTGAAATACGATTTGGTCGATAGTTAGAATCGTCGCATGTTATCTAATTGAAGATTGTAGTTGTTATAATCGATTGCGGCTATATAACATGTTAGACTAAACAACTTGGATTGAAAAAAGAATTGGAAAAGACTTTGTGTGGTTGTACCTCAAATTGCCGAGAATGATATTGTCTTTTGGACTAGTTTGATATCAATTGTGGGGCAGAATTTTACACGTCCTGTTAGGCGTGTAATCCCCTTTTGTTAGCTACATTGTTGAGCCTTAAATGTGGCATGTTTGGTTATTGAATTCGGGCCTTGAAAAAGGTGGAAAAGTACGTAGAAACAAAGGAAGTGTTGTCCGATTTTTCGTAGAATTTGGTGACTTTACACTTAGAATATTCTACGTTTGAAGCTAGAGGTTAATAGACGTATTATGGTCATTATAGGTTGACATACTACGTACGGAATATTGGACTTAGCAAGTGGATTGAACCGAAGAGGTATGTGGAACTTTCTTATCTCTTGAGCATGAGTAGTTGTAAATGTATAGTACGGTAGACGTACGAGATTTAAATGAATTTAGTTTCATTTGATATCCTTGACTTGTTTTAAGAATGTCCAAGTTGGTTGAGTTAGAGAATTAACTCACTTGTTTTAAAGGTTAAAGATATCTTAGTTTCTAAAGCATAAAGTTAGTATAACGGCTTTATGGGAAGTTGGTTATACAAACTTTATGGTAAGTTAAAAGAATGGTTTATTCTAGTAAAGTAAACAAGGATAAATGACTTGAAATAAAGAATGACAATTTGATTTTAAGGTATCCATTGCTCAAAGTTTAAAGTAAGGGTCACTTGGTTTAGAAGCCTAAAAAATGTATTTCTAAAGGTATAGTGACTTGTTTTGAAAAGTAGACAAGTCTTGATACTACGGGCGTTAGTATCTTGGGGATTTTATACAAGAAAGAGTCATTTTTAAAAGGATAAAGGTACATAGTACTTTGGGTTAAATCCCCGGATTTTATAATGACATGTTAGTGCCTTAAGTAAACTAAAATGAGAGTGTATATAAATAAGGCTAATAAGAAGTTAGGGGATTTCTTAACTTGCTTATGTTATGTATGATAAGCCGGTGGTGCTTATGTTATATATGATAGCCGGTTGTGCTAGGTTATGTTATTCTTACGGGGTAAACCCCCGGGTTACTACTTATTCCTTGGATTTGCTACCCATGATGCGAGTGCGACGTTTGTACTCATTGCGGGTCCACCGGGCCCATGCGGGTGAAATAGTCCTATGCGGGTGAAATAGTCCCATGCGAGGCGGATGCCCTCATTGCGGGTCCACAGGACCTATGCGGGTGAAATAGTCTCAGGAGTAGGATTGCTTAATGATACTACGGGCGGGTGGACCTACTTTGATCATGAGCCTCCTATTTTTATGCAGTAAAGTATACTCTTGTTTACTCTCATTGTTAGTAAGGCCTGATGTCTTTATTATTTGAGTTATCATACATGTCTCCAGCTTTATTTTAAACTTTATGATTTCATTTCAGTACTTTCAGTTTTGCATACTTGGTACATCTGTTGTACTGACCCCCTTTCCTCGGGGGTTGCGTTCATGCCACAGGTAGGGGTAAGAAGGTGGTGGATCCTCATTCTTAGGATCACTGATCAGTTGTCAGAAGCTCCATTTCTCCGGAGGCTTGTCTTTTGGTACGGTTTCCTTGATGTTGTAGATTAATGTACATTCAGGGGTATGGCGGGGCCCTGTCCCGTCACAGTTGTTATTCTTAGAGGTCTGTAGTCATATCTTGTGGATTGGGTTGTAAGAACAAAGATGTAATTGTTTTATTTTTTTGGGTTATGTATATTTCACGGAATGTGGCCTTTTCGGCTAGCCTGTTGATATTTTTACTTTCTACGTATTTTATGAGTTTAGGTATGTCACGACCCGACACCGGGACCGCGACTGGTGCCCTACCTGGGCACCCCGTTTAGGTATACATCAGAGAATAGCATCGGAACATACACAACATAAACACATGTGTAAACAACAACATCCCAGGCTAGCCGATAAGGCCGCCTTCCATAATATAAACATACTCAAAAGTACAACTGTACAAATAAGTTCTTACAGCCCAACCACAAATGTGAATACAGACCTCTAGGAATATCAATTGTGGCGGGACAGGGCCCTGCCATACCCCTGAATATACATAAATCTACAACATCAGGGAAAGACTGTACCAAAAGAGACAAGCCTCCGGAGAAATGGAGCTTCTGACGTCTGATAAGTGATCCTAAGAATGAGGATCCACCACCGCTACCCTTTCTCGCGGCATGAACGCAGCCCCGAGGAAGGTCGCATACAATATGTACTAAGTATGTAAATCGAAAATCGTAATTACATCATAAGTCTAAATCAAAGCGAGACATGTATGATAATCAAATTACGATTCGTGCCTTACTAACAATGAGAGTAAATAGTAGTATCCTTACGATATAAAATAGGAAGCTCACTATCAAAGCAGACCACCCGCCCGAGATCATTTAGCAATCCTATCTGGGACTATTTCACTGCATAGGTCGCGTGGACCGCGTGAGGTATTCCTCGCGTGGGACTATTTCACCGCATAATCCTTACGGACTCGCATGAGGTATTCTCGCATAGGTGGACTACCGCATGGGACTATTTCACCCGCATAAGCCCTTTCGGACTCGCATGAGGTATTCCTCGCATCGTGGGTAGCAAATCCACGGAATATGAAATGCCACAAACCCGGGGAATGACCCCGTAAAGAATAATATACCACTAGAACAAATCCGGCTATCATACATAACATAAGCACTACCGGCTTATCATACAATACATAAGCAAGTCAAGAAATCCCCTAACTTCTTATTATTCTTGTTTATAAACACTCTCATTTTAGTTTACTTAAGGCACTAACATGTCTTTTATAAAAAATCCGGGAATTTAACCCAAAGTACTACGTACTTCTACTCTTTAAAACAAATGACTCTTTTTAGTAGAAAACCTCCAAGATACTATTAACTATAGTATCAAGTCCAAATTACATTTCAAGGCAAGTCACAATACCTTTAGAAATAAAGTTAGGTTTCTAAATCAAGTGACTCCTTTTCTTATAAAACCTTAGGCAATCGATGCCTTAAAATCAAATTGCCTTTCATTAAATCAAGCCATTTATCTTTCCATAAAGCCAATATAACCAACTCCCCATAAAGTCGTTATATTCACTTTATACCTTAGTTAAGTACAATTTCCTATCCAAGGGACTTATACGTTTAAAACGAATCAAGTATCACATACTTTAAAACTCTTCAAGTCCCTTAACTTTAATAAAACTTAAGACATCCTTAATACTTTCAAAGAAGCGAGTTAATCTCCTAACTCACCCGACTTGGCCATTCAATAAACTAGTAAAGGATATCAAGATCTTGTACGTCTACCGTACTATATACGTGCAACTAGTCATGCTCAAAGGATAGGAAAAGTTCTACATACCTCGCCGGGTCAAACCACTTGCCAAGTACAAAGTCCCGCCCGTAGAATGTCAACCTATAAAATTCACAATACGTCTATTAAAGCCTTACTTCAAACGTAGAATATTATAAGTGTAAAGTCTCTAAATTCTACGGAAAATCGGACAGCACCTCCTTTGTTTCCACTTACTTTGCCACCTTTTTCAAAGCCGAATACAATAACCAAACACGCCACATTTAAGGGACAATCAAAGTAATTAATCAATAGGGGATTACACGCCTACTAGACGTGTAAAATTCCGCCCCACAAACGATAACAAACTAATACAACTACTATTCTAATTTCGGCCATAATGAATACAACAATACCAATTCTTATCCAATTTCCATTTCAATCCAAATTGGTAGCATAACATGATATCAAGTCGCATTTGATTATAACTACTATAATCTTCAAGTAAGTAACATGCGACGATTTCTAATAAACGACCAATTAGTAATCCAATCTTCAAGTGGCTTGTATAACATTTCGGATTCTAAGGCTACAAGCAATCCATAATACTTATAAACTTCAACACATATACTTCATGCTAGCAACATGTAAAGCTAACAACAAAATAAATAATCTTGTAACACTTTTAAAAGACAAGATTATACCTCAACGAATCTTAATCCAACTCCAAATCCGAAGTCGCTCCTTAACAACTTAGAGCCTCTTCAAGACGCTTCAATCCGCTAGTTGAGACCCTTAGAACAACACCAACAAATTTCCTTCAAATCTCCAAACAAAACCTAGAAAGACAACTAGGTTTTCGCTTTGCGACTAACCCGTAAACTATCTTTTTCCAAGATTTTTCTATTGAGATATGTTTACAATATACTCAAGAACCTTGGTTTAAAGTGTGGAGCTAAATGGACAAGAAACAAAGATTTTTCTTTTTTTTTCTAGAGCGAACCCGAGAGCTCCTCAATGGAGTCTTGAAATTTTTGTGAAATTTTGGCTAAGTGTTAAGCTTGTCTTGCACTACTAGTATTATATAGTGTATTGGAGGGTCAAGATATAAACAAATGGGTGGTTTGGATGAGGTCTTAACAAATATCAAGACTAATGTGGGTCCTTTGACTTAGTCAAGAAACTCAAGCTACTACTTGCAAGACTTAGTCATCCAAGACTATGGTTAATGACCATTTTGGCCATGCCTATATCGACCAAGGCAACCATAAGGGGGGGTGACACGTGTCGCCCTCCCATTTGTCACAATAGTACGTTTTCCGACAATTTCATAATTTCGATAAATTTACAAGTCTCAAATCTTAACACTTGTGAGTTCTTACGTACGTTCTTAAAACATGTCCTGTAAATACGGGGTGTAACATTCTTCCCCCCTTAGAAACATTCGTCCCCGAATGTTCTTTCGGAGTCAAACTTATAATTAGCGACATAGTTTCCTTTCACAACCCCGACATACCAATACTGCCACACATGGCCACATAATAGCATTTAAGCAAAATAAAATACTTCAATTAAAACTTGACAAGTAAGGAAAGATGAATTACCTGAAGGTGTAGGAAATAAGTGAGGATACTTCCTCAACATGTCCTCCTCTGCTTCCCAAGTCATCTCCTCTCGGTTATCATTCCTCCACAAGACTTTGACGGAGGCCACATCCTTGGTCCGCAGTCGCCTAACCTGGCGATCGAGTATCGCTATGGGACTCTCCTCATACGATAACCCCTCTGTCACCTGGACCTCACTAGTAGGTAAAACTCTCGCTGGATCTCCGATACACTTCCGCAACATAGAAACATGGAAGACCGGATGTACCGCCTCTAACTCTGATGGCAGATCCAACTCATAGGCAACCTTGCCTACTCGACGGACGATCTGGTAGGGCCCAATGTACCTTGGGCTGATTTTCCCCTTCTTACCGAATCTCATCACACCCTTCATGGGTGACACCTTCAAGAAGACCCAATCGTCTACCTGAAACTCCAAATGCCGACGCCGATTATCCGCATATGACTTTTGCCGGCTATGAGCTGCTAACAGTCTCTCCTGGATAAGCTTCACCTTATCCACAGCCTGCTGAACCAAGTTTGGGCCAACTAACTGCACCTTTCCCACGTCGAACTAACCAATCGGCGACCTGCATTTCCGCCCATATAAAGCCTCGTATGGCGCCATCTGTATACTGGAATGGTAGCTGTTGTTATAAGCAAACTCTACAAGAGGCATTTGATCCTCCCAGCTACCCCTGAAATCAATCACGTAGGCTCGCAGCATATCCTCAAGTGTCTGGATAGTACGCTTTGCATGCCCGTCAGTCTGAGGATGAAATACTGTACTGAGACTCACCTGTGTCCCTAAACCCTTCTGGAAAGACCTCCAGAAGTTAGCCGTGAACCGCTCCTATCGGATATAATCGACATCGACACCGTGCGGCCTCACAATCTCTCGATGTACAATCGGCATAGTCCTCAGAAAATGTCGTCCGACCGAAGGAAATGGGCTGATTTCGTCGACCACAACAATAACCCAAATGGAGTCGTGCTTCTGAGTGCGAGGTAACCGTAACAAAGTCCATGTTGATCACCTCCCACTTCCAAGTCGGAATCTCAATAGCTGCATAATCCACCGGCCTCGTGCTCGACCTTGACTGCCGGGCAATTAGGACATGTGCAACAAAACCTGCCACGCCCTTCGTGCCATCCCACCAATACAAACATCCGAGGTCATGGTATATCTTGGTCGACTCGGATGAATAGAATAACGAGCACCGTGTCGTCTCCCTAAAATCTGACGAAGCCACTGTACATCGGGAACACACAACCGGCCCTCAAATCTCAAAGACACCATCAGCGCTACTCGAATAGACTTTTCTCCTCCCGAAGAGCTGCGTCGATCTCGTACCAACAGGTCCTTAAGCGCCGCCTCTTCACCTCATCAACGATGGAAGACTCGGCAACCTCACGAACCCGTACCCCGCTATCGTCGGTATCGATCAATCGAATCCCAAGGCTCACTAACTGGTGGATCTGATGGACCATGTCCTGTCTCTCTGCCGTACCTCGGCGTGCTCCCATCGATCTACGACTCAAGGCATCAGCAACTACGTTGGCCTTCCCCGGATGGTATAGAATATCAACATCATAATCTTTCAGCAACTCTAACCACCGTCTTTGTCGCAAGTTCAGCTCCCTCTGCCTGAAGATATACTGGAGGCTCTTGTGGTCTGTATAAATATCCACATGAACCCCATACAAATAATGTCTCCAAATCTTCAAGGCATGAATAACTGCGGCCAACTCTAAGTCATGGGTAGGGTAATTCCTCTCATGCTTCAGAATCGCCGAAGCATAGGCTATAACCTTGCCGTCTTTGCATCAAAACACACTAGCCCGATGCGAGGCATCACAATAGATCACGCACTGCCTAACCCCTCGTGAAGAGTAAGAACCGGAGTTGTAGTCAACCTTTCCTTCAAGAATCGAAACCCTTCTCGCAAGCCTCATCCATGGAACTTGGCTGCCTTATGAGTCAGCCTAGTCAACGGTGCTGAAATCGAAGCAAACTGCTCCACAAACCTACAATAATATCCTGCCAGCCCCAAGAAACTGCGTACCTCGGTCGGAGTAGTAGGTCTCGGCCAAGACTTGACTGCCTCAATCTTTGCCGTATCCACGCGAACACCATCAGCCCCAATAATATGCCCCAGGAATGCCACTGAGGCCAACCAAAACTCACACTTGGAGAACTTGGCGAATAACTGCCGCTCGAGGACCCCAATCTGATCGCCGAAGTGATCTGCATGCTCCTGCTCTGTCCGCGAATAAACCAGGATGTCATTAATGAATACTATCACAAATGTATCCAAAAATGGCTTGAACACCCGGTTCATCAAATCCATAAATACCGTTGGAGCGTTGGTCAAACCGAAAGACATAACCCTGAACTCATAGTGCCCATACCGGGTCCTGAATGCAGTCTTTGGGATGTCTGCCTCTCGAACTCGTACCTGATGATAACCAGACCGCAGGTCTATCTTTGAGAAACACCTCGCACCCTGCAACTGGTCAAACAAATCATCAATCCTGGGGAGGGGGTACCTATTCTTAATGGTTACCTTATTCAGCTGCCTGTAATCAACACACATACGCAACGTCCCATCCTTCTTCTTCACGAACAAAACCGGCGCTCCCCAGGGAGATACACTAGGCCTGATAAAGCCTTTCTCCAGCAAATCTTTCACCGGTCCTTCACTCCTCAACTCAGAGTGCCATCTGTATGGCGGAATGGAAATAGGTCGAGTGTCCGCAACGTGTCAATACAAAACTCAATCTCCTCTCGTGAGGGATACCCAAGATCGCCCGCAACACATCCGAAACTCCCTAACCACCGCATCGATCAAGAATCGGCACCTCGGCCTCGTATCGAATACCGAACCGGATGATAGATGTACCGCTTCGTACCATCTTCCTAGCCTTGAGGTAAGAAATAAACCTACCCGCCGGCGACAGTGTTGCCGCTTCCACTCGATAATCGCTCGCCAGAAATCGAACCGAACTAACCTATCCTACGATCAACGTTGGCATAACAAGAAGCCAACTAGTCCATACCATAATGACATCAAAATCGCCATCTCCATCTTATCAAGTTCGCAGTCCGACGATCAGTAAATATATCTGACAACCTCAGACACCCGCTCATTAACACCGAATCTCCCATTGGCGTAGCTACCTCAAAAGGCTCTATCGACTCGCTCTATCCCGATTCTACCCGCATAAGAGGGACACATAGGACAAGGTAGAACATGGATCTATCAAAGCATAAACGTCGCAAAGTGAAATCAATAATGTACTGCAGCGGCGTCGTGGAAGCCTCCCGATCCCGGTGGTGGCTAATGAATATATGCGGTTACGTGGACCGCTAGAATCGAACCACCACCACGACCTTTCGCGGCTGCGTCCGTGAGTACCACGCCTCGGTGCATAACCACGGAAGGAGGAAGACCAACAACCGATCCTCGCTTGCCGATGTACCACCCATGCTGCCTCTCGACGGACAATCTCTCTTCAAATGACCCAGCTGGCCACAAGAGTAACAAGCTCATGCAGGAACACGACACTCGACAGGGTTTGATCTACCGCATCGAGCACACCGAGATGTGGGTGGCCTCGATCGCGACGATCTCTCGCCTCCCGAAACCGAAGTCTTGGAGCCACGACCGCTCCCGAATGACTGGCCGATCGGACCTTCGCGTAAAAACGTGACGAGCACTCTGTCTTTGGCCGGAATGTGGACCCGATCTGCTTCGAGGCCGCCCGCCTCAGCGCCCTGAGACCCATTGTCGACCTCTTGGGTTGGCCTGAGTCAATCTGGTCCTCCCTCTCTCTATCCCATGCGCATAGGCCTGCATCCTGGCAATGTCCATACCGGGCTAAAGAGCCACACCCAAGCATGCAGTAATCATATGACGGTCTAGCCCCATCACATAACGATGAACCTTATCCGTCATGTCAGCTACAATAGTGTGCGCATGTCTGGCCAAGGAGTCGAACTCCAGGCTATACTCCCTGATAGTCCTCCCGTTCTGCCTTAAGGTCAAGAATCTATCTACCCGGGCTCTCCTCATCTCAAGAGGAAAAAAGTGATCCATGAAGGCCTCTGTAAACTCCTCCCAAACAGCTGGAAGAGCATCCTCACCTCTCGACAGAAACCACGACTCAAACCAGTTCAACGCAATATCGCGTAACCGGTAAGAGGCTAGCGTAACAGACTCTGTCTCTGAAGCCCTAAGAACCTGCATGGTCCGCTGTAGCTGCCGAATGAACTCCTGCGGATCCTCCTCAGACCTCGAACCATAAAACTCAGGTGGATGACAACCCAGAAAATCCCTAATCCGCAAACTGTCGGCCCTAGGGTGGCCGCTCTGTCGTGTGCCACGCTACTATCTTTGGTCAATAACCGGATCTGCTCCCCGTAGTATCTATACTCAGCACCCGGCTGCGGAACTGGAGGCTCTGGTACCGGAACCTCTGGAGCTACTGTCGCTCTCGGCTCCTCTAATACTGCCGGCGTGGCTGAACTCACCGACCCGCCTACTACCTCAGGTATAGTCAGGCTGGTCAGTCCGTAACCTCGAGTATCGCTAGCGACTCGCCGCTTTGCCTTCTCGCCCCGGTCGCCGCGAGACATAACTATTTCATAAGAAGAGGTCAGAGAGGATTCAACCTAATAAGACAGCTCTACTGCACGATCTCAGAGAGAGATGAATGGAAACCAATCCTAAATGTCCTGCAGCCTCCTTATTATAGATGTGGTGCACAACACACCGATAATCAAGACTCTACTAGACACGGTCTGTAGACACTTTCCGAGGACTAACTGCTCTGATACCACTTTTGTCACGACCGACCGGGATCAGGATCGTGCCCTACACAGGCACCCGCTTAGGTATACATCGGAGAATAGCGGCGGAACATACACAACATAAACACGTGTGTAAACAACAACATCCTGTGCTAGCCGAGATGCCGTCTTCCATAATATAAACATACTCAAAAGTACAATCAGACAAATCGGTACTTACAACCACAAATATGAATACAGACCTCTAGGAATATCAACTGTGGCGGGACAGGGCCCTGCCATACCCCTGAATATACATAAATCTACAACATCAGGGAAAGACTGTACCAAAAGAGACAAGCCTCCGGAGAAATAGAGCTTCGACGTCGATAAGTGATCCTAAGAATGAGGATCCACCACTGCTACCTTCTTTCTGCGGCATGACGCAGCGGCCAGGAAGAAGGTCGACACATATGTACTAAGTATGTAAAGCGGAAAATCAGAATTACATCATAAGTCTAAATCAAAGCCGAGACATGTATGATAATCAAATTACGATAATCGTGCCTTACTAACAATGAGAGTAAATAGTAGTATCCTTACGATATAAAATAGGAAGCTCACGATCAAAGCGGGACCACCCGCGCAGATCATTTAGCAATCCTACTCCGGGACTATTTCACTGCATAGGTCGCGTGGACCGCGTGAGGTATTCCTCGCATGGGACTATTTCACCCGCATAAGCGCTACGGACTCGCATGAGGTATTCCTCGCATAGGTCGGACCGCCGCGTGGGACTATTTCACCCGCATAAGCCCTTTCGGACTGCGTGAGGTATTCCTCGCATCGTGGGTAGCAAATCCACGGAATATGCAAATGCCACAAACCCGGGGAATGACCCCGTAAAGAATAATATACCACTAGCACAAATCCGGCTATCATACATAACATAAGCACTACCGGCTTATCATACAATACATAAGAAAGTCAAGAAATCCCCTAACTTCTTATTATTCTTGTTTATAAACACTCTCATTTTAGTTTACTTAAGGCACTAACTTGTCTTTTATAAAAAATCCGGGAATTTAATCCAAAGTACTACGTACTTCTACTCTTTAAAACAAATGACTCTTTTTAGTAGAAAACCTCCATGATACTATTAACCATAGTATCAAGTCCAAATTACATTTCAAGGCAAGTCACAATACCTTTAGAAACAAAGTTAGGTTTCTAAATCAAGTGACTCTTTTTCTTATAAAACCTTAGGCAATCGATGCCTTAAAATCAAATTGCCTTTCATTAAATCAAGCCATTTATCTTTCCATAAAGCCAATATAACCAACTCCCCAAAAAGTCGTTATATTCACTTTATACCTTAGTTAAGTACAATTTCCTATCCAAGGGACTTATACGTTTAAAACGAATCAATTATCACATACTTTAAAACTCTTCAACTCCCTTAACTTTAATAAAACTTAAGACATCCTTAATACTTTCAAAGAAGCGAGTTAATCTCCTAACTCACCCGACTTGGCCATTCAATAAACTAGTAAAGGATATCAAGATCTTGTACGTCTACCGTACTATATACGTGCAACTAGTCATGCTCAAAGGATAGGAAAAGTTCTACATACCTTGCCGGGTCAAACCACTTTCCAAGTACAAAGTCCCGCCCGTAGAATGTCAACCTATAATATTCACAATACGTCTATTAAAGCCTTACTTCAAACGTAGAATATTATAAGTGTAAAGTCTCTAAATTCTACGGAAAATCGGACAGCACCTCCTTTGTTTCTACTTACTTTGCCACCTTTTTCAAGGCTGAATACAATAACCAAACACGCCACATTTAAGGCACAATCAAAGCAATTAATCAATAGGGGATTACACGCCTACTAGACGTGTAAAATTCCGCCCCACAAACGATAACAAACTAATACAACTACTAGTCCAATTTCAGCCATAATGAATACAACAATACCAATTCTTATCCAATTTCCATTTCAATCCAAATTGGTAGCATAACATGATATCAAGTCGCATTTGATTATAACTACTATAATCTTCAAGTAAGTAACATGCGACGATTTCTAATAAACGACCAATTAGTAATCCAATCTTCAAGTGTCTTGTATAACATTTCGGATTCTAAGGCTACAAGCAATCCATAATACTTATAAACTTCAACACATATACTTCATGCTAGCAACATGTAAAGCTAACAACAATATAAATAATCTTGTAACACTTTTAAAAGACAAGATTATACCTCAACGAATCTTAATCCAACTCCAAATTCGAAGTCGCTCCTTAACAACTTAGAGCCTCTTCAAGACGCTTCAATCCGCTAGTTGAGACCCTTAGAACAACACCAACAAATTTCCTTCAAATCTCCAAACAAAACCTAGAAAGACAACTAGGTTTTCGCTTTGCGACTAACCCGTAAACTATCTTTTTCCAAGATTTTTCTATTGAGATATGTTTACAATACACTCAAGAACCTTGGTTTAAAGTGTGGAGCTAAATGGACAAGAAACAAAGATTTTTCTTTTTTTTCTAGAGGGAACCCGAGAGCTCCTCAATGGAGTCTTGAAATTTTTGTGAAATTTTGGCTAAGTGTTAAGCTTGTCTTGCACTACTAGTATTATATAGTGTATTGGAGGGTCAAGATATAAACAAATGGGTGGTTTGGATGAGGTCTTAACAAATATCAAGACTAATGTGGGTCCTTTGACTTAGTCAAGAAACTCAAGCTACTACTTGCAAGACTTAGTCATCCAAGACTATGGTCAATGACCATTTTGGCCATGCCTATATCGACCAAGGCAACCATAAGGAGGGGGTGACACGTGTCGCCCTCCCATTTGTCACAATAGTACGTTTTCCGACAATTTCATAATTCCGATAAATTTACAAGTCTCAAATCTTAACACTTGTGAGTTCTTACGTACGTTCTTAAAACATGTCCTGTAAATACGGGGTGTAACAAGGTATGTTCCGCTGCTATTCTCTGATGTATACCTGTAAGGGGTGCCCAGGTAGGGCACCAGTCGCGGGCCCGGGGTCGGGTCGTGTCAATACCGAATTGAGGATGAAATGAGCTGAGTTTGAGGATGAAATTGCACAATTAAGGCCCAAGCAATCAATCAAAGAAGCCTTGAGTATTTCGGGAAGCAATTTAAACAAAATTACACTGTCAACCGCATGGGGTCTACAAGGCTAATTTGCAGAAGTTGCTTGGAGTTAGAGACACGACGCCTAGGAAGAAGCACCGCGGCGCGGGAATTCCAGTGACGATCTGTTTTTTTTGCTGAATTAGGGCCGCGGTGCTTGGCATCAGCGCCGCGGCGCCGACGCGCGTATTTTCGAGAAAAGGTCAATTTTTCAGAAGGGTAAAGGGGTCCGAAGCGAGGTTTTTCTCAGATATAAAAACCTGAAACCCTGTCATACCTCAGATCATACTTTGGAGAGGAGAAAATGAGGCAAGACACAATTGGAGACTTCAAGTTGTTCAAGTTCTTTTCTTTCCCTTATTTTTATTTTAGTTTATGTTGGATTTTGTATTAGTTCTTAGCATGACAATGTTTAGGAGCTAATCTCTTTATTAGGGTTTTCCGTCGAATCACTTGAAACTCTTTTCATACAGTTAATGCATAATTTTTTATTTCTTTTTCAGTATATTAAGATCTATTCAATATTGTATTGATTGCTTGATAAATAACTGACCATTAATTGTCATAACTTATATGATTTCGAATCGAGATCCGAGAGGGAGATTTGAATATGCTGTAGTTGTTTAGACATAGGTTAAAATCGTGGACGAAAGTACCCCGATACTTGTGTAGTATTTAAGGTTATTGTTCTTAATCCTCTTGTGTGGTAAAATCTATCATAGAAATATAGAAGGTTTCTACATAAGGTTGAGTTTTTATATGTCCTAACCGAAATATAGAACAGATTAGTCAACCTGCTATCTTAATAAGAAGAAGAGTCATTAACATTGCATTAACAAGTGAAAGAGTGGATAGTTGAGGAGATTGGAAACCCTATTCCTTCATAACTGTTTAAAACCCAAAGTGCTATCATCTTTAGTTTATTTCTGCACTTTGTTTAATCTTGATTTTTAGTTTAAAATCTCAAACCAAAGAACGTTAGCCAAATAGATACCATAGATTAAATATTCAGTACTTGACAAACTAGACTCTGTGGACGATAACTCGGTCTTACAGATCTTTATTACTTGAACGATACGTACACTACGTAAGCATAGAGAAATATCGCAACACGAACTCACATTAGTTTACTTACGATACAAACGACACAAAAATTTCGAGGTGTAACAATAAATTACAATTATTGACTACAAACATAATTAAAGACAATTGACAAAAAAACGTAAAGGTTACTATTAATATGATAAGTAAGGGTAGTAGACAAGACAAATGCAAGATTTTAGCAATTATCTCTGATTCATTTTATCATTCTCTTCAAAATTTCATTGGTCCTTCGAATTCAATAAGTAATTAGTTTACTCAAGAATATAATAAATATCTTCTGATTATTTATTTCGATTCCACAATTAAACTAATGCAAGCCTTGAGAGTGTTTAAAAACTATGGATAGAAATAGTTTTTCGAATAACTTCTCACGAATATCGTCAGCTTATAACCCCAAGATAAATCATTCAAAAACCTCTTTCAATTACTCAATTGAATCGCCAATCATGATATAATTAGATTTCTATTAAGATAATTCATAAAACTCTTCCTCTTTCGATTAAAGCATTGAATAGTATCTCAATAATCAAATAAAAATAATATCCATGAGTTCAAGACTAACAAAAAGTCATGTGAACATATGCAAGAAAACATTAAAGGTGCAGGCGCGGCGCGGTCCGCATCATCCAATGCATCGCGAAAAACTACAGAGCTTGAGATTTTTCAGCAATACTGCAGGGAAAAGGTGCAGGCGCGGCGCGGGCCGCATCATCCAATGTGTCGCGCCAGACATCCTTTTGTTGTCGTCTATTTTCTTTATTTTTTCACATGCATAATTGGCCCTCGAACTCTGAAATCAATCCTGATTTATTCGTTGGACTTCTGCTTAGATTTTAAAGTGTCAAAACCTCCATTTAAGCTCCAAAAATGCTTGTTTGCTTGGGAACAATTCCTACATAAGAAAACATATGTAATATACTAAAATACTAATATTACATATCAAACACGATTAAAGTGTAGCAAATAAAAGGCGAAATGTAGCTAAAATCTATGTTTCTATACTGCCACAATTATGGCCCGTCTTAAAATCTCAAAAGTTAAAACCAAAAATCCAATAAATCAAAAATGAACTTAAAAATCCAATCCAAACTTATCTGGATTAGATTTGGATTGTAATTTCTTCAATCCAAAACTCAAATATCCAAACCGAAATTTCCATATCCCATCTGAATGGTCCGAACACCCACCCCTACCTCTCGGTCAAGCGTGCAAAAAATGACAAACTGCTAATACATACTAGAATAGATAAAAATCCGGAGTAATACTATACCATTTATCTAATGAATTAACATAATTTTTACCCCTCCACTTTGAGGAAGAAACAAACTTCCAAGTCATATCCTCTTTGGTGGAACTGCGCAAAATCACTTTCACCCAGTCAACAATGTCGGACACATCTATGGACGAAACTCTGTAAGTTGTTGTCATGCATATGTGCTGTGTAAATAATGACAGATAAAAGGGAAATGGAGTTATAAAGAGGCTTATGATTCGAATTCTTACGCTCAGGCTTCCGTATCTCCAGGAATGGGAAAATTCCCGGGCCTTGAAAATGCTCAGTCATAATGAAGGATTATGATGTTGATATCCTATACCATCCGGGGAAAGCCAACGTGGTTGCAGATGCTTTGAGTCGTAGATCGATGGGGAGTCTGTCAGAGGTGCAGCCAGAGAGACAGGACATGGTCCGTCAGATCCATCAGCTAGCGAGCCTTGGGGTTCGATTGGTCGATACCGATGGTAGTGGGGTACGGGTTCGTGATATTGCCGAGTCTTCTATCGTTGATGAGGTGAAGAGGCGACAGTATGAGGACCCAGTTATGATACGGTATCGAGATGCGGCTCTTCGGGAGGAGAAGAGTCTATTCGAGGTAGCGCCTGATGAGGTGCTAAGATTTGAGGGTCGGTTGTGTGTTCCCGATGTTGCAGGACTTCGTCAGCAGATTCTGGGGGAGGCACACAGTGCTCGTTATTCTATTCATCCGGGGTCGACTAAGATGTACCATGACCTCAGATGTATGTATTGGTGGGATGGCCTGAAGAGGGACGTGGTAGGTTTTGTTGCACAGTGTCCTAATTATTAGCAGGTCAAGGTTGAGCACCAGAAGCCCGGTGGGCTATTGCAGGCTATTGATATTCCGACATGGAAGTGGGAGGTGATCAACATGGACTTTGTTACAGGGTTACCTCATACTCAGAGGAAGTATGACTCCATCTAGGTTATTGTTGACAGGCTGACGAAATCAACCCACTTTCTTCCAGTCAGGACTACGTATTCGGCTGAGGATTATGCCAGATTGTATATGTCACGCCCCGAACCCCGGGCCCGTGACTGGTGCCTTACCTGGGCACCTTTCTACCTTAACAACTAAGTAAACTGCGGAAATTAAATAACACCTTTTTTTTTTTTAAAACCAACATACGTGCAAGGGCAAAGCCGACAAGGCTGCCATAATATACATTATCAAAAGACACTACACTGTACATGAGTCCAATCCCACATATGAATACAGACCTCTAAGAGTTATACTGAACTATGACGGGACAAGGCCCCGCCGTACCCATAATCAGTACAAAGCACATCTTGAAAGAACTTATACCAAAAAGATAAACTCCGAACGAGGAGCTATCCAAAACTCGGCGGTCCTACACTGCCGATCACCAAAGCAGACCTAAACTCGCGGCGTGAACGCGGCCTCGAAGGAGGTCGATGCGAAGAATGTACCAAGTATGTGAAGCGATGAAATCAGTAATGAAATCATAACAAATTAACAAAACAAGAGACATGTATGATAGCCAACCTACGATGCAATACATAAACGATCATATCAAGTCGTGGACGCGTGCCTCAAAGTCATTACTAAAATATAACCACGGGTCTCACGCCATAATATCAATCATGCGTGGAATCCTTCCTCACCGCTGATCCATGATAATCAAATTACGACATTGTGCCTTACTAACAATGAGTAAATAGTAGTATACTTACAATATACACTAGGAGCTCACGATCAAAGCAGACCACCGCGCGAGATCATTAAGCAATCCTATTCCTGGGACTATTTCACCCGCATAGGTCGCGTGGACCCGCATGAGGTATTCCTCGCATGGGACTATTTCACCCGCATAAGCCCTTACAGACTCGCATGAGGTATTCCTCGCATAGGCTGGACCCGCCCGCATGGGACTATTTCACCCGCATAATCCCTTGCGGACATAGGCAATTCTTAATAAATCAATAGCACACAACCGGCTATTTCCAGCACACATAGGTAATTCTCAATAAATCAAGCCAAAGTACTTATCAAGGCACACTTAGAATAATTCTCAATTAATCAAGCCAAAGTACTTATCAAGGCACACTTAGAATAATTCTCAATTAATCAAGCCAAAGTACTTATCACGGCACACTTAGAATAATTCTCAATTAATCAAGCCAAAGTACTTATCAAGGCACACATAGAATAATTCTCAATTAATCAAGCCAAAGTACTTATCAAGGCACACTTGGAATAATTCTCAATTAATCAAGCCAAAGTACTTATCAAGGCAACTTATGCCCATTAATCAAAATAGACAACTTTCTAAACCTTCCATAAAGCCGTTATAACCAACTTCCCATAAAGCCGTTATAACCCTTTATGGTTTTTAGACAATTTCATTCTTTTTATAACTAAGAGACTTATACTTAAAACCAAGTATCACAAACTTTAAAATCAAGTTTCTTACTTTCAAAAAATACTTCGAGTCTCTTAATATATAGAAAACAAGTTTCTTCTACTTTTAAACCTCAAGTAACTCACACCTTTAAAACAAGTTACTTCTCTTAAATCATGTCATTTCTCCTCTTTTAAAACAATTAAGTAAATCACTCCTTTGACTCCCCTAAAGTCATTATAATGACCTTTAGGTTTTGGACTAAGGCACTAGCCAAAAGGTTTGGAAACCACTTCCTTTTCAAGACTCTATGTACTTTAAGTAAAATACTTCCACTCTTTAAGAATCCAAACTTCACTAAGGCAATGGATTATACAACTTACAATTTAAACATCAAAGTACAATCAAGGAAGTACATAGAACAAATTCTACTTTAGGCAATCCAAATACAACCAAGGAATGGATCATTTAAGGAGTAGGAAATACTTTCTTTATCTTAAAAAATCATGCTAGAAGAGGAGATAGTTCACATACCTTTTCGGCTAAATCCACAAGCTAAGCCGAATACGCCGTACGTAGAAGTGTCAACCTATAATGGTCACAACAATACTATCAACTTCTAGTCTCTAACGTATAATAATACTAAGTATACGGTCTCTAATTCTACGGAAAATCGGGCAGCACTTCCTTTGTTTCTACTCACTTTGCCACCTTTTTCAAGGCCGAATACAATAACCAACACGCCACATTTAAGGCTCAAAACAACAACCAAACAAAGGGGATTACACGCCTTACAATACGTGTAAAATTCCGCCCCACAATTAATACGAAGTAGTTCCATATTCAAGCCATTCTCGGTCAACAACATAACCAACAATTCAAAGTCTTTTCCAATTCTAAGTTCTAAGGTCTAACATGTTATATAGTCATAAACAACTTCATCAACTTCAATTTCCTTCTTTATACAATATGCGACGACTTAAACTAATAATCGACTTGAATTGTAATCTTAAGGCTAAACATGCTAGTTTTCGGATTAGGGTTCCAATAGCCAATATACTTATCCAACTACATAATATATAACTCGTGCTTGCTAATATCCGTAACTACAATGATAAGTAAACCTTAATTGCTAAAACGACAAGATTTATACCTTTATAAGCCCTTAAAATTTCCAAGATTCAAAGTCGCTCCTTAGCAAATTCTTAGCTCCTTTCCTTATATTCCAATCCGCTCCAAGCACTCCTTAGAAGCCTATAAAGAACCCATCTTCAAGTTCCAACTTCAAAGTTGAAGAACTCCTTAAGTTTCCGCCTTGCGACTAATACGAAAATGCCGTTTTTCCGAAATCTTTCTATTGAGATAACCTTACAACACTCTTAGGAACCTTGGTTTAAAGTCTTGTGAGCAATGGAGAAAAACTACAAATTTTTCTTGTGCAAGCTTAGCCAAACCCGAGAGCCCTTTCTCTCCACAAGACTAGTTCTTGAAAATTTTACTAAGTATAGAATGCTCAAGTCTTGCACTACTAGTGTAGTGAATATATAACACATTGGATGGCTTAGATAATAACACTTGTTAAAATTGGATGGAAGAGATCAAGCCAAGTGGCCCTTGACTTGGTCAACAATGTCAAGCTCTAACTTAGCAAGACTTTCTCATCTTTACAATTGTCAAATGACCCTTTTTCCCTTTGCATAATTCGACCAAGCCATGTGGGAGGGGTTCCACGTGTCGCCCTCTCATTCGTCCATAAAATTCCGTAACCCTCGTGGGCCCCACAAAACGTAAAATTCCTCGGGTGGGCCCCACATGACCAAATCCGTAAAAATAACTTTCCATAATGTTACTAAGTTCCATACTCTTCAAATAATACATTTTGAGAATCCAATTCTCAACAACGAACATTTTTCCTTTCCGACGTTCGGAAGATTTTCCGCCGGAAAAACAATTGTTCCTTTCGTACTAATTTCCAAGTCTCGATTCCTTACGTACATTCTCTTATACAAGTCCTGGACTTACGGGGTGTAACAGTATATCAGGCCGATTGTGAGACTGCACGGAGTCCCTATATCGATTATATCAGACAGAGGAGCCCAGTTTACGGCTAACTTCTGGAGGTATTTCCAGAAGGGATTAGGGACCCAGGTGAGTCTCAGTACTGCGGTTCATCCTCAGACTGACGGGCAGACAGAGCGTACTATCCAGACACTGGAGGATATGATGCGAGCCTGTGTTATTGATTTCAGGGGTAGCTGGGAGGATCATTTGCCTCTTGTGGAGTTTGCTTATAACAACAGCTACCATTCTAGTATACAGATGGCGCCATATGAGGCTTTGTATGGGCGGAAATATAGGTCGCCGATTGGTTGGTTCGACGTGGGCGAGGTGCAGTTAGTTGGCCCAGACTTGATTCAGCAGGCTGTGGATAAGGTGAAGCTTATCCAGGACGGACTGTTAGCAGCTTAGAGTCGGCAAAAGTCTTATACAGATAATCGACATTTGGAGTTTCAGGTAGACGATTGAGTCTTCTTGAAGGTATCACCCATGAAGGGTGTGATGAGGTTCGGAAAGAAGGGGAAACTTAGTCCAAGGTACATTGGGCCCTACCAGATCATCCGTAGAGTAGGCAAGGTTGCCTATGAGTTGGATCTGCCATCAGAGTTAGAGGCGGTACATCCGGTCTTCCATGTTTCTATGTTGAGGAAGTGTATCGGAGATCCATCGAGAGTTTTCCCAGCTAGCGAGGTCCAGGTGACAAAGGGGTTATCGTATGAGGAGAGTCCCATAGCGATACTCGATCGCTGTGTCGCGATCATGACGGATGTGGCTTCCGTCAAAGTCTTGTGGCGGAATGAAAATAGGGAGGAGATGACTTGGGAAGCGGAGGAGGACATGTTGAGGAAGTATCCTCACTTATTTCCTACACCTTCATGTAATTCATTTTCCCTTACTTGTCAAGTTTTAATAGAAGTATTTTGCTTAAGTACTATTATGTGGCCACGTGTGGCATTATTAGTATGTAGGGGTTGTAAAAGGAAAATATGTCGCTATCTATAAGTTTGACTCCGAAAGAACATTCGGGGACGAATGTTTCTAAGGGGGAAGAATGTTACACCCCGTAATTCCAGGGCATGTTTATAAGAACGTACGTAAGAACTCACAAATGTTAAGATTTGAGACTAGTAAAAATTTATCGGAATTATGGAATTGTCGGAAAACGAAATATTACTACGAATGGGAGGGAGACATGTGTCACCCCCCTTAAATTGGTCTTGGACGATTTGGCATGGGTAAAAGGGTCATTTGACCATAAGTTAGATGACCAAGTCTTGCTAAGTCTTGAAGCTTGATATTGTTGACTTGTCAAAGGGCCACTTGGGCTTAATCCTAGTGAAATGTATCTAAGCCACACATATGTACTAATCTTGGCCTTCCATTATGCTATATATGTATACTAGTAGTGAGACAAGCTTCCACACTTAGAAAAAATTTCAAGAATATTGGATGAACTATGGGAAGCTCTCGGGTTAGGGTTTGAGCAAGAAGGAAAAAATTCGTTTGTTGTTCTTTAAGCTCCACACTTTAAACCAAGGTTCATAAGGGTATTGTAAGGGTATCTCAATAAAAATATCCCGGAAAAAAATCGTTTTCGTATTAGTCGCAAGGTGAAAACCTAGTTGCTTTCATAGGTTTGGATTGGAAGATTAAAGGAAAGTTGTTTGTGATCTTCTAAGGACTTCAAGTGGCGGATTGTAGTGTCAAGGAGAGGCTCTATGTTTCTAGGGAGCGACTTCGGATCTTGAAGTTGGATAAGGCTCGTTGAGGTAACAATCTTGTTCTCTTAAAGTGTTATAAGATTTCATATTGTTGTAGTGTTATACCCCGTATTTCCAGAGTATGTACGTAAGGGAATACGTACGAAAGTCTAGCCTTAAAGATAAGCCTTGGACGTTTTTATTTGTACACAACTCACTAAAAGAATCGTTTTCCGACGAAACGTTTCCACAGCTTTCGTAGGATAAATTCCGGCTATGCCATTTCTAATTTTTGCGGATTTTTCCGAGAGACGAAACATTTTGGACCAACGGGAGGGCGACACTTGTCACCCTCCAATTGATGGACTTGAAATCGTCCATTTGGACGATTTGGACTAGAGAGCACGCTTTTGTGCCTTGTGCACAAGTCAAGAGTTGGTAGGATATTTGTGTATAGTTAATCCTCACCCTACACTTGCCTTGCACTTGTCTAAATCTTGGCCATTGGTTGGCCACTTCTTGACCTATAAATACCCCCTTAAGATGAAGAGTTCTTCATCCACCAATTACTTTCCAAGTCTTGAAAATCCTCCCTTCTCCCTTGTGAGCCATTTCGTCCAAGCCCTCTTCCCTCTAGCCTAAGTGGCCTTGGCCGAATACCCCTAGCCTAGCCGAAATCTACCCCCCCTCCCTTGGTAGAAAAGTTACCTTCTTGTATCGTTATAATGCCCAAAATACCCTAGCCCAAATACCTTAGTACTTAGTAGAAGTTGTGAAGAACTTCTAGGGTTCTTGGAGCATACAACTTAGGAGCAAAACCTTGCTCAGGCGCGACTTTTTCTAGGATATTATTGGGCTTACCGAGGTAATAATCCTAACCCTCTTTTGTATTAGAAAATGCATACTGTAGAAGTATAAGAATAAGTATTAATCACTTAGAAGAATATCACAGAATAGAATTGAATCTGCTACACAGTAGAAGGGTTTAAAAGAAGATTAATCAAACTATACTTACATAGGACTGTTTTCACAGTAGACTTATATAGCTCACCGGGTAGGGAAGTGCTGCCCGACTTACCGTAGAATTATGAACCCTCTGTTTAGAATGACCTTCAGAGTAGTCTTTAATAGATATATGTGACTATTATAGTCTGACTGTCTGCGCGCGACATATTCAACTTGGCAGGTGGTTTTCGCTGAGAAGGTATGTGATTCTTCCTAAAGCATGATATTTTACAATATAACTACGGCAATGCCTCACGGCTTAAGCCTGAATAATACTTACGGCAATGCCTCACGCTTAAGCTCGAATAATACTTACAGAATGCCTCACTGGCTTAAGCTGAATAATAAAGAATCAAAACATTTCAAAAGACTATGAATCATATTAATGTAAGAGAACTAATTGGTTTTAAAATGAGCTCAAGAGTTATACTAGCTTTATGGGAAGTAAGTATAACCACTTAAGATTTATAAAAGAAACAAGTTTGCCTATGTGTTTATAATGCACTTATATTGTAATAAAGATGGTTTGATAAGTAGACATGATATGATGCTATGTGTGTTAGTATCTTGTAACGCTTGTATAGGTGAGTATCCTTGTTGTGCTTATGTTGTTTAAAGATAAGTTGTTATGTTAGTATACTATCACCACCTCTTGAGATGATACCGGGGTTAAGTCGCCTCCGACGCGAGGTAGACTCAGCGATGCAGGACCATGATTCGAGAATACCTCATGCGGGTCCAGGGCCTATGCGGAGCTACGAGAGTTCCGTGTTAGTATGCGGGTTATACCTCATGCGGTCTATGTGGCCATGCGGACAATGAGTCCGTGATTTACGCCGAGGAGTAGCTACCTCGATGCGGGTTATACCTCACGCGCCCACGTGAGTGGCCTATGCGGACTCGAGTTCAGATTAGGCTTGCGGAATGATGATATGGGCGAGTGGCCCTGCTTTCGATCATTCGCAGCCTAGACAAGACCTATTACGATTACCTATTGTTGCTCTTGTTTGTGATGCCATACACGCGGTTTCCTTGGTTGTTTCACACATATTTGTAAACTGGTTTTAAAATGATATGTTTTCATTTAAGTATTTTACGCCGCATACTTAGTACCATTGTCTCGACCTCCTTCGGGCTGCGTTCATGCCGCAGGCGGGCAAGCAGTGCTAGATCCGCATCCTTAGGATCTCTACGTTGGTGTCTGAGCTCCATCTCTTCCGGAGGCTCTACTTTTGGTATGATCTCCCGGTTGTAGATAGTTTTGTACAGTCAGGGTATGGCGGGGCCCTGTCCCGCCATAGTTGTATATTTCCTTAGAGGTCTGTAGTCATGTTGTACAGTGTCGGATGTAACTGCTAAACCATGATTATATATATATATGCCGAAAGGCGATGTTTTCTCACATAAACTGTGTCTTATTTTATAAATTGTTTCATGTCTTGCTTTATATTTCCGCCGATTACTCGATGTATGACTACTGGGTGCCCCGGTAGCACGATCACGCCCCGAACGGTCGTGACAAAAGTGGTATCGAGCGATTGATCTCGGAAAGTGTCTACAGACCGTATCTAGTAGAGTCTTGATTATCGGTGTGTTGTGCACCACACCAATAATCAGGAGGCTATAGGATATTTAGGATTGGTTTCCATTCTTCTCATTCTGAGATCGTGCTTAGAGCCGGTTATAGGTTCGACCCTCTAACGTATTCCTTTCCCGTAATGCTTATGCCTCCACGTAAGGCAACCCGCCCGTAGGGCAAGGCAGCGGAGTCGCTAGCAGACACCCAGAGTC
The DNA here is from genome assembly GCA_029844215.1 of Przewalskia tangutica. Taxonomy (NCBI): domain Eukaryota; kingdom Viridiplantae; phylum Streptophyta; class Magnoliopsida; order Solanales; family Solanaceae; genus Przewalskia; species Przewalskia tangutica. The sequence goes on from CM056722.1 coordinate 115,529,656, forward strand.
ACGAGGCTCGTGCCCGCCTATACCAGACGGCGAGTTCTATGACGCCGCCAGCCAAAGAGACCACAGCACCCACACCTCCCGTCCCACACCGGGCGGAGGAGTTAGGTACAAGGAGATGGCCCACCTTTGGCTAAAGTCAGGCCCGACACGAGGAGAGGCCGACGCGCAGCCTGGCCCAGCCTCCACTCGGCCGCATGGCTGTTCACCCGAGGCGGAGAGTTTGAGGCTACGAGACTTCGAGTTGTAGCCCACGGAGTTTTATGGGTCGAGGCCGAGGATGATCCGCAGGAGTTCATCCGCCCTTCAGAGGATTTTGAGAGTGATCGTATGCGGAGACCGAGTCCGTGATCTTTGGTTCACATAGGCCGCGTGATACCGCAGCCGATTGGTTTGATTCATGGGAGTTATCCCGGGGAGAGCACGCGTCCCCATTACTGGGATGAGTTCTCGGAGGCTTTCCTCACTACTTCTTGCCTCCACAGATGGCGAGGGCGCGGCCGATAGATTTTTACCGCCGAGGCGCAGAGGACGACCGTCGTGAGTACAATGTCGAGTTTGATTCATGGCTTGATATGTCCCAGATTGGTAGCAGATATGAGGATAGGGTGCACCGTTATGTCACCGCTAGACGACTATATGGCCGAAGTCACGCGGGGTTTCTCCACCGTATGGACATTACCCGCACGCAGCTCACGCCTGATGCGGCGAGCGCAGAGGTCGACGAGTGATGCAGACGAAAGAAGCAGGCGCCGTGACGGAGGGTCTTCTCGTGGTTATCGTGGTGGCGGCCTCGCAGCAGCCTAGATTCGCACCACACCACCAGAGCACTCGCACCGCCCTCAAAGACAGAGTTTTCGAGGCGCACCGGCCCTGTGGCTTCGTGACGCCCGAGTAGCGAGGTATCGCCGATCGACCACCCCCGGTGGCCGGCGATGCGGTGGATCCCATTACGGAAGTGTGGTACTACTTTTGGAGCTTGTTACGTTGGCCAGCAGGGTCACTTTGCGAGGGATTGTCCGACCGGGGGCAGTGCTGGTGGTAGGGCTCAGCCTTCAGGTTCTGTTGCCGCTTCATCATCTCCTACAGTTACTCGCCCCGGAGGGCAGGGTTCACATGGGTCAGCAGGTCGCGGCAGGTCGTGGCTCGTCCCGCTTCTAGCGGTCCTCGTAACCGCATCTATGCTTTGTCCACCGACAGATCGTGAGGCCTCACCGATGTCGCGTGTACCTTATCGGGCTGGTCGATGTTTATGCCTTGATAGATCCGGTTCTACTGGCCCTATATATCTCCCTTGTTGCTAGTAGGATAGGATGGATAGAGCACGAGTCCATAGACCCTTTCGAGGTAGCTACGCCAGCGGGTGATTCGTGGTAGCTCGGCGGGTATATGTGGCTTGTCCTGTGACCATTTACCGTCGCACCGCCGACTTGATAGAGTTGGAGATGATTGACTTCGACGTGATTATGGGGATGGATTGGCTAGCTTCATGCTATGCCAATGTAGACCGCAGAGAGAGTAGTGCGGTTCCGCTTTCGGCGAGCCATTGTTGAGTGGGAGGAGCACGGTATCGCCGAGGGTAGGTTTATTTCCTACCTCAAGGCTAGGAAGATGGTGCGAGAGGGTATATCTACCATCTAGTTCGAGTGTTTGATACCGAGGTCAGCGTACCAGATTTTCACCGCCTCGTAGTCACAGTTCCCGCACGTGTTCCCGGATGACCTCCCGTATCCTCCCGAGAGGGAGATTGAGTTTTGTATTGACATATTGCGATACTCGCCTATTTCCATTCCGCCATACGTAACGGCACCGCCGAGTTGAGAGTCAAGGACCACCGAGGGATTTGGCCGAGAAGCGGCTTCATTAGGCCCAGTGTTTCCCGGGCGCCGATTGTTCGTGAAGAAGAAGACGACGCCGCGCATGTGTGTTGATTACAGAATGAACAAGGTGACCATTAAGAACAGATACCCCTTCCCGTGATTGATGATTTGTTCGACCACTGCGGTGGCGCGAGATGTTTCTCCAAGATTGATCTGCGTTCGCTATCATCGTTCGTGTCGAGAGGCGGATGTCCCTAGGATCGCATTCGGACCAGACGCATTATGAGTTCGTGGTCATGTCTTTGTTGACCAATGCTCCGGCGGTATTCATGGATTTGATGAACCGAGTGTTCAAACCATTTTGGACATGTTTGTGATAGTGTTCATCGATGATATCTTGGTTTATTCTCGCCAGAGCGAGAGCACGCGAGCATTTGAGGATCTGGCCGACGCTTCTCCAGACTGCCAGCTTGTACGCCAAGTTTTCCAAATGTGAGTTTTGGTTGACTTCGATGCTTTCGGGCATATTGTCGGGCCGATGGCATTCGAGTTGATACGCCAAGATCGAGGCAACAGACTTGGCCTAGACCTACTACTCGGCTGAGGTTCGCAGCTCGGGCCTTGCAGATATTATCGGCTGTTCGTTGAGAAGTTTGCTTCTATCTCAGCACCATTGACTAGGCCGACTCGTGGCGCACCAAGTTCCTGGATCGATGCTTGTGGCGTGGTTTCCGGCTGTTGAAAGAGACCGACGACCGCCTCGTTCTTACTCTTCCGCAGGTCCGGATGGTTATGTCGCGGTATTGTGATGCGTCGTGCATCGGGTTGGGATGTGTGTTGATGCAGCATGGCAGTTATAGCATATGCATCCCGACACCGAGGAAACACGAGAGTAACTAACCCACCAATGATTTGGAGTTAGCGGTAGTGATTCACGCTTTGAAGATCCGAGGCACTATTTGTACGGGTTCACGTGGATATTTATACGCACCACAAGAGCCTCCAAGATATCTTCACCGGAGGAGCTGAACTTACGATGCAGACGGTGGTTAGAGTTGCTTAAGGATTACGATGTTGATATCCTGTACCACCCGGAAGGCCAATGTCAGGCGTATGCCTTAGTCGTAGGTCGATGGGAGCCTATCGGATGCAGCTAGAGAGGAGGGACATGGTTCGTGATTTGCATCGCTTAGCGAGCCTTGGTGTCCGCTTGATTGATTCTCGATAGCAAGGGGTTAGAGTTCGTGAGGTTGCCGAGTCTTCCATCGCCGGCGAGGTGAAGAGGCAACAGCTCGAGGATCCACTTTGATTCGATATCGCGATACAGCCTCTTCGTGAGGGCGCGGTCCTTTTGAGGTAGCACCGATGGGTGCTAAGGTTTGAGGGCGCATCGTGTTCCAGATGTTTCGTGACTTCGCAGCAGGTTCTTGGGGAAGCACACAAGCGTTACTCTATCCATCCGGGTCGACCAAGATGTACCACGACCTTAGATCTGTATTGGTGGGATGGCTTGAAGAGGACGTTGCAGAGTTCGTAGCTCGCCCGCGGTTGTCGCCAGTGAAGGTAGAGCACCGAGGCCCGTGGTTTGTTACAGCGATAGAGATCCCGACCGAAGTGGGAGGTAATCAACATGGACTTCATCACGACTACCTCGCACTCGCAGGAGACATGATTCTATATGGGTTATCGCCGACAGTCGACAAATCAGCCCACTTTCTTCCCGTCAGATCGACTTTTTCTACCGAGATTATGCCGACTTTACATCCGAGAGATCGCCGATCGCATTGAGTCCCTACTTCGATCATATCGCATGCAGGAGCCCGCTTACGGCTAACTTCCGAGGTCCTTCCGTAGGGTTTAGGACGCAGTGAGCTCGAGTAATCGCATTTCATCCACGCATGCACGGACAGCAGAGCGCACTATCCGCACTTCGAGGATATGTCGCGAGCCCGTGTTATTGACTTCAGCAGTAGTTGGGAGGATCATTTGCCTCTAGTTGAGTTCGCAGATAATAATAGCTACCACTCCAAAGATTCGGATGGCGCCTTATGAGGCCTTGTATGGGAGGAAGTGCAGATCGCCATAGGTTGGTTCGATGTGGGCGGGGGACTAGTGGGACCAGATTTGGTACAGCAAAGTGGATAAGGTGAAGCTTATCCGAGAGCGCTATCGACACCAAAGTCGATGAAGTCGATGCAGATCATCGCGTCGGCATCTTGAGTTCGAGGTTCATGATTGGGTTTTCCTAAAGGTGTCACCCATGGCGGTGTGATGAGATTCGGGAAGAAGGGGAAACTCACTTCAGGTACATCGGGCCGCTTCAGATTGTCCGCAGGTAGGCAAGGTTGCCTATGAGTTGGATCTGCCGTCCGATCCGGAGGCAAAGGCATCCGCTTTTCACGTATCTACGCCGAGGAGATGTATCGGATCCATCTAGTGGTACACCCGATTGACGATGTCCAGTGACCGAGGGTTATCGTATGAGAGATTCCCATAGCGATAGTCGATCGTCAAAGTTAGGCGTCTCGCGACCAAGGACGTGGCTTCCACAAAGTCTTGTGGCGAACGAGCTCGGGAGGAGATGACGCGAAGCCGAGGAGGACATGAGACGGAAGTATCCTCACCTATTCCCACACCTCCGTAAATTCACTTTCCTACTTGTAAATTTTCGTTATCGCTTTCGCCTAAGTGTTACTCCGTGGCCGTGTGTGGCATTTACAATCGCTTAAGCTTCTTCGATAATCGTTTGGGAAGGAACATTCGACGAATGTTTCTAAAGGGAGAATGTTATACCCGTATTTCCGCAGTATGTACGTAAGGGAATACGTGACGAAAGTCTAGCCTTAAAGATAAGCCTCGACGCTTTTATTTGTACACAACTCACTAAAAGAATCGCTTTCCGACGAAACGCTTCCACGCCTTTCGTAGGATAAATTCCGCTATGCCATTTCTAATTTTTATGGATTTTTCCGAGAGACGAAACATTTTGGATCAACGGAGGCTTACACTTGTCACCCTCCAATTGATGGACTTGAAATCGTCCATTTGGACGATTTGGACTAGAGGAGCACGCTTTTTGTGCTCAGCACAAGTCAAGGAGTTGGTAGGATATTTGTGTATAGTTAATCCTCACCCTACACTTGCCTTGCACTTGTCTAAATCTTGGCCATTGGTTGGCCACTTCTTGACCTATAAATACCCCCTTAAGATGAAGAGTTCTTCATCCACAAATTACTTTCCAAGTCTTGAAAATCCTCCCTTCTCCCTTGTTAGCCATTTCGTCCAAGCCCTCTTCCCCCTCTCGCCTAAGTGGCCTTGGCCGAATACCCCCCCTAGCCTAGCCAAAAATCTACCCCCCCTCCCTTGGTAGAAAAGTTACCTTCTTGTATCGTTATAATGCCCAAAATACCCTAGCCCAAATACCTTAGTACTTAGTAGAAGTTGTGAAGAACTTCTAGGTTCTTGGAGCATACAACTTAGAGCAAAACCTTGCTCAGCGCGACTTTTCTAGGATATTATTGGGCTTACCGAGGTAATAATCTTAACCCTCTTTTGTATTAGAAAATGCATACTGTAGAAGTATAAGAATAAGTATTAATCACTTAGAAGAATATCACAGAATAGAATTGAACTGTTACCACAGTAGAAGGGTTTAAAAGAAGATTAATCAAACTATACTTACATAGGACTGTTTTCACAGTAGACTTATATAGCTCACCGGGTAGGGAAGTGCTGCCCGACTTACCGTAGAATTATGAACCTCTGCTTAGAATGACCTTCGAGTAGTCTTTAATAGATATATGTGACTATTATAGTGACTTCTGTCGCGACATATTCAACTCAAGGTGGTTTTCATGAGAAGGTATGTGATTCTTCCTAAAGCATGATATTTTACAATATAACTACGCAATGCCTCACGCTTAAGCTCAATAATACTACGAATGCCTCACGCTTAAGCTCTGAATAATACTTACATGAATGCCTCACGCTTAAGCCCAATAATAAAGAATCAAAACATTTCAAAAGACTACCAATCATATTAATGTAAGAGAACTAATTGGTTTTTAAAACAGAAGCTTAAGAGTTATACTAGCTTTATGGGAAGTAAGTATAACCACTTAAGATTTATAAAAGAAACAAGTTTGCCTATGTGTTTATAACAGACTTATATTGTAATAAAGATGGTTTGATAAGTAGACATGATATGATGCTATGTGTGTTAGTATCTTGTAACGTTTGTATAGGTGAGTATCCTTGTTGTGCTTATGTTGTTTAAAGATAAGTTGTTATGTTAGTATACTATCACTCACCTCTTGAGATGATACCGGGGGTTAAGCTGCCCTCCGATGCGAGGTAGACTCAGGCGGTCTGGGACCATGATTCGAGAATACCTCATGCGGGTCCAGGGGGCCTATGCGGAGCTACGAGAGTTCCAGGTTAGTATGCGGGGTTATACCTCATGCGGTCTATGTGGCCATGCGGACAGCGAGTCCAGGACGATGCCGAGGAGTAGCTACCCTCGATGCGGGGTTATACCTCATGCGCCCACGTGAGTGGCCCATGCGACTCCGGAGTTCAGATTAGGCTTGCAGAATGATGATACGGGCGAGTGGCCCCTGCTTTCGATCATTCGCAGCCTAGACAAGACCTATTACGCTACCTATTGTTGCTCTTGTTTGTGATGAGCACTACGCGGTTTCTCGTTGTTTCACACATATTTGTAAACCGGTTTTAAAATGATATGTTTTCATTTAAGTATTTTACGCTTTCGCATACTTAGTACCGTTGATCGACCTCCTTCTGGGCCGCTCATGCCGCAGTAAGGGCAAGCAGTGCTAGATCCGCATCCTCAGGATCTCTACGTTGGTGTCGAGCTCCATCTCTTCCGAGGCTCTACTTTTGGTATGATCTCCTGTTGTAGATAGTTTTGTGCATAGTGGTATGGCGGCCCCGTCCCGCCATAGTTGTATATTTCTCAGAGGTCTGTAGTCATGTTGCAAAGGTTTGATGTAATCGCTAAACCATGATTATATATATATATGCCGAAGGCGATGTTTTCTCACATAAATGGTCTTATTTTATAAACTGTTTCATGTCTTGCTTTATATTTCGATTACGATGTATGACTACTGGTGCTCTTGCAGAAGGCACTACCACGCCCGGAACGGGTCGTGACATGTAGCCTTACATTTTAACTAGCATGAAGTATATTGTGTTGAAGATTTATAAGTGATATGGATAGTTGAATCCTAGAATCCGAAATGACATTCTAGTCATTTGAAGATTGAAATACAATTTGGTCGTTATTTAGAATCGTCGCATGTTACCTACTTGAAGATTGTAGTAGTTATAATCGATTGCGGCTTGATACCATGTTATACTAAACAACTTGGATTGATAAGGAATTGGATAAGAATTTGTGTTGTTATACCTCAAATTGCCGAATTGGCAAAGTATGTTGGATTTGTTTAATATCAATTGTGGAGCGGAATTTTACACGTCTTGTAGGCGTGTACTCCCCTATTGTTAACTACATTGTGGAGCCTTAAATGTGGCGTGTTTGGCTATTGAATTCGGGCCTTGAAAAATGTGGAAAAGTATGTAGAAACAAAGGAAGTGTTGTCTGATTTTCCGTAGAATTTAGTGACTTTGCACTTATAATATCCTATGTTTGAAGTAAGAAGTTAATAAACGTATTATGGTCATTATAGGTTGACATACTACGTGCGGTATATTGGACTTAGCAAGTGGATTGACCCGAAGAGGTATGTGGAACTTTCCTATCTCTTGAGCATGAGTAGTTGTACCTATATAGTACGGTAGACGTACAAGATTTTGATATCCTTTACTTGTTTTAAGAATGTCCAAGTTGGTTGAGTTAGGGGATTAACTCTCTTGTGAAAAAGATTAAGGATGTCTTAATTCTCAAAGTTAAGGGACTTGATGTATTTTTGAAAGTATGTGATACTTGTCTTGTTTGAAAGTATAAGTCCCTTGGATAAGGAAAAATGTAATTGCCTAAAGCATAAGGTTAATATAACGATTTTATGGGAAGTTGGTTATAATAGCTTTATGGAAAGTTAAAAAGAGAGGTTTACTCTAAGTAATATAAGTAAGGATAAATGACTTAAATTAATGTAAGGCAAATTGATTTGAAGGCATCAATTGCTTAAGGTTTTAAAAGAAAAGAAGTCACTTGATTTAGAAGCCTATAAATATATTTCTAAAAGGTATGGTGACTTGTCTTGAAAAGTAGTTATGACTTGATACTACGGTTATTAGAATCTTGGAAGTTTTATATGAAAAAGAGTCATTTTTAAAAGAGTAGAAGTACGTAGTACTTTGGGTTGAATTCCAGGATTTTATAATGACATGCTAGTGTCTTAAGTAAACTAAAATGAGAGTGTATATGAACAAGACTAATAAGAAGTTAGGGGATTTCTTAACTTGCTTATGGTATGTATGATAAGCCGGTAGTACTTAGGTTATGTATGATAAGCCGGTAGTGCTTATGTTATGTATGATAGCCGGTTTGTGCTAGTGATATATTATTCATTACGGGGTCATTCCCCGGGTTTGTGGCATTTGCATATTCTGTGGATTTGCTACCCATGATGCGAGGAATACCTCATGCGAGTCCGTAGGGCTCATGCAGGTGAAATAGTCCTATGCGGGGCGGACCATTCCTATGCGAGGAATACCTCATGCGGGTCCACACGACCTATGCGGGCAGTTACAGTCTATGCGAGGAAGTTACCTCATGCGGGTCCATACGGCCTATGCGGGTGAAATAGTCCCAGGAGTAGGATTGCTTAATGATACTACGGGCGGATGACCCTACTTTGATCATGAGCCTCCTATTTTTATGCAGTAAAGTTTATACTTGTTACTCTCATTGTTAGTAAGGCACAGTATACTGTTAATTTGATTATCATACATGTCTCCAGCTTTATTTTAGACTTGTGATGTAAATTACAGTATTTCCAGTTTTACATACTTGGTACATCTGTTGTACTGACCCCCTTTACTCGGGGGGCTGTGTTCATGTCACAGGTAGGGGTAAACAGGTGGTGGATCCTCATTCTTAGGATCACTGATCAGTTGTCAGAAGCTCCATTTCTCCGGAGGCTTGTCTTTTGGTTCGGTTTCCCTGATGTTGTAGATTTATGTATATTCAGGGGTATGGCAGGGTCCTATCCCATCACAGTTGTTATTCTTAGAGGTCTGTAGTCATATCTTGTGGATTGGGTTGTAAGAACAAAGATGTAACTATTTTTTTTATGGGTTATGTATATTTCACGGAAGGTGGCCTTATCGGCTAGCCTGTTGATATTTACTTTCTAGTATTTTATGAGTTTATATATGTTCCGCTATTCTCGATGTATACTGAAGGGTGCCTGTAGGGCACGATCGCGGGCTGCAGGTTGGGTCGTGACAGTTGTACTCTCTGATGGTCCTCTCATTCTGTCTCAATGTCAAGAACCTATCAACGCGGTCTCTCCTCATCTCAGGAGGCAAAAAGTGATCAAGGAAGGTCTCTGTGAACTCATCTCAAACAGCTGGAGGAGCACCCACACCCCTAGACAGTTCCCATGACTCAAACCAGTTCAACGCAATATCGCGTAACCGGTAAGAAGCTAGTACCACTGACTCGGTCTCTGATGCCCTAAGTACCTGCATAGTCCGATGTATTTGACGAATGAACTCACGGGGATCATCCTCAGATCTCGAACCATAGAACTCGGGTGGATTACAACCCAGAAATGTCACGACCCGAACCCGGGCCCGTGACTGGTGCCTTACCCGGGCACCCAAGTAGACATACATCAGAGTAACCAGCGGAATATAAAACAAGACATGAAGCAATATGAATGAGAAACAGTTTATCTGAGAAAAGTTGTCTTTCGGCATATATATAAATAAAAACTTGAACAGTTACATCCCTTTTACAAGCCATGCCCAAAACAGTACTACAGACCTGTAAGAATGTTATAACAACAATGGCGGGACAGGGCCCCGCCATACCCCTGAATGTAAGTACCTACAACGACAGGGGACTATACCACAGATAAGCCTCCGGAGAAACGGAGCTTACCAAAACGAATCGTGACCCTATGGCGAGGATCAACAAATGGCGTACTTCTACCGCGGCATGACGCAGCCCGAAGGAGGTCAAGATAACATGTACCAAGTATGTGAAACTGAAAATACTGTAAGTGAAATCATAATAGTCTATATAAAACAGAAGACATATATGATAACCAATTTACGATGCACAATATGTAAGCAGTCATGTCAAGTCAGGGACTCACGCCCTTAAAGTCATTACTCAAATATAACCATGGGTCTCATGCCCACAATATTAATCATGCCCGTGGAATTCCTTCCTCATCGCCATCCATGATATAAAAGCACCAAGGAATACACATGAACACGTGTCCCACGTGTCATAATAAACCGTGAGGTAAGTACGGGCATAGCCGACTACTAAAACCTACGCAAAGAATGCCATAAACCAGATCACGAGGTCTTTCTAGACGCGCCACATGATCGAAGCCGCCACTCGCCCTCGGATCAATGTGCGCGTTTAATCTCGAGCATACCGCCGCCCGCATAAAGCTACACATAGGCCGCATGAGGTATTCTCGTGACGGGGCGGTAACCCGCGGTATCCTCCCGACTCCGCACCGCATAGTCATATAGATCGCATAGTCACACAGACCGCATGAGGCATTCCTTGCATCGGATAATACACTTAATGATCAATCTCGAACTCCGCACTCGCATAGTCATACAGACCGCATAGGCCGTATAGACCCGCATCAAGGGTGGCAAGCTCTCGGTATAACAAGTCAAGGGGGTATGTGATATAATAACAGTACAAATGTTACACCCCGTAAGTTCAGGACATGTAAAAGAGAATGTACGAAAGGAAACAAGACTTGGAAATTGATACGAAAGGAAGAATTGTTTTTCCGACGGAAAATCTTCCGGAAGTCGGAAAGGAAAAATGTTCGTTGTTGAGAATTGGATTCTCAAAATGCATATTTGTAAAGTATGGAACTTATTAACACTATGGAAATTTATTTTTACGGATTTGGTCACGTGGGGCCCACCCGAGGAATTTTACGTTTTGTGGGGCCCACGAGGGTTACGGAAATTTTATGGACGAATAAGAGGGCGACACGTGGCACTCATCCCACATGGCCTTGGTCAAAATGTTGCAAGGGCAAAAGGGTCATTTGACAATTGTGTAGATCACAAAGTCTTGCTAATTAAGAGCTTGACATTGTTGACCAAGTCAAGAGCCATTTGGCTTGATCTCTTCCCTCCAATTTTAACAAGTGTTATTATCTAGACCCTCCAATGTGTTTTATATATCATACTAGTGCAAGACTTGGCATTTTACACTTAGAAAAAATTGAGAGAAACTTAGAGCTAGCAAGACATGCTCTCGGGTTTGACCTATCTCCCACACAAAATTTTTGTAGTTTTGATCCATTAGCCACAAGACTTTAACCCAATGTCCCTTAGGGTATTGTAAGGATATCTCAATAGAAATATTTCGGAAAAACGGAGTTTTCACGTTAGTCGCAAGGCGGAAACTAAGGGAGTTCTTCAACTTTGAAGTTGGAACTTGAAGATGGGTTCTTCATAGGCCTCTAAGGAGTGCTTGGAGCGGATTGGAGCTTAAGGAAAGGAGCTAAGAATTGCTACGGCGCGACTTTGAATCTTGGAATTTTTAAGGGCTTTCAAAGGTATAATCTTGTCGTTTTAGTAATTAAGTTTACTTATCATTGTAGCTATGGATATTAGCAAGCATGAGTTATATATTATGTAGTTGGATTAGTGTATTGGCTATTGGAACCCTAATCCGAAAAACTAGCATGTTAGCCTTAAGACTACAATTCAAGTTGATTATTCGTTTAAGTCGTCGCATGTTGTGTGTGAAGGAAATTGTAGTTGTTGAAGTTGTTTATATCTAAATAACATGTTGACCTAAGAACTTGAAATTGGAAAAGGACTGGAAAAGACGTAGTGTTATTGGTTATATGTTGGCCGAGAATGGCTAGTGTAGTATTATGCTATTTGGTATGAATTGTGGGGCGGAATTTTACACGTATTGTAAGGCGTGTAATCCCCTTTGTTTGGTTGTTGTTTGGAGCCTTAAATGTGGCTTGTTGGTTATTGTATTCGGCCTTGAAAAAGGTGGCAAAGTGAGTAGAAACAAAGGAAGTTTTGATTTTCCGTAGAATTAGAGACCAAATACTTAGTATTATTCTACGTTAGAGACTAGAAGATTGATAGTCTTGTTGTGACCATTATAGGTTGAAACTTCTACGTACGGCGTATTCGGCTTAGCTTGTGGATTTTAGCCGAAAAGGTATGTGAACTATCTCCTCTTCTAGCATGATTCCTTAAGAGAAAGAAAGTACGCCCTACTCCTTAAATGATCCATTCCTTGGTTGTATTTGGATTGCCTAAAGTAGAAATTGTTCTATGTACTTCCTTTGATTGTACTTTGATGTTTAAATTGTAAGTTGTATAATCCATTTCCTTAGTGAAGTTTGGATTTGTCACGACCAAATCGGGCCGTGCAGATCGGTGGCCTTTACCCTAGCACCCTAAAGTGACACAACAACATCGTAGTAATCAATAACATAAACAACAAATACGAGATAATGTAAATATAAACAATAATCGTGGAAAATCGTTTTCAAAAGATATATATAACCATCAACTCTTTACAAATGAAATGCTTTAATCCTTTTACCAACCCCGCCCACAGCATTCGCATGCACTCTAAGATATGATACACATTTAGCCAACGGCGCGACAAGTATTCGCCAAACCCCCGCCAATGTAAACACTTACTACGGCTGGGACTATACCACTCGAGCAAGGCTCTCTCTCCTCGAGAAACGAGCTTCCCTAAACGCCGAATCGCGACTTCGGTAGAGCTGGGGGATCAACGATCGATGTAATTCTCAACTCATGGTGATGTAACGCAGCCCTCAAGCGAGGTCGGGCAAGACAACAGAAAAATTTACCGAGTACGTGAAACTAAAAATAAATATCGTGAATGAAATCATAAAAGTAGTCTATACAAAGCAGAGACATGTGATGATAACCAAACTACGCTCACCATAAATAAAGGCCATGTCAAGTCGTGTGGACTCACACCCTCAAGTCATCACTCAACTTAACAATGGGTCTCACGCCCACAACATCAACGTGCCTGTGCGGAATACCTTTCCTCATCGCCAAGCTTATGATATACAAGCACCAAGGGAATACATATGAACACCAGGTCCCACCTGTCGTCCTAATAAACCGGCATTGCATGGCGTAGGCTACGGCGCGATAGCCGACTACCAACACCTACGCATCAACAAGTGTCATAAACTGTGATTATAAAGATCTCGCTTCGTGAGCACCGTCACATGATCAAGCCGCCACTTGCCCGCTAGTGCATCCAATGTGGCGCCGCTGCAGTCCTCGAACTTCCTGCCGCACCCGCGATAAAGCCACCCCATCGCCCGCATGCCGAGGTGGCTTCCGCATCGAGGGTAGCTACTCTGCTCGCATCGCCTCGACTTCTCGAGTCCGTGACGGCCACGCGACCGCATGCCCATAAAGGACGACACTAACCCGAACTTCGTAGGAGTTCGCGATAGGCCCTCGCAGACCCGCATGACAGGTATTCTCGAATCACTGGGTCCTGCATCACCGAGTCTACCCCCCGCACTGAGGGCAGCTTAATCCCTAATCATCTCAAGCAGACGAACGCCACAATACTATCATAACGATCGATAGTTAATAAGCACAATCAAGGAAACCCTCTTACACAAACATCACAAGATACTTCAACACACGTAGCATCCTAACACGCTTACTTATCAAAGCAACAAGAAAGTATTATGCGTTATCACAAACCAATACAATCAAGTTATTCACACAGTGTACTTCTACTAACAAGTTCTAGCATCTATCCCCAAAGTACTTCACACATTAAAATCTTAAAAAGACTGCTTCTTTCTACATAAGTCACACAATAAATTCAGAGTATAAAAATAGAGTGGACTGCCTCCTTTTAAGAAAACTAAAACTTTACTCTTTGTAAAATCAAGTAACAACATTATTTTCCAAACGCCCAAGTTTAGTTTAATTTCAAATGTTCATGCTTTCTTTATTTTAGAAAGGTTTCAGAAGTTCATAGTCTTATTCATTTAAGAATATAATTCTCTTTTAAACAATCCTGAGAAACATAAGTTTTATATGTGAGTAGTGATATTCTTGTTTATAACAATCTTATTACAACAACATGCATCTAGAAATATCATTTTGTTCTTCATCTAGCTTTCTATGCAGACGGGAAGTTTCATCCGTTTTAATACATACTTAATTATTCAAAACATTTCTTTTATTAACACCGCAAAGGTTTGTCGATACACATTTCCCGATTTCCAAATCAAGTAAAGCATTCTTAAGCCGTTATACCTAACTTCCATAAACCTAGTATAACTCTTAAGTTTTCAACCACCAAGTATTACTTCTTTCAAAATGATTCAAAAATCTTTTTGAAATACTTTAAGTTCTTTCTTATCATATAACAAGCCAGCTTATAGTTCAAAATCGGGCTTACCTTTTAAAACCACATGTATTTTCTTACTAACATAAAGTTGTTATAACCAACTTCCCATAAAGCCGTTATAACACTTTTACGTTTTTAAACCACTCAAACACATTTAGCACACGCATCGCGCTCACCGTGACTCACATAGTTCACACATATCATGCTAGTAAGAGATAGGAAAGAGGTTCACATACCTCGCGATCGCAGTATCGACCACAGCAAAACGCCCAGTACTTCCAAACGCCGGCTACCCCTTAAGCCACGATCGCGCCTTAACACGTAGTACATCAACTCTCGATAAGCCCATAATTATCCGGAAGCTTAATGTCGATC
>CM056722.1:115544542-115779312 GCA_029844215.1 Przewalskia tangutica
TCGTGCCATGAAATTTTGTGTTGTAAGTTGGACCTACGGCCGAAATTCTTCCACTTATCGTTATGCCTCGTATTAAGCGTGGAACGGCCGAGCCGGGAGAGGCGCGTAGGAGGCTGCGGCGAGATTTAAGCATGGCGAGCACGAGCCCGATCATTACTAGGGGTAGTGCCGTTCGGGGATTCTGCGGCGTCGCTAGCCCAGAGTTTAACACGGTGGCGGTTCTCTGCGTCCGATATTTGAACGCCAGTTCCACGGCCAGGAGCGGTGAATATAGATTTCAAGAGCGACCACATTACTAGCTATAGATTTGGCTACGAGAGATTATACCGATGTACCGCGAGTCTTGATGACTACCTAAGAGAGGTTGTGCGAGAGTAATTCTTGATTGGGCTTGAGCATGGCACGTATGCGGGCTTATGTCACGGGCGAAAAGCGTAGAGATTGTGGGTTAACCAAGGGCGAGAAGAGGGCGGGCGGCAAGGTCCTTCGCGGTAACTTTCAAGGTGAGTATACCTTAAGTGCTATGTTACGATAGCAATGTGTTAGTTGTGATTAGAATCATGGTAGGTTAACCGAGTAAGATTTTGGGGATAGAAGGTGTGAGCCTTAGAGTGTTATACGTAAAGACCTTAGAGGTAAGGCCATCTCGAGAAAGGTGTAGTGTTATGTTTGACCTTATAGGAGTGCATAGTGCACGTGAGCTATGTTCGTGGGATAAGTCCCGAGTAGCGTGATTTGAAGGAAGGTAGTCGAGCTAAGAAGACCGCGGGTTTTAAAGCGTGTTTAGTAAGATTGTTCCTTCCGGGAGATGGTATTTTGCGCCTTGCGGTCGGGGTTGAGGCTACGTGCGGGTCAACCCGCCGTAGGATTGGTGGTGGCCGGTTGTGGTGGTCCTCTTTGTGTTAGAATCAGCGCAGGTGTTAGGCCCATGTTTAGTTAGCCGATGCAAGTTCGTGGATGCGTTCGACCCGATGGTCTGGCGATGAAGCGACCTATCGTGTTCTTCGCCGAGTCGTTCCTGGCGGTGTTGATGTTATACGAAAAGGTTGTGAGGTTGCACGGGTGCCTACTTTCACCTTATGATCGACAGATGGAGCCCGTGCAGTACGGTTTCTCGAGCAGGAGTTTGTACGAGCGGGGCTAGAACTTCGGTGAGTCTCGTGACGCATTCGCCCTACGGGCGGTGTTTTGATTTGAGAGGTAGCGTGAGGATCGTTGTCTCGGTTGAAGTGTTTAAGCTACCATTTCAGGTGTTCGGATGTCGTCTTGCGGCGCCTCAGTAAGCGGAAATGCAAGTTGCGGTCGATTGGTTCGATGTTGGCGGGGTTGGATAGTTAGTTCGAGGCTTGTTCCGGTAATTTGTGGATAGTGAAGCTTGTCAGAAGAAGTTAGCATTTCGGAGGAATTGTGCGGATAATCGGCAGCACGCAGAGTTGAGTTGGTCGGTCTTCTTGAAAGTACCACCGGGCGAAGTGTGGCGAAGTTTGGAAAGCGAAGGAACTTGGCCCGAGTTACTTTGGGCCTTTGTGAGTTCATGTGAAGGATAGGCCGAGTTGCCTATATGTTAGCATTTGCCGTCCGACTTAGGAGGAAGGGCGTCCGTCTTTCAGATTGTTATGTTAGGAAAGTATCAAGATCCATCAGAATGATCGATTAATGATGACCACGTTAGAGATAGTAACCGAAGTTTTGGATACTAAAGCGAAGATCGAAATGTGATAAGAATCCGAGTGTACAACGGTGATCGCGCATGCGGCCGGCAGTTTGTTGGGTCGTCGAACAAGGCTCGCGACAAAGTGACAAAAGTAGTATTATTTGTGGTGATGTAGAGGTGTTTCTCGTGGACTTAGATGTAAGTGTTGCGCAGTATTTACGTGGCGGTATGGCGAGGATTGTTTAAGTAAGTATAGTAGTGAAGACTATCTTGGCGCACGCTTGTTTTGAGACTTAGAAGGAACATTCGGACGAATGTTTCTAAGGAAGAATGTTATACCCGTAGTTCGGTATGTATGCGAGGGCGTGCGTGCGAGAATCTGACAGTAAAGATTGGAAAGGAAGAAAGAGGTGAATTTTCCACGGAAAAGTTCCGGTTTTGTGAAGGAAAAAGGTTCGTTTATGGGAATGGATTCCCGATTTGGTATTCGGACTTCTGGAATATTAGAGAATTATGGAATTTTATTTTGAAAATGGTCACGTGGGGCCACTGGAGAAATTCTGATTTTGTGGGGCCCGCTTTGATTTTGAGATTTTGGCGTTTTGGATATTTTCGGAAGACGAAATATTTTGATTTAATCGGGGCGACACGTGTCACCCCATGTGGCACCTTTGGGCGAAATATGTTTGTGCACAACACGGTTAGAGTCGTTTTTAAAAGCGTTTTCACGACTTTCGTAGGGAATTTCGGCTATGTCATTAAGTATTTTTGCGGATTTTTCCGAGAGGCGGAACATTTTGGACCAACGAGAGGCGGCACTTGCACCTCTCATGGTGGGCAAAGTGGGCGGTTTGGACGATTTGGGAGGCAAGTGGGAGATATTTTGGTAGATATTTTGTGTGCAAGTTGGCACAGACACTTGGGTGAATCTTGGCCCTACACTTGCTAGGCACTTGGCCAGATCTTGGCCATTGGTTGGCGCAGCGTGCTATAAATACCCTCTCCGGAAGACTAATTCATTCACAAATTGCCTAAGTCTTGAAAGCTTCTTCCTTCCCCCTTTGTGTGGTGTCTTGGCCGAGAGCCCCTCCCCTCATGTCGAGAGTCTCCCCACTAGTGGGGTAGGTAGAGGGTAGACACCCTCCCTGAGGTGCTTGTAGTAGGGTACCCCACTAGGTTGTTTTCATATAATACCCCTCTCGTAGAAATACTCTCAAAGTATTGTTATAATGCCCAATTACCTTAGCCATATACCTTGTAGTATTCTAAGGTTATACCTTTACAAAAAGCCCGCTTATACTATTATACTTCCCGGTCCACAAAACCGAAACCACAGGAAAATCTCCATAGTCAGTTGGAGTTTTGTGTAGAAGTTAGTTAGAACTTCTAAGGGTGGTTTAGAAATGGGTTGAGCGCTCGGAGTTGGAGCTAAGCGATTGCCCGGGATCGACTTTAAACTCGGATAATTATGGGCTTATCGAGGTAATTATCTTGTCCTATTGTAATTGGAAATTACATGTTGTTAGATTGTATAGTAGAAGTATACTATATATAGTCTTAATTGTAATTACATGGGGTGTATTATTCTGATAGACTTGTGTAGTAGTCCGTGGAGTAGAATTGTACAGATTAGGGTTTGATGTATAACCCCTGGTTGGCTTGGTGGCGGCCTCGTTAGAGGAGGAGGTTTCTGCTGTTCGGGGAGAGTCTTTGTAGAAATTTCGTAGAAAGTTCTACGATGAGACCTAAATGTTAATAAGCGCCTTGTGGCCTTATAGGTTGAAGTACTACGTGTGGCGCGTTACTGCTTGGCCGAGTAAAATGGCTTGAGGTACTCGGAGCATTTTGCTATTAGTCGATAATCGTCGCAGGTATGCGAACCTCTTCCTATCTCTCTAGCATGATATGTGTGAACTATGTAGTACGGTAGACGTGCATGTGCTAAATGTGTTTGAATGGTTTAAAACATAAAGTGTTATAACGGCTTTATGGGAAGTTGGTTATAATGACTTTATGTTAGTAAGAAAATACATGTGGTTTTAAGAGGTAACTGATTTGAACTATAATCGGCTTGTTATATGATAAGAAAGAACTTGAAGTATTTTAAAAGATTTTGAATCATTTTGAAAGGAGAAGTAATACTTGGTGTTTGAAAACTTAAGAGTTATACTAGCTTTGTGGAAGTTAGGTATAACGGCTTAAGAATGCTTTCTTGATTTGGAAATCGAGATGTGTATCGACAAACCATCGCGTTAATAAAAGGAAATGTTTTGAATAATTAAGTATTATGAAAACCAAGAGAAACTTCCATCTGCATAAGCTAAGATGAGACAAAATGATATTTCCTAGATCATGGTCATTGTAATAAGATTGTTATAAACAAGAATATCCTACTCACATATAAGGCTTATGTTTCTCAGTTGTTTAAAAGAGAATTATATTCTTAAATGAATAAGACTATGAACTACTGAAACCTTTCTAAAAATAAGAAACGTGAACATTTGAAATTAGGCAAACTTGGGCGTTTGAAAAATAATGTTGTTACTTGATCTTACAAAGAGAAGTAATTGATTTACTTTAAAAGGATAGTCACTCTATTTTATACTACGTATTGTGTGACATCGTGAAAGTAACGTATCTTTTAAAGAGTTGATGTATGAAGTACTTTGGGGATAAAAACCGATTTTGTTAATCATATAGTAGAAGGTACCTTGTGTGAACAACTTGATTGTATTGGTTTGTGATAGCCTTGTAATACTTTCTTGATTGCGTTGATAAGTAAACGTGTTGGGATCTTCGTGTGTTAGTATCTTGTGATGTTTGTGTGAAGGGTTTCCACTTGATTGTGCTTATTAACTATCGATCGTTATGATAGTATTGTGGCATTCATCTCTTGAGATGATTAGGGGTTGCCCTCCGTCTGGGGTAGACTCAGCGGGTCGATGGACCTATGATTCGAGAATACCTGCACGCAGTCCTGGGCCTACGCGCGAACTACGAGTTCGTGTTAGTGACGTCCTTTACGGGCACGCGGTCTCGTGGCGTGCGGTGCGAAGTCGGGGCGATCCGGGAGTAGCTACCCTCGATGCGGGGATGCCTGCGCGGGCGATGAGATTGGCCTACGCGGAGCCGCGGGAAGTTCGGACTAGACGCGCACATTAGATCTGCGGGCAAGTGGCGGCTTTGATCATGCGCCTGCAAGCGAATCTTATGATCTGATTCATGACCTTGGTACTGCGTAGGTGTTAGTAGACGGCTATGCCTTCGCACTTACCCGTCACGGTGTTATTATGGCAGTGGGACACGTGTTCATGTGTGTTCCTTGGAACTTTTATATCATAAAGCTAGCGGTGAGAATGTGTCCCACAGACACGATTGATGTTAGGCGTGAGACCGTTATGTTCTTTGGTGATGACTTGAGGCGTGAGTCCACGACTTGATATTCGCTTAGTTATTGTAAAGCGTAGTTTGGTCATCATACATGTCTCCGCTTTATAGACTATTATGATTTCATCTGCGGTATTTTTAGTTTCACATACTCTGCACTGTTATCGACCTCGCCCGCTGCGTTCATCCGCAGTTGAGTACACGATCGTTGATCCTAGCTCTCGTGGTCACACGTTTGGAAGCTCCGTTTCTCGGAGGCTTATCATGGTGTAGTCCCGTCGTAGTAAGTGTTTACATTCAGGGTTTGGCGGGCCCCGTCCGCCATTGTTGTCATATCATTCTTAAGTCCAGTAATCTTGTTGTAGGCATGGTTTGTAAAAAGGATTAAAGCATTCATGTTAAAAGTTGTCATTTATATATATCTTAGAAAGGCAAGTTTTCACAGATTATTGTTTTATACTTCTGTTATCTCTTATGGTTGTGTTTGTTCAGCTGATTACTCTGATGTATGTCTACTTGGGTGCGGTAAGGCACGATCCACTGCCCCGGTTGGTCGTGATAACTTTGGGAATACTACGCGTATTGGGCAAGGTATTTTGGAATAGTAACAATACTAGGAGAATACTTTTCTACCAAGGGGGTATTTTGGAAAGCTTCAAGGAAGGGGTAGTGTTTGAGAGCTTCCAAGAGGGTGTGTTTGGACGAGCTTCTCAAAGGGGGAGAGGGATTTCAAGACTTGTAAAATGTTTAAGGGATGAAGATGTCTTGCACAAGATGGGGGTATTTATAGAACCACCAAGGGCCAAGATTAAAACAAATGGAGGGTGTAGATGTGGTAGCTTGTTCGCAGGTCTTCCACCGTGTCTAATGCCACTGGGGACATCGTCCACACATTGGGACATATGTCTACCACAACAATGAGCCAAGTGGCCATCCACTTGCTCAAGAAAAAAACGTCCAAGAGGCCTCCACTTGCCCCACACAAATCGTCCATCTACCTACCCCCACTCACCAAAAGAAAATATCTTCCAAGACTTGACCATTTGACCTTGTCCACTTGGCCACCATTTCGTCCACCAAGGAAGGGGGGTAGTGTTTCGGCCGAGAGCTTCCAAGAGGGGGGGGGGTGTGTTTGGACGTGTCACGCGACGTGTTCGGGCCGTGGTAGTGCCTGCTTAAGGACAAAATGAGTAGTCATCAGAGAAAGGAAATCAGGTGGTGGGCGTGTCACACGACGTTCCGGGGCGAGTATTTGGTGCCTTCTGGGGCACCAGTGAGTCGTATCAATCGGAAATATAAAACAAGACATGAAACAGTTTATAAAATAAGACACAGTTTATGTGAGAAAAACACCGCCTTTCGGCATATATATATAATCATAGTTCAGCAGTTACATCCGACACTGTACAACCTGACTACAGACCTCTAAGGAAATATACAACTATGGCGGGACAGGGCCCCGCCATACCTGTAGATAAAACTATCTACAACGGGAGATCATACCAAAAGTAGAGCCTCGGAAGAGATGGAGCTCGGCACCAATGTAGAGATCCTAAGAATGCGGATCTAGCACTGCTGCCCTTACCTGCGGCATGAACGCAGCCCCGAAGGAGGTCGATACAACAGTACTAAGTATGCGGCTAAATCAGAAGTACTTAAATGAAACATATCATTTTAAAACCGGTTTACAAATATGTATGAAACAACTAAGGAAACGCACATAGTGCCCACATCACAAAAAGCAACAATAGGTAATCAGAATGAGTCTTGTCTGAGGCTGCGAATGATCGAAAGCAGGCCACTCGCCCCATCCTCATTCTCGCAAGCCTAATCACGGACTCCCGAGTCCGCATGGGCCACTCGCGTGGGCCCGCGTGAGGTATAACCCGCGTCGAGGTAGCTACTCCTCGGCATCGTCTGGACTCATTGTCGCATAGCCCACCGACGCATGAGGTATAACCCGCATACTAACACGGAACTCGTAGCTCGCGCCCCCCTGGACCCGCGTAGGTATTCTCGAATCATGGTCCTGCATCGCCGAGTCTACCCCGCGTCGGAGGCGACAACCCGGTATCATCTCAAGAGGTGAGTGATAGTATACTAACATAACAACTTATCTTTAAACAATATAAGCATAACAAGGATACTACCTATACAAGCGTTACAAGATACTAACACACATAGCATCATATCATGTCTACTTATCAAACCATTTTTATTATTCTTTTCACAATATAAGTCTGTTATAAACACATGCACACTTGTTTCTTTTATAAATCTTAAGTGGTTATACTTACTTCCCATAAAGCTAGTATAACTCTTAAGCTTCATTTTAAAACCAATTAGTTCTCTTACATTAATATGACTCATTAGTCCTTTGAAATGTTTTCGGTTCTTTATTATTCGGGCTTAAGCCGTGAGGCATTCGTAAGTATTATTCGAGGCTTAAGCGTGAGGCATTCTTAGTAAGTATTATTCGGGCTTAAGCGTGAGGCATTCTTAGTAGTTATATTGTAAAATATCATGCTTTAGGAAGAATCACATACCTTCTCGTGAAAACCACGCCAAGTTGAATATATGTCGCGAGAGTCGACTATAATAGTCATGGATATCTATTAAAGACTACTCGAAGGTCATTCTAGGCAGGGGTTCATAATTCTCTGATTAAGTCGGGCAGCACTTCCCTACCCGGTGAGCTATATAAGTCTCTTTGTGAAAAGCAGTCTATGTAAATCTGATTTGATTATTCTTCTTTTAAACCCTTCTAAGTGATTAACACTTCAATTTTATTACGTGATATACTTCTAAGTATTTATACTTATTCTTATACTATAACATAAGTATTCTCTAATTCAAAAGAGGTTAGGATTATTACCTCGGTAAGCCCAATAATATCCTAGAAAAGTCGCGCTGAGCAAGGTTTTGCTCACAAGTTGTATGCTCCAGAACCTTAGAAGTTCTTACAACTACAAAGTACTAAGGTATTTGGGCTAGGGTATTTTGGGCATTATAACGATACAAGAAGGTAACTTTTCTACCAAGGGAGGGGGTAGATTTTTGGCTATGCTAGGGGGGTATTCTGCCGAGGCCTTCACACGGGGAGGGGGAGGAGTGGTGGGCGAAAAGAGCTACAAAGGGAGAGGTGCGGAGTTTCACGACTTGGAAAGCTTTGTGGATGAAGAACTCTTCATCTTAAGAGTATTTATAGGTCAGAAGTGGCCAACCAATGGCGAATTTAGACAAGTGCAAGGCAAGTGTAGGGTGAGGATTAACTATACACAAATATCCTACCAACTCCTTGACTTTGAACAAGGCACCAAAAGCGTGCCAATCTTCTTCAAATCGTCAAATGGACGATTTCAAGTCCCTAAATTGGAGGGTGCCAAGTGTAAGCCCTCCGTTGGTCCAAAATGTTTCGCCTCTCGGAAAAATCATAAAATAAGAAATGGCATAGCGGAATTTACTCTACGAAAGGCGTGGAAGCGTTTAGTGGAAAACGATTCTTTTAGTGAGTTGTGCCCAAAAATCGTCAAGCCTAAACTTTAAGGCTAAACTTTTTATCGTATTCCCATACGTACATACTGCAAATACGGGTATAACATTCTCCTCGCCAGAAACATTCGTCGAATGTTCCTTCCCAAGACGATTATCGAAGAAGCTTAAACGGTTGTAAATGCCACACACGGCCACGCGAGCAACACTTAGGTAAAAGCGATACGAAAATTTACAAGTAGGAAAGTGAATTACTGGAGGTGTGGGAAATAGGTGAGGATACTTCGCCTCATGTCCTCCCGGCTTCCCATGTCATCTCCTCCTGAGCTCGTTCGCCACAAGACTTTGTGGAAGCCCACGCCCGTCCGCGACGCCTAACGACGATCGACTATCGCTATGGGAATCTCCTCATACGATAGCCCCTCGATCACACGGACAT
Organism: Przewalskia tangutica; assembly: GCA_029844215.1. NCBI lineage: Eukaryota > Viridiplantae > Streptophyta > Magnoliopsida > Solanales > Solanaceae > Przewalskia > Przewalskia tangutica. The sequence continues at coordinate 115,553,515 of CM056722.1, forward strand.
CGTCGATCGGGTGCACCTAGATGGATCCCGATACATCTCGCCGGCGTAGATCGTGAAACACGGATGCCGCCTCGGTCGGACGGCGGATCGCTCGTAGGCAACCTTGCCTACCTGCGGACAATCACGAAAGCGGCCCGATGTACCTTGGTGAGCTTCCTTCTTCCGAATCTCATCACACCGCTTCATGGGTGACACCTTTAGGAAAACCCAATCATGAACCTCGAACTCAAGATGCCGACGACGATGATCTGCATCGACTTACATCGACTCGGTGTCGATAGCCGATCTCGGATAAGCTTCACCTTATCCACTCTTTGTACCGTCTGGTCCCAGCTGTCCCTCGCCACATCGAACCAACCTATAGGCGATCGCACTTCCTCCCATACAAGGCCTCATAAGGCGCCATCTCGAATCTTGGAGTGGTAGCTATTATTATATCGCGAACTCAACTAGAGGCAAATGATCCTCCCAACTACCACTAAAGTCAATACTTGGGCTCGCATGACATATCCTCGAAGTCCGGATAGTGCGCTCTGCCATGTCGATGCATGCGTGGATGAAATGCGATTGCTCGAGCTCACTGCGTCCTAAACCCCTCTGGAAGGACCTCGAGTTAGCGTAAATGGGCTCCTGCATGCGATATGATCGAAATAGGGACTCCATGCAGTCTGACGATCTCTCGGATGTAAAGTGTGGCATAATCCTCAGCCGAAAAAGTCGTCCGGACGGGAAGAAAGTGGGCTGATTTCGTCAGCCTGTCACCGATAACCCAAATAGAATCATGTCTCCTGCGAGTGCGAGGTAATCCGTGATGAAGTCCATGTTGATTACCTCCCACTTCCGGTCGGGATCTCTATCGCTGTAACAAACCACGGGCCTGCGGTGCTCTGCCTTCACTGCGACAACACGGGCGAGCTACGAACTCTGCAACGTCCTCTTCAAGCCATCCCACCAATACACGGATCTAAGGTCGTGATACATCTTGGTCGACCGGATGGATAGAGTAACGCTTGCGTGTGCTTCCCCAGAACTGCTGCGAAGTCTCAAACATCTGGAACACATGCGCCCTCAAACCTTAGCACCCCATCGGTGCTACCTCAAAGGACCCTTGCCCTCACGAAGAGGCAGATCACGATATCGAATCAAAGCTGGATCCTCGGCTGTTGCCTCTTCACCTCGCCGGCGATGGAAGACTCGGCAACCTCACGAACTCTAACCACTGCTATCGAGAATCAATCAACGGACACCAAGGCTCGCTAAGCGATGCAAATCACGAACCATGTCCCTCCTCTCTAGCCGCACATCCGATAGGCTCCCATCGACCTACGACTCGGGCATACGCCACACATTGGCCTTCCCGGGTGGTATAGGATATCAACATCGTAATCCTTAAGCAACTCTAACCACCGCCTCTGCCGTAAGTTCGGCTCCTGCAGTGAAGATATCTTGGAGGCTCTTGTGGTGCGTATAAATATCCACGTGAACCCCATACAAATAGTGCCTCGGATCTTGGCGTGAATCACGTTGCCCGACTCCAAATCATGGGTGGGGTAGTTCCTCGTGTTTCTTGGTGTCGGGATGCATATGCTATAACCGCCATGCTGCGTCAATACATCCCAACCCGATGCACGGCGCGTCACAATACACGACATAACCATCTGGACCCTGCGGAAGAGTAAAGCGAGGCGATCGTCGGTCTCTCTTTCAAGAATCGAAACCACGCTCCAAGCATCGATCCATCAAACTTGTTGCGCTACGAGTCGGCCTAGTCAATGGTGCGAGAGATAAAGCAAACTTCTCCACGAACGCCGATAATAACTGCGAGGCCCGAAAAGCTGCGAACCTCTGCCGGAGTAGTAGGTCTCGGCCAAGTCTGGCTGCCGATCTTGGCGTATCAACTCGAATGCCATCAGCCCGATAATATGCCCGAAACGCCATCAAGTTAACCAAAACTCACATTTGGAAAACTTGGCGTACAAGCTATGATCTGGAGAAGCGCCGGCCTGATCCTCAAATGCTCGCATGCTCCTGCTCTGGCGAGAATAAACCAAGATATCATCGATGAACACTATCACAAATGTGTCCAAAATGGTTTGAACACTCGGTTCATCAAATCCATGAATACCGCCGGAGCATTGGTCAGCCAAAAGACATGACCGAACTCATAATGCGTGCACGTCCGAATGCGATCCTAGGGACATCCACCTCTCGACTACTTTTGATGATAGCGATCGCAGATCAATCTTGGAGAAACATCTCGCACCACCGGGTCGAACAAATCATCAATCACGGGAGGGTATCCGTTCTTAATGGTCACCTTGTTCACCGGTGCTGTAATCAACACACATGTGCGCGGCGTCCGCCCTTCTTCTTCACGAACAATCTGGCGCCCCGGGAGAAACACGGGCCTAATGAAGCCGCTTCTCTAGCAAATCCCTAAGTGATCCTTGACTCTCTCAACTCGGCGGTGCCATTCGTATGGCGGAATGGAAATAGGCGAGTATCGCAATATGTCAATACAAAACTCAATCTCCCTCTCGGGAGGATGCCGGAGGTCATGCGAAACACGTCTGGGAACTTCGTGACTACGAGGCTATGCGAAAATCTGGTACCGCACCTCGGTATCAAACACCGAACTAGATGGTAGATATACCCTTCGCACTATCTTCCTAGCCTTGAGGTAGGAAATAAACCTACCACCGGCGATACCGTGCTCCTCCCACTCAACAACCGGCTCCTCAGAGCTGGAACCGTACTACTCTCTCTGCGGTCTACATTGGCGTAGCAAGAGGCTAGCCAATCCATCCCATGATCACGTCGAAGTCAATCATCTCCAACTCTATCAAGTCGGCTGAGTCCGACGATGTAAATGGTCACAGACAAGCTCTATATACGCCGAGCTACCACCGAATCACCCATGGCGTAGCCACCTCGAAAGTGTCTATGGACTCGGGCTCATCCCTATCCTACTAGCAACAAGGGAGATATATGGGCCAGTAGAACCGGATCTATCAAGGCATAAACATCAAACCCGAGCGATAAGGTACTGTGGCGACATCGGTGAGGCCTCACGATCTGTCGGTGGACAAAGCATAAATGCGGTTCGAGGACCGCTAGAAGCTGGACTCGAGCCACGACCTGCCGCGACCTGCGACCCGAGCACCACGCCTCGGGCGAGTAAGCGTAGGAGATGATGGCGGCCACGTAACACGAAGGTGGGCCCTACCACCGGTACGCCCCGGTCGGGACGATCCTGCAAAGTGACCTGCTGGCCACAATCGTAACAAGATCCATAAGTAGTACCACACTTCCGTAATGGGATCTCTGCATCGGCCACAGGGGTGGTCGTCGGCGATACCTCTGCTACTACGACGCCCGAAGCCACAGGGCCACAGTGCGCCTCGAAAACTCGCGTGTCTTGAGGGCGGTGCGGGAGTGCTCTGGTGGCGTGGTGCGAATCTGAAGCTGCTGAGGCCGCCCACCACGATAACCACCGGAAGACCCTCGTCCTGGCCTTAACCTGCTGTGTCCACTGCGTCGACCTCTGCGCTCGCCGCATCAGGCGTGAGCTGCGTGCGGGTAATGTCCATACCGGTGGAGAAACCCGCCAAGACTTCGGCCATATAGTCGTCAGCCGGTGACATAGCGGTGCACCCTATCCTCCATATCTGCTACCAATCTTTGGGACATATCGAGCCAAAGAATCAAACTCGACATTGTACTCCACAGCGGTCGTCCTCTGCCTCGGCGGTAAAAATCTATCGGCCGCGCCTCGCCATCTGTGGAGGCAAAAAGTGAGTGAGAAAGCCTCGAGAACTCATCCCAGTAGCGGGGCTGCGTGCTCTCCGGGATAACTCCGTAGATCAAACCAATCATTGCGGTATCACGCGACTATGTGAACCAAAGATCACGGACTCGGTCTCGGCGCCCGATCACTCTCAAAATCCTCTAAGGCGACGGATGAACTCCTGCGGATCATCCTCCGGCCTCGACCCATAAAACTCCGTGCGGGCTACAACTCGAAGTCTCGTAGCCTCAACTCTCTGCCTCGGGTGTACGCAGGTGGAGCCGAGCTGGAGGCTGCCGCATCAATCTCTCCGTGTCGGGCCTGACTTTAGCCAAAGGCTGGGCCATCTCCTTGTGCCTAACTCCTCCGCCCGGTGTGGGGCGGGAGGTGTACTTGTGGTCTGTCTTTGGGCTGGCGGCGTCATAGAACTTCGCCGTCTCGGTATAGACAGGCTGAGCCCTCGTGACTCTGGGTGTCTGCTAGCGACTCCGCCATTTGCCTTGCCATACGGGCGGGTTGCCTTACGTGGAGGCATAATCATTGCAGAAAGGAATACGTTAGAGGGTCCAACCTATAACCGCGGCTCTACGACGATCTCGTAATGAGAAGAATGAAACCAATCCTAAATATCCTATAGCCTCACGATTATTGGTGTGGTGCACAACACACCGATAATCAAGACTCTACTAGATACGGTGCGTAGACACTTTCCGAGGATTAATCGCTCGATACCACTTTTGTCACGACCCGTTCGGGGCGTGGATCGTGCCTCTGGGGGCACCCAAGTAGTCATACATCGGAGAAATCGGCGGAAATATAAAACAAGACATGAAACAGTTTATAAAATAAGACACGCTTTATGTGAGAAAAACACGCTTTCGGCATATATATATAATCATAGTTTCGATTTACATCCGACCTTCGCATAACGACTACAGACCTCTAAGAAATATACAACTATGGCGGGACAGGGCCGCCATACCACTGATACAAAACTATCTACAACAGGAGATCATACCAAAAGTAGAGCCTCGGAAGAGATGGAGCTCCGACACCAATGTAGAGATCCTAAGAATGCGGATCTAGCACTGCTTGCCCTTACTGCGGCATGAACGCAGCCCGAAGGAGGTCAAGCAACAGTACTAAGTATGCGAAAGCGTAAAGTACTTAAATGAAACATATCATTTTTAAAACCGGTTTACAAATATGTATGAAACAACAAGGAAAGCGCATAGTGCCACATCACAAACAAGAGCAACAATAGGTAAGCAGAATGAGTCTTGTCTGAGGCCGCGAATGATCGAAGCAGGCCACTCGCCCCATCCTCATTGCAAGCCTAATCCTGGACTCGAGTCCGCATAGGCCACTCGCGTGGGCGCGTGAGGTATAACCCGCATCGAGGGTAGCTACTCCTCGGCGTAAATCTGGACTCATTGTCGCATGGCCCAGACCGCATGAGGTATAACCCGCATACTAACACGGAACTCTCGTAGCTCGCATAGGCCCCCTGGACCCGCGTGAGGTATTCTCGAATCATGGTCCCATCACTTTGAGTCTACCAGCGTCGGAGGGCTTAACCCGGTATCATCTCAAGAGGTGAGTGATAGTATACTAACATAACAACTTATCTTTAAACAATATAAGCATAACAAGGATACTCACCTATACAAGCGTTACAAGATACTAACACATAGCATCATATCATGTCTACTTATCAAACCATTTTTATTATTCTTTTCACAATATAAGTGCATTATAAACACATAGGCACACTTGTTTCTTTTATAAATCTTAAGTGGTTATACTTACTTCCCATAAAGCTAGTATAACTCTTAAGCTTCTTTAAAAACCAATTAGTTCTCTTCTGTTAATATGACTCAGTAGTCCTTTGAAATGTTTTGATTCTTTATTATTCGGGCTTAAGCGTGAGGCATTCTGTAAGTATTATTCAGGCTTAAGCGTGAGGCATTCTGCGTAAGTATTATTCGAGCTTAAGCGTGAGGCATTCGTAGTTATATTGTAAAATATCATGCTTTAGGAAGAATCACATACCTACCGTGAAAACCACCGCCAGTTGAATATGTCGCGAGAGAGTCACCTATAATAGTCACGAATATCTATTAAAGACTACTCAAGGTCATTCTAGACAGGGGTTCATAATTCTCTGATAAGTCGGGCAGCACTTCCACTGCGGTGAGCTATATAAGTCTCATGTGAAAACAGTCCTATGTAAGTCTGATTTGATTATTCTTCTTTAAACCCTTCTAAGTGATTAACACTTCAATTTTATTACGTGATATACTTCTAAGTATTTATACTTATTCTTATACTATAACGGTAAGTATTCTCTAATTCAAAAGAGGTTAGGATTATTACCTCAGTAAGCCCAATAATATCCTAGAAAAGTCGCTGAGCAAGGTTTTGCTCACAAGTTGTATGCTCCAAGAACCTTAGAAGTTCTTCACAACTTCTACAAAGTACTAAGGTATTTGGGCTAGGTATTTTGGGCATTATAACGATACAAGAAGGTAACTTTTCTACCAAGGGAGGGTAGATTTTTGGCTAGGCTAGGGGTATTAGCCGAGGCCTTCACAAGGAGGGGGAGGAGTGTTGGACGAAAGAGCTACAAAGGGAGAGGAGAGGATTTTCAAGACTTGGAAAGCTTTGTGGATGAAGAACTCTTCATCTTAAGGGGGGTATTTATAGGTCAAGAAGTGGCCAACCAATGGCCAAGATTTAGACAAGTGCAAGGCAAGTGTAGGGTGAGGATTAACTATACACAAATATCCTACCAACTCCTTGACTTTGAACAAGGCACCAAAAAGCGTGCCAATCTTCTTCAAATCGTCCAAATGGGCGATTTCAAGTCCACAAATTGGAGGTGCCAAGTGTCGCCCTCCGTTGGTCCAAAATGTTTCGTCTCTCGGAAAAATCCATAAAAATAAGAAATGGCATAGCGGAATTTACTACGAAAAGTGGAAGCGTTTCGTCGGAAAACGATTCTTTTAGTGAGTTGTGCCCAAAAAAATCGTCCAAGCCTAAACTTTAAGGCTAAACTTTTTGTACGTATTCCCTTACGTACATACTCTGGAAATACGGGGTATAACAGGACGAGAGCTTCTCAAAGGGGGAGAGGGATTTCAAGACTTGTAAAATGTTTAAGGGATGAAGATGTCTTGCACAAGATGGGGGTATTTATAAAACACATGAGGCCAAGATTAAAACAAATGGAGGGTGTAGATGTGGTAGCTTGTTCAAGTGAGGTCTTCCACCAAGTGTCCACCACAACATGGGGACATACGTCCACCACAACATTGGGACATATATGCACTACAATGATAGCCAAGTGGCCCATCCACTTGTCCGGAAAGCAAAAATGCCCAAATGCCTCTTCAAGACTTGCCCCCGACCATTTGACCTTGTCCACTTGGCCACCATTTCGCCCAACCCATGCCAACTAAGGGTGACACATGTCGCCTCAATTGGTCCAAAATATTTTGTCTCTAAATCGGAAAAATCCGTGTCGGTTAAAAAATTTCCTTTCATTTCACAAGGTTCAAATCTTTTATGTCGAAAGTTCACAATTTCATCCTTAACCTAATTAGGGCTTGTACAAACGTGCGTGCTACATACATACTCCGAAAATAATCTTGGTGTAAGAAAATCTGAATCCTCAATCACGGCTAGGGGTTAGTTCTCTGCTCTTCCATAATCTCTCTCTATTGGGCGGCTGGAGGCTGGATAGAACATCGTGAAGGCTGCGGCTACTCTCGCCTCTAATCTCTGTCGGCGTGGCGAATCGCCGTCTCGGGCTACAACCTCGGGCATAGTCTGGTAAGTCCTGTACCCTCTGTAGCGAGCCTCTTTGCTGCCTTGCCACTGGGCCCTCTGTGCTTCCGTGGGGCATTAATGATACATAAGAATAGGTCGAGAGGATTCAACCTAATAAGACATTTCTCTTGCACGATCTCGAGAGAAAAATGGAAATCAATCCTAAATGTCCTGCGACCTCCCGGTTATAGATGTGGTGCCTGACACCGATAACCAAGACTCTACTAGACACGGTCTGTAGACACTTTCTGATGACTAACTACTCTGATACCACTTTTGTCACGACCCGACCCCAGGCCCGCGACTGGTGCCCTACCTGGGCACCCCTTACAGGTATATATCAGAGAATAGCAACGGAACATACATAAAACTCATAAAGTACTAGTCATGAAATATCAACAGGCTAGCCGATAAGGCCACCTTCCGAAAAATATACATAACCCAAAAAGCAGTTACATCCTTTTTTTTTTACAACCCAATCCACAAGATATGACTATAGACCTCTAAGAATTTTTACATAACAACTGTGACGGGACAGGGCCCCGCCATACCCCTGAATCTACATAAATCTACAACATCAGGGAAACCGTACCAAAAGATAAGCCTCCGGAGAAATGGAGCTTTCTGACAACTGATCAGTGATCCTAATAGTGAGGATCATGACACCTTACCCTTCTCGCGGGATGAACGCAACCAGGAAAGGGTCGATTACAAAATATGTACCAAGTAAAAGAACTGAAAATACTTAAATGAAATCATATAGTCTAAAATAAAGCTGGAGACATGTATGATAACCAAATAACAGTACACCACACCTTATTAACACTGAGACTAATGAGAGTATCTTTTGTCGTTTAAAAGTAGGTAGGTTATGATTAAGTTAGGGCTACCCGCCCATAATACCATTATGCAATCCTATTCATGGGAATTTAACCTGCATGGGAATCGAACCCGCATAGGTCACGTGGACCCGCAATGAGTATAAGTGGATACCCGCATCGTGGAGAGCTAGCCCACGGAAGAGTAATGGGAATTTAACCCGCATGGGAATTTAACCCTTATAGGTCACGTGGACCCAAAATGAGTATATGTGGATACCCGTATCGTGGAGAGCTAATCCACGGAATAAAACAATGTCAAGGGAATTTAACCCGTAGCATAATACATGATTGTCGGCCCTCAAGCGAGGGACGCGGTGATATGGAAACATAACACTTGCACGAATGTCTATTATGAGCAACATATGCAACTTAAATCATTTAGGACTCTCATTAGATTAAGGTGAATCACTTATCATTTCATAAGACTCAAGGCACTAGCATGTCATGTCAAATTCGGGAATTTAACCCCAAGTACTTCACCTTTTAGAAATTCAAACCCAAGCTTTTAAAGTCAAGCACTTCTACTTTCACAACCTAGGCAACTTATGCCTATAAATCAAGTAGACCAATCTCTTAACTTTCCATAAAGTCGTTATAACTAACTCCCCATAAAGCCGTCATAACTCTTTATGTTTTAGACAATTAAGGCATTTTCATCTTTTAAAAACAAGTGAGTTAATTCTCTAACTCAACCAAACTTAGACATTCTTAGATTAAGTCAATGATATCAAAATGAAACTGAATTCCTTTAAAACTCGTACGTCCACCGTACTATACATTTGTAAAACTCATGCTCAAAAGATAGGGAAAGTTCTACATACCTCTTCGGTTCAATCCACTTGCTAAGTCCAATATGCCGCACGTAGTATGTCAACCTATAATGACCATAATACGTCTATCAACTTCTAGCTTCAAACGTAGAATATTCTAAGTGTAAAGTCACTTATTCTACGGAAAATTGGACAGCACTTCCTTTGTTTCTACGTACTTTTCCACCTTTTTCAAGGCCCGAATTTAACAACCAAACATGCCACATTTAAGGCTCAACAATTCAGCTATCCAAAGGGGATTACACGCCTTACAAGACGTGTGAAATTCTGCCCCACAATTTATACAAAACAGTCCAATATTAAATATCATTCTCGGCTACAAAGTACAACCACATAATATCCTTTCCAAATCTTTTCAATCCATATTGTCGTTCTAACATGTTATATAGTCGCAAACAACTTTAACAACTGTAATGTCACGACCGTTCGAACGTGGATCGTGCCTTACCCGCACCCAGTAGTCATACATCGAGTAATGTCGAATATAAAAACAAGACATGAAACAGTTGTAAAATGAGACACGCTTTATCGAAGAAAAGCTTGCCTTTCGGCATATATATATAATTAACCCAAGTTTTGCGATTCATCCCAATCAGTACACTAGGACTACATACCTCTGGGAAGTAAACAACTATGGCGGGACAGGGCCCGCCATACCTGAATGTACAAAACTATCTACAATACAGGAGATCATACCCAAAAGTAGAGCCTCCGAGAAGATGGAGCTCACGACACCAATGCAAAGAGATCCTAAGGATGTGGATCTAGCACTGCTTGCCCACTGCGGCATGAGCAGCCCCCAAAGGAGGTCGACAACAGTACTAAGTATGCGAAATCAGAAAGTACTTAAATGAAAACATATCATTTTAAAATCAGTTTACATATATGTATGAAACAACCAAGGTAACGCATAGTGCCACATCATAAACAAGAGCAACAATAGGTAAATCAGAATAGGTCTTTTCTAGGCTGCGAATGATCGGCGGGCCAATTGCCCATAGTATCATTAAGCAAGCCTAATCTTGAACTCCGTAGTCGCGTAGGCCACTCACGTAGGCTGCGTAGGCATAACCCGCATCGGGGTAGCTACTCCTCGGCATCACCGACTCGTAGTCGCATGGCCACATAGACCGCATGAGGTATAACCCGCACACTAACACGGAACTCGCACTCGCATAGGTCACATGCACCGCGTGAGGTGTCCTCGCATCATAGTCACCTGGTGCACGAGGTATACCCGCGTCGGACGGCAACAACCCCGGTATTTGTCAAGATGTGAGTGATATAATACTAACATAACGACTTATCGTTAAACACATAAGCCACAACAAGAATACCCTTTTATACAAACGTTACAAGACACTAACACACATAACATCATATCATGTCTACTTATCAAACCATTTTATTATTCTTTCCATAAATCAATGTAAGTCTGTTATAAACACATAAGTAAACTGTTCCTTTTATCATTCTTAAGTTGTTATACCTAACTTCCCATAAAGCTAGTATAACTCTTAAGCTTTCTGTTTAAAAACCAATTAGTTCTCTTCTGTTAAAAATGATTCAGTATTCTTTTGAAATGCTTTCAGATCCTTATTATTCAGGCTTAAGTCGCGAGACATTGCCGTAAGTATTATTCAGGCTTAAGTCGCGAGACATTGCCGTAAGTATTATTCAGGCTTAAGTCGCGAGACATTGCCGTAAGTATTATTCAGGCTTAAGTCGCGAGACATTGCCGTAAGTATTATTCAGGCTTAAGTCAAAGACATTGCCGTAGTTATTATTCGATTAACACACGTCGCTCTACCGTACTATATATATATATTTAAAATATCATGCTCGAGGGTATAGGAAGAATAACATACCTTCTCGCGAAAACCTCCGCTAAGTCGAATATGTCGCGCAGAGAATCGACTATAATATCAAATACGTCTATCAACGCGTCTAGATCATGCGTATAAAGCTTTAAGAAGAGGGTTCTCTATTCTATGGGAATTTGGGCAGCACTTCCCTACCCGGTAAGCTATACAGTCTACTGTAAAAACAGTCCTATGTGAGTACAGTTCAATTATTCTTCTTTTAAACCCTTCTACTGTGATAACAATTCAATTCTATTCTGTAATATCCTTCTAAGTATTTTATACTTATTCTTATACTTCTACAGTATGCATTATCTAATTATAAAAGACGGGTAAGATTATTTACCTCGGTAAGCCCAATATAATCCGAGTATAAACGTCGATCCTGAGCGAGGTTTAGCTCCTAAGTTGTACGCTTCGATAGCTCCAAGGAAACCTTAGAAGTTCTTCACAACTTCTACTAAGTACTAAGAGATTTGGGCTAGTGTATTTTGGGCATTATAACAATACTAGAAGGCAACTTTTCTACCAAGGGAGGGGGGGTAGATTTCGGCTAGGCTAGGGGGAGGGGTTGACTCGGCCAAGCTCGCTCAAAGGGGGTGTGTTGACGAAAAAGGCTACAAGGGAGAGGGAAGGATTTTCAAGACTTGGAAAGGAATTTGTGGATGAAGAACTCTTCATCTTAAGGGGGTATTTATAGGTCAAGGGATGGCCAACCAATGGCCAAGATTATGCCAAGTGCAAGGCAAGTGTAAGGCCAAGATTTGGGCAAGTGTACCTAGCCAACTTGCACACAAAATATCCTACCAACTCCAAGACAAAATAAGCCACTCCAATCGGCCTCAATGACGCCTCAAGTCCACCAATTTGAGGGTGACAAGTGTCGCCCTCCCGTTGGTCCAAAATGTTTCGTCTCTCGGAAAAATCCGCAAAAATTAGAAATGGCATAGCCGGAATTTATCCTACGCTAGTCTTGTAAAACGTTTCGTCGGAAAACGATTCCTTGAGTGAGTTGTGCCAAAAAAAACGTGCCATGCCTAAACTTTTAAGGCCAAACTTTCGTACGTACGCCCTCACGTACATACTCCGAAAATACGGGGTATAACATATAATCCCTTCTTTATATAACATGCGACGACTAAAACTAATAACTAAATTGAATTACAATCTTATGGCTAATCATGCAACTTTCAGATTTGCTTCCAAATATTCCATAACACTTATCAATCTCCATTATATATATCCCATGCTTGTTTATATATATAACTACAACAACATGTAATCTTTAATTACTAAGATGACAAGATTGTTACCTTGATAATCCCTAATCCAACTTCAAGATTCAAAGTCGTTCCTTAGCAACTTAGCTCATTTCCTTCACGCTCCAATCCGCTATTTGAAGCCCTTAGAAGTTTATAAACAACTTCCCTTTAATTTCCAACCAAAACTTATGAAAACAACTTAGGTTTTCATCCTGCGACTAATGTAAAAACGTAGCTTTTCCAGGATCTTTGTATTGAGATATCCTTATAATACCCCTAGGAACCTTGGGTTTAAGTATTAGAAAATATGGAACAAGATTGAAGAATTTTTCTTGTTTTTCAAGAGCTTAACCGAGAGCCCTCAATGTTGCACATAAGTTTCTTGAATTTTTTTCTAAGTGTTAGAACTTGTCTTACTACTAGGGTGTATGTATAATTAAATGTAGGGTCAAGATTAAAATACTTGTGTGGTCTTGAATGAAGAAATTTAAATATCTAGGGTCAACTTGACTAGTTGACTTGGTCAATTTTCTCAAGCTTTGATCATCCACATTAGACTACTTAATCTTGGTCACTAGACCACTTAACCTTGGTCCATTATTCGACCAAAACCATGTAAGGGGGGTGACACGTGTCACCCTCCCATTCGTCGTAATATTTTATATCCCGACATTTTCATAATTCTGATAAATTCTACAAGTCTCAAATCTTAACGTCCTAATTTCTTACGTACGTTCTTATATACATGTCCTGAAATTATGGGGTGTAACAACTTATGCTATGCACATTATTATATATTATATATATGTAGGGGATATTGGAAAAGGGAAAGGCATTATATACGCACATCTGCAGCTGGTACAAATTATCACAAAAGAGCCCTAAGAGACCACATATCGAGCATGTGTGGTCAAGATGATATGATATGAATGCCTGTGTGGCCAATATAACCAGATGCCCACAGAGGCGGTTATGGGTAAGATGCATGTGTGGTCGTAGTATACCGCATGTGCATCATGCATAACATTTATGTATATTATGCCCACAGAGGTTGTTATGAAAAGACGCATGTGTGGCCGTCAGTATTGATATTGCATAACATTTAGACATTTGTACTAAGGCCCTCAGAGGCAAATATTGTTGGTCAGTTATTCCTATTTCAGATTGTGATACATCTATGTTATGTTATTTCTTATGTCTGACATACTCAGTGCATCAGTCATACTAACGTCCCTTTTGTTGGGGACGCTGCATTTTATGCCTGCAGGTTCATACTAAGTGTGTGACAGATTGTGCTAGGAGATTGTTGGTTCGGCTGTGTGGGAGCACTCTACTTATTTCAGAGTCGCAGTCTGATTATGGTACGTTATACTCTTAGAGGATTGTAGATAAGTGTCATGTAGTTAGTGGTCATGTATGACTTGTCGGCCTCGGTATATAACCATATAAATTGGGGATTTTGGGTTGAAACTTTACCTAATCCTTCTCGGCTTAGTCCGTACATAATATGGTTAAGTATGAGTTGTATGGTTAGTGGTGCCCGATGGGTTGGGTTCGGGTGTCCGTCACGGCCCTTCGGTTTGGGTCGTGACAAACTTGTTATCAGAGCATGTTTGTCCTAGGGATATCTACACGTCGTGTCTAGTAGAGTCTTGGTTATAGGTGTGATGCGCGCCACACCTATAAACAGGAGGCTGCAAGGCATTTAGAAATGTTTTCTACTCTTTCATTATTTAGATCGTACAGTAAAGCTGAGTCGTAAGAATTTGAGTTAACTCGTGCCTATTACTGTTTCGATAAGTGTCGGCTACCAAAAAGACTCAAGTTAAATCATATTTGTATCCAGTCAATGGGTGACTCTACTAGACGAATGATACGGCAAAAGAACAATACAAATTCGAGGTTATGAGAAGCTATCTCACTCGTATACGGAGGTGAGATAATGTAAGCTTGGAAAGCGGAATATTTGAGAACCTTATAATGTTAAATAATCGTTGAGACCTTAGATATCAAAGGCCTTCTTAAATATGATATTTGATGTTTGATCTTGGTTAAAATACATGGTATATATGATGTTTGTGAGTTGTGAATATCACCTAAATGTTTCTTTTTTAAAACCATTTTAAGCCTGCTCTGCTGATTCATGGGATTTGGTATCTGCTACATGGTTATATATTGGAGTAATCAAGAAATAAATGGACTATGTATATGAAATGATAAGATTATTGTACTATTTAATGTTATGAAGATATGGATCCGTTTTCATGTGATTTAAAAGTGATGTGAAGTATATTAGTTGTGATGATTCATTGATATGCCTATGTTTATATGAAAAAGAATATGAGATATGCCAAAAACTGGACTTTTTACTGTTGTACATATATACTTACATCTTTGTAAAGCTGGGGTTGTAACTGTTAATTGATTAACTTACAACTTATCTTGTGACTATTTTAATCATGTTTAGAATGTTGGTTATAATATATCTCACCTGAAGTTGATAATACATATAAGGTTTGTTGTCTCTGTTCCATTGAATACAACAGTGAAATGTGGGAACCTAAATTAAGTTCTAAATCCAGAAATAGCAGTTGTGAAAAATGATGTGTATTGTGAATTGCCTTATTGTTATTATATAGTTTTATCTGCTTATTGTGTTTATCCATTACTGGAAACAAGTCTATTGCGGTCTAACTATATGAAATGCAGGTTGAATTAGGCAGACTAACACCACTAGTATTCTTTATCTAAAAATGAGATGTCCAAAGAATGGTTCCATATCTGTTGTTTTGTGGGCTCTGTTTTAAGTATTTGGTTGCTGGAATTGTTATCACCTCATAGGATGGTTGTTGGTTAAAGCTGAAAACATTTACTATTTCTAACTTGTTTTAACTATTGATACAACTCTGATTTCTTCTTTTGAAAATAGAATCTGGATGTGTTAAGCCATGACTAACTGATGGTTACTGGTATTTGAGTCAATTATTTTGTTAAGAGATCATACTTGCAACCTTGGTTAATTATGTAAATATTTGTTCCATTTACATGCATTATCCCACCTTATTTAGCCTAGATTAGTATGAATGGAAATGACATTTCCATGTTGTTCATGCCTTAACATATGAAAATCTTAACATGTATGTATTTTTCCCTAACTGATCATAAGTCACAAATGCACATGTTTTGTCTTGAGTCTTGAACAATGGCATTATTGTGGCCTACTTGCAAAGAACACGTTATGTCAAGAATCTGTGGTTGGTAGCCTTACCTTAAGTTACTTTGCATACTACTTCAGACCATGTCATGTTTCTTAAGTACTATTTGTTGTATTATGGGCCACCTGAGTATGATACAATTACTATGTGTTACCATGATATTGCATCCATGTTTGATGTTAAGAAGGAACTGAGTCTCATTTTGTCTCAAATCAGTCAAACTGCCCTGAGTGCTTAACAAGAGGGTTGCATGTATGTTACACCCCGTATTTCCAGGACATGTTTATAAGAACGTACGTATGAACTCAAAAATGATAAGATTTGAGACTAGTAAAAATTTATCGGAATTATGGAAATGTCGGAAAACGAAATATTGCGACGAATGGGAGGGCGACACATGTCACCCCCCTTGGTTGGTCTTGGTCGAATGGACCAAGGGTAGAAAGGTCATTTGACCCAAAGCTAGATGATCAAGTCTTGCAAAGTCCAAGATTGACATTATTGACTAAGTCAAAGAGCCCAACTTGGCTTGATATTTAATTCCATTCATCCAAGCCACCCATATGTTTTAATCTAGGCCCTCCAATATTTTATATATTCATCCATATTGCAAGACAAGTTCCATACTTAGAAAAAATTTCAAGAATATTGTGCTAGCCTTAAGGTGCTCTCGGCTAAGCTCCATTCCAAGAAGAATTTTTTTTCGTTTGTGGTTCAATAATCCCAATACTTTAAACTAAGGTTCCTAGAGGTATTGTAAGGATATCTCAATAGAAAGATCCCGGAAAAACCACGTTTTTACGTTAGTCGCAAGGTGAAAACCTAAGGTGTTCTTCAACTTTGAAGTTGGAAATTGAAGAGAAGTTAATTGTGAACTTCTAAGGGTTGCAAATAGTGGTTTGGAACGTCAAGAAGAGGAGTTGAAGTTGCTAAGGATCATTTGTAGGTTTTGGATAAGATTTGGGCTTAAAGAGGTAATAATCTTCGTTTTACTATTGTAATTAAAGATTCCATGTTATGATAAGTTAGAAATGATCATGTGATTTATATTGTGAAGATTTATAAGTGTTATGAATATTGGAATCACTAATCCGAAACTAGTAAGTTTAGTCTTTGAGATTGTAATTCAATTTGGCTATTAGTTTTAGTCGTCGCATGTTGTATAAGAAGGGATTATAATTGTTATAATTGATTGCGACTATATAACATGTTATAATAACAACTTGGATTGAAAAGGAATTGAAAGAGAATTAATGTTGTTGTAGCCGAGAATGGCATGGAATTATTGGATTGTTTTGTATTATTGTGGGGCAGAATTTTACACGTCCTGTTAAGGCGTGTAATCCCCTTTGGATAGCTGAATTGTTGGGCCTTAAATGTGGCGTGTTTGGTTGTTAAATTTGGGACTTGGAAAAGGTGGGAAAGTATGTAGAAACAAAGGAAGTGCTGTCCGATTTTCCGTAGAATTTAGTGACTTTGCACTTAGAATATTCTACGTTTGAAGCTAGAGGTTAATAGACATATTATGACCCTTATAGGTTGAAGTACTACGAGTAGAGTATTCTACTTGAAGGGTGGAAAAGCTAGCAAGGTTATAGTACTTTGGAGCATTTTGCTACTTGTCGATAATCGTCGCGAGGTATGTGAACCTCTTCCTTCTTTTGGCATGGTTCTATGTATGAGATATACATATGGTGTTATTTCATGATTCCTTCTACTCTTAGAAGTTAAGAGGTATGTATGTTGATTTACTCTATCTAAAAGTTATGTCTAAGTTATCCTAAGTTCTTATCAAGTCTTATGGGGGATGTTGGTAAGAGTCGTTAGGAAGTATTTGGAGTCGAGTTGACTTTGCTAAGTTACTGCACGAATGAGAATAAGTATCGAACAAGTCATTGCAGCGTTAATAAAAGAAAATGTATCGACAATCAATTAAATTAAAATGAGTAGAATTCTACATCTGCATAGAAGCTAAGATAAGACAAAATTGTATTACATTTTCTAGATCATGGTTGCTTTAATAAGATCGTTATAAACAGGTATAACCTATTCACAACTCATAAAAGTATATGTTACTTAATTTAAAGAGTTTTATGTCATGAAGTTTTAAGACTATGAACCTTGATTTCTGAAAAGGTTAAGAGACTTTATTTTTCAAGTTATGGGACTTGATTCTTAAAGGAAGAAATGACTTGATTTAAGAAGTATGGTTTCTATGAATTATTTCAAAAGTTAAGAGGCTTGATTTCAAAAGAGAATGTAACTTGAGTTTTTAAAAGAAGAAGTTTATGGATTTAAAAAGAGAATGAGCTTTATGATTCTTTTTAAGTATGTATGTACGTAGTACTTTTGGGTTTAATCTTTCCCTAATGTAAAAAGAAATAAAAGTGCATTAAGTTCTCTAAAGCGAAAGATTGTTATAATAGTTTTATGGGGAGTTGTTATAACGACTAAAGAAAAAGTGAAAAGATGATTTAAAATGTTATGTAAAGAGACATTATCGCGTCCCAGGAATGGGTCGGACATTATACCTTTATGGGCAGACTATATGACATTATCGCGTCCCAGGAATGGGCCGGGCAGTATACCTTTATGGGCAGACTATATGACTTTATCGCGTCCCAGGATGGGTCGGGCAGTATACCTTCGTGGGAAGATTCTTATGAATTCGCCATGTCCCGCAAATCGGTCGGGTTACATTGTCACGTTTGGATAATTAAATTGAACTCCAAAATGAGGCGTCCCTCCATAAAGGGCCGGATTATGTTATGCAAGATAAGTAAGTTATATGGTAATGAACATGATGATTTTTCCTAAGTATGTACGTAAGAAGTTGACTATATCTTTTATTGAAAAATGGGAAAAGATAATAAAGTGCGATTAAGTTCACGAGATTGTAATGACACGGTAGGATCTGGTATTTATTTTGTTTATATACTTGCCCCTGTCATTCTTTTGTACAGTTATGATTTGTTTCTCGCACTTATTTCGTTCCATATTAAATTTTTGTTATCGACCCCTGAGGCTGCGTTTATGCCCGCAAGTATTTAGGTACACAGGTTGGTGATCCCTGCTCTTAGGATCTCGGTTCAGTTTTGGGAAAAAGGTCCATTTACTCCGTAGGCTTGTCTTTTGGTACGGTTTCCCCCTGAGGTTGTAGATTCATGTATATTCAGGGGTATGGCGGGGCCCTGTCCCGCCACAGTTATTATGTTAAAACTCTTAGAGGTCTGTAGTCACATATTGTGGGTCAGTTTGTAAAGGAAATGAGGCAACTGCTTCGGTTGTATATATATGTCTATGGAGGTAGCCCTATCGGCTAACCTGTTGTTTTTATTTCTGTTGATTTATTTTATAAGTTTCATGTATGTTCCGCTGATTATCTCTGATGTATACCTGTAAGGGTGCCCAGGTAGGGAACGATCGCGGGCACAGGGCCTGGTCGTGACAAAGTGGTATCAGGCGATTAGTCCTCGGAAAGTGTCTGACGTAGTGTCTAGTAGATTCTTGATTATCGGTGTGTTGTGCACCACATCTATAATCAGGAGGCTGCAGGACATTTAGGATTGGTTTCCATTCTTCTCACTCTGAGATCGTGCAGTAGAGTTGTGTTATTTGGATGATCCGTCTCTGACGTATTCTTATGTATATGAATCAGTTATGCCTCGCGAGAGCGACGGGGCCCGAAGGGCAAAGCGGCGGCGCGCTAGTGGTACACTGAGGTTTACCGATGCTCGAGCCCAAATTATGCACGAGGTTGTGGCTCGACAGCGAGTTGATTCTGGAAGCGGTGTTATAGAGGCGAGAACGACCACGGCTCGAGAGATTCCAATACCCGAGCCTCGGTTCGCGGCCTGAGGCGAGTTTAGAGATTATGGAAGCGGTCGGGTTATTGACTAGCATAGTAGTAGGCGCAAGCGGGAGCGAGTAGCTAACCCTAGAGCCGACAGTTTGAGGATTCGGGATTTTCTGGGTTGTAGTCCACCCGAGTTCTATGGTTCGAGATCTGAGGATGATCCTCAGGAGTTCGTTCGGCAGCTACAGCGGACTATGAGGTGCTTAGGGCCTCAGACACATATTCAGTTGTGTTAGCTTCTTACCGGTTACGCGATATTGCATTGAACTTGTTTGAGTCTTGGGAGCTGTCGAGGGTGTGGGTGCTCGTCCAGCAGTTTGGGATGAGTTCACAGAGGCCTTTCTTGATCACTTTTTGCCTCCTGAGATGAAGAGAGCCCGTGTTGATAGGTTCTTGTCATTGAGGCAGAATGGGAGGACCATCAGGGAGTACAACCTGGAGTTTGACTCGTTGGCATGCGCATACTATTGTGGCTGACATGGCGGACAGAGTTCACCGCTATGTGATGGGGCTAGATCGTTATATGATTATTGCATGCCTGGGAGTGGCCCTTCAGCCAGGTATGGATATTGCCGAGATACTGAGCGTATGCACGAGGATCGAGGCGAGAGAAAGAGGACCAGCAGACACATTCCGGCCCGAAGGCGGGGCAGCGAGGTTTGAGGAAATTTTGGCGGACAACCTCAACATCGAGCTAGGTCTACATTTCATCGGACCGAGTGCTCCTCCACGATTTTTCGGCGGGGTTTTACAACCCGGGAATGCAGGGCGGTCAGATCTCTAGAGCGAGTCTCGAGGGAGATGGGGTTCCATCGATCGAGGCCATTTTGCCTCAATCGCGATGTGGTAGGTTCCATTCAGGGTATGTCACGGCCCTGCACGTGCTTGTTTTTCTTGTGGTCGTCTAGGCCATATGTTAAGAGAGTGTCCTTATAGATTGGCACTAGTGGGGCAGCACGATCTGGATCGATTGCGGGTTCTTCGCCTTGATAGCTAGGCGGGATGTTTATGAGCAAGCGGTAGTGGCGAGTCGTGGTGGAAGTTCCCAGTTTTAGCGGTCCTTTGAACCGCCTATATGATTTCAGGTATGTTTTTGACCCTTTAGAGACTTGTATGCATGATAAAGTTGTTGTATGTTTAAGTGTCATGAACAGATAATATTGAGACTATGTATATATGCTAGAAGGGGCTGGAGGTACGAAAAGATAATCCCTTTTGGGCTTATGATGGATGAATATGTGTGTGCGAGGTATTAGGGCCATATATGGCATAATTAGGTTTCATTAAGTGCAGTTTTATGAGACTATGCCGAGAAATGATAGATTGAGCTCCGAAAGAACATTCGAGGACGAATGTTTCTAAGGGGAGAAGAATGTTACACCCCGTATTTCCAGGACATGTTTATAAGAACGTACGTATGAACTCAAAAATGATAAGATTTGAGACTAGTAAAAATTTATCGGAATTATGGAAATGTCGGAAAACGAAATATTGCGACGAATGGGAGGGCGACACGTGTCACCCCCTTGGTTGGTCTTGGTCGAATGGACCAAGGGTAGAAAGGTCATTTGACCCAAAGCTAGATGATCAAGTCTTGCAAAGTCCAAGCTTGACATTATTGACTAAGTCAAAGAGCCCAACTTGGCTTGATATTTAATTCCATTCATCCAAGCCACCCATATGTTTTAATCTAGGCCCTCCAATGTTTTATATATTCATCCATATTGCAAGACAAGTTCCATACTTAGAAAAAATTTCAAGAATATTGTGCTAGCCTTAAGGTGCTCTCGGCTAAGCTCCATTCCAAGAAGAAATTTTTTTCGTTTGTGGTTCAATAATCCCAATACTTTAAACTAAGGTTCCTAGAGGTATTGTAAGGATATCTCAATAGAAAGATCCCGGAAAAACCACGTTTTTACGTTAGTCGCAAGGTGAAAACCTAAGGTGTTCTTCAACTTTGAAGTTGGAAATTGAAGAGAAGTTAATTGTGAACTTCTAAGGGTTGCAAATAGTGGTTTGGAACGTCAAGAAGAGGAGTTGAAGTTGCTAAGGATCGACTGTAGGTTTTGGATAAGATTTGGGCTTAAAGAGGTAATAATCTTCGTTTTACTATTGTAATTAAAGATTCCATGTTATGATAAGTTAGAAATGATCATGTGATTTATATTGTGAAGATTTATAAGTGTTATGAATATTGGAATCACTAATCCGAAACTAGTAAGTTTAGTCTTTGAGATTGTAATTCAATTTGGCTATTAGTTTTAGTCGTCGCATGTTGTATAAGAAGGGATTATAATTGTTATAATTGATTGCGACTATATAACATGTTATAATAACAACTTGGATTGAAAAGGAATTGAAAGAGAATTAATGTTGTTGTAGCCGAGAATGGCATGGAATTATTGGATTGTTTTGTATTATTGTGGGGCAGAATTTTACACGTCCTGTTAAGGCGTGTAATCCCCTTTGGATAGCTGAATTGTTGGGCCTTAAATGTGGCGTGTTTGGTTGTTAAATTTGGGCCTTGGAAAAGGTGGAAAAGTATGTAGAAACAAAGGAAGTGCTGTCCGATTTTCCGTAGAATTTAGTGACTTTGCACTTAGAATATTCTACGTTTGAAGCTAGAGGTTAATAGACATATTATGACCCTTATAGGTTGAAGTAATACGAGTAGAGTATTCTACTTGAAGGGTGGAAAAGCTAGCAAGGTTATAGTACTTTGGAGCATTTTGCTACTTGTCGATAATCGTCGCGAGGTATGTGAACCTCTTCCTTCTTTTGGCATGGTTCTATGTATGAGATATACATATGGTGTTATTTCATGATTCCTTCTACTCTTAGAAGTTAAGAAGTATGTATGTTGATTTACTCTATGTAAACGTTATGTCTAAGTTATCCTAAGTTCTTATCAAGTCTTATGGGGATGTTGGTAAGAGTCGTTAGGAAGTATTTGGAGTCGAGTTGACTTTGCTAAGTTACTGCACGAATGAGAATAAGTATCGAACAAACCATTGCAGCGTTAATAAAAGAAAATGTATCGACAATCAATTAAATTAAAATGAGTATAATTCTCCATCTGCATAGAAGCTAAGATAAGACAAAATTGTATTACATTTTCTAGATCATGGCTGTTTTAATAAGATCGTTATAAGCATGTATAACCTATTCACAACTCATAAAAGTATATGTTACTTAATTTAAAGAGTTTTATGTCATGAAGTTTTAAGACTATGAACTTTGATTTCTGAAAAGGTTAAGAGACTTTATTTTTCAAGTTATGGGACTTGATTCTTAAAGGAAGAAATGACTTGATTTAAGAAGTATGGTTTCTATGAATTATTTCAAAAGTTAAGAGGCTTGATTTCAAAAGAGAATGTAACTTGAGTTTTTAAAAGAAGAAGTTTATGGATTTAAAAATAGAAGGAGCTTTATGATTCTTTTTAAGTATGTATGTACGTAGTACTTTTGGGTTTAATCTTTCCCTAATGTAAAAAGAAATAAAAGTGCATTAAGTTCTCTAAAGCGAAAGATTGTTATAATAGCTTTATGGGGAGTTGTTATAACGACTAAAGAAGAAGTGAAAAAATGATTTAAAATGTTATGTAAAGAGACATTATCGCGTCCCAAGAATGGGCCGGGCAGTATACCTTTATGGGCAGACTATATGACATTATCGCGTCCCAGGAATGGGCCGGGCAGTATACCTTTATGGGCAGAATATATGACTTTATCGCGTCCCAGGATGGGCCGGGCAGTATACCTTCGTGGGAAGATTCTTAGGAATTCGTCGTGTCCCGCAAATCGGCCGGGTTACATTGTCACGTTTGGATAATTAAATTGAACTCCAAAATGAGGCGTCCCTCCATAAAGGGCCGGATTATGTTATGCAAGATAAGTAAGTTATATGGTAATGAACATGATGATTTTTCCTAAGTATGTATGTAAGAAGTTGACTATAACTTTTATTGAAAAATGGGAAAAGATAATAAAGTGCGATTAAGTTCACGAGATTGTAATGACACGGTAGGATCTGGTATTTATTTTGTTTATATACTTGCCCCTGTCATTCTTTTGTACAATTATGATTTGTTTACTGTACCTTATTTCCGTTCCATATTCGATTTTTGTTATTCGACTTCCCAAGCTGCGTTAAATGCCGCAGTATTTAGGTACACAGTTGGTGATCCTTGCTCTTAGGATCTCGGTTGATTTTGGGAAAAAGCTCCATTTACTCCGAGGCTTATCTTTTAGTACAGATTTCCCACGAGGTGTAGATTCATGTATATTCGAGGTATGGCGGGGCCTGTCACAATTGTTATGTTAAAACTCTTGAAGTGCAGTAGTCACATATTGTGGGTCGGTTGTAAAGGAAAGGCAATCGCTTGATTGTATATATATGTCCAGGGAGGTAGCCCTATCGGCTAACCTGTTGTTTTTATTTCTGTTGATTTATTTTATAAGTTTCATGTATGTTCCGCTGATTATCTCTGATGTATACCTGTAAGGGTGCCCAGGTAGGGCACCAGTCGCGGGCCCGGGGTCGGTCGTGACAATGTACTTGTTTACCTACTTTATGTTTACATTGCCGTTTCTGAACTCAAGTCACTTAGCTTTAAAGTTCTTACTTAAGCAAGAATGAGAATTCTGGACCAGTATATTGTCACATGTCACCAACAAGTTAGGATGATAAACTTGGGCTAATTCCAACTTGTTCTAGTTAAATCATTTGCCTATTATTCATCTTTTTTAAATGATCTTGCATTACTGCTACTGGTACATAACCATTTGGATGATCACCTTGCCATTTGTTGGCATACCTGCTATTTGAACATATAAGTTAAGGAGTTTGGTTCTGTTATTTTTGTCTAGTTTTCATGCTTGCTCACAATTGTTTAGAAATCATACATGTTGTCAATATACATATAGGTGTCAGCTAACATAGGACTTCATTCCCTTCTTTTCTTTGGTTTGAACTGAATGTGAATGAGCTTAATTGAATTTATGAAGTAGTAAAGAATAGAGGAGGGAGAGAATGTGTTTTGCATAATCAGTATGCAAACTACTTGTACTTGAATTAGTGCTAATATGATAGTTTGGTAGCTTTTTAATTAGATAAAATTAAATGGAGTACCTAACCAAAGTAGATTGCATTTAATTACTTGTTTCTATGTTTTTTTCCAATTGTTTACCTCTTAGTCCATTCATTTAGTCTAAGTACTTGCATAAGGATCAGTTTGTATATGTCCCAGTGTTCATTTTGGAATTAAAATCTGAGGCATCTAGTTATCATACTTGTTGTTATCATGGTTGTTACTTGATGTCACTTGTTTTATTGTTTAGCTACTATTTTATTACTGTTATTGTTGTCTCTATTACGCTTAAAATATATGTTGCTGCCTTTGAGATAAATCATGGCTAGGTATTATTGTTATTTTGTTGCATATATGGCCTAGTTGAACTGCCATGTTATGCTGAAAAAGGGCTGCTAATCTGATGTGCTATGGTGTCAATAGTTGTTGCATCTTAAGATGAAATAAGTTACATTTCTTAAGAAAATTTTGAAGCTTAGGAACTACTGTACCTTAGTCATTGACACTTCATTTTGGGTGTAACTTATTGCTGGATTTTGTCCATTCTATTGTTGTTTGCTAGCTGTTGCATTTTATTCAAATACTGTAGTATGAAGACACTAATCTGTTGTTATGTTTTGCGGAGCTGTTGTTCTGTCTTTAAGAATAAAATAGATAAAACACTATAGGAGAATATTGTGATGTGTTGTAAAATGTATGATTGAGTGAGGGTTCTATCATATCTGTGTTGGTCTTAGTATGGATAAGATTGATCCATAAATGAGTTTGTGACAACCTGAAAGTATGTTCTAATTATCTAATACCTTGAAACTGCTTGTATACCCATGAGAAATACTTGGACTATTTTGGATATTGTAGCAGTAAAGAGAAGCCAGTTCAGCTTGTCCTCAATCTGCTAGATACAAACTTCCAACGTTGATTTTCTTGTCAATCTAACCACTTATATACAAGCTCAACCTCTGCTGGACTTGGTTGATTTTAGTTCTTCCAAAAAAATAAGTTCAATCTCATGTTTGTTTGAATTATCTAGTTAGTTCCTCTGGAGGTTGTTAAGTTTAGTTCAATTTATTTTAGGACAAGCTAAATATGCATATTGGATTAGTGATGTTGTGCATGTTTGTTTTTGTTTAAATCTTTATGTTGCATGAATAGTATCCTCTGTTTCAGCCAACCAACAATAAGTATTCCCTGAGTATCTCTATTAATTGAATCTAAAGAAAATGTCGAAACTATTCCCATTAGTTTCTACCTTTTATTTGTTTGTTGGTGTGCTTTAATGAAGTATAGATAGGGTGTGATTGTATTCCTTTCATTACGTGATAAGATTAAGTATAGCACCCCAATATTCGAGGACGAATGTTTCTAAGGGGGAGAGAATGTAACACCTCGTAATTCCGGGTAATGGTTTGAACCGGTAAACGTCAACAAGTAGACCCGAATCCCGAAATAATTTGGATTTAACAAGTGTGACAATGGGGATTAATAATAATAATTGTATGTCCCAAGAAGGCTACGGACTAGTGTCATATTATAAAAATTATGACATTGAGTAAAAGAAAGTTTTATAAGTCGTCAGGATTTAAGTGAATTGGGATCGAGAATATATTTATGGGTATAATTAATTAATTGTGGGACTAATTAATTATACGCGGAGGACCAATTCAGTGAGATATTACGTGTCATCTGATAATATCGTGGTGCAGTGACTCAACGTTATAAACAACCGTTGGCATCCTTCTAAACCTTCTGACCTTTGCCTCTTCTATGTATTTACGCTTCTCTCTTCACCAAAAGCCTCCTCAGAAACTGGTTCTTGGAAGATAACGGCTACACTTCCATCGGAAAAGGGTAAGGTTCTATTGAAAACTCTCTAAAATTCTCAACCAAATTGGGGGATTATCCGCAAGCTTTCATTCAACCAGGAAGGGAGAAATTCATAGCATTTCAACCTTAATTCCAGTAGAATTAAGTTCTTAAACAAGCTAGAACACTCGAAAATCAAACAAGACCCTGAGTCTCGAAGAAGCTCTAGCCAAATCGATTTTTGGGGATTTTGATTATGCTCGTCAGAATCCGGTACCGGTACAAAGGTATCTGGTGATGCTCGTCGCAACTTCTAACAGATGTACTGGTTTGTATTCCTAAATTTCATACAAGTATAGAACATGATTCTTAACTAAGATTAAAAAGGGTTATCAAAAATATTGGTTAATGGGGTATTGTCGGGGATGTTGTTATAGAGTTGGAGTTTGCATGTGAAATTTCTGAACTGTTTTGAATATTGTAGCAGTAAGAAGAAAGATTATTAGGTCATGTTATACCCCGTATTTCCAGAGTCTGTACGTGAGGACGTACGTACAAAAGTTTTAGCCTTAAGTAAGCATTAGGGTCGAAATTTGTGCACAACTAGCGAAAAGAATCGTTTTTCGACGAAACGTTTTCCGGACTTTGCGAAGGGAAAAATACGGTTGCAACATTTATTATTTTTGCGGATTTTTCCGAGAGATGAAATATTTTGGACCAACGAGAGGGTGACAAGTGTCACCCTCAAGTGGGCGGTAATTGTTGGACGAAATGGGCACGTTTTTGGCCTTGTTTGTGGTCAAGGAGTTGGTAGGATATTTTGTGATATTTTGTGTGGTAGATGAATAAGGTACACTTGCCCAAATCCTCACCCTCCACTTGCCCACCACTTGTCTTGATCTTGGCCATTGAATGTCCTATAAATACCCCTCTAATGCAATACTTATTCTTCATCCACAAATCATTTTCCAAGTCTAAAAACTCTCTCCCCCTTAAGTGTAGTTTTCGTCCAAGCTATCCCTCCCCCTTTGAGAAGCCTTGGCCGAAACCAACCCCACCTTGAGTTGTTTCGTAAATACACCCCAGAGAAACGTATTCTCCAAGTGGTGTTACTTTTCCCAAATACTTTAGCCCAAATACCTTGTAGTACTTTCCAAAGTTACCTCTATACGTAGAGCCCGGAAATACTACTATATTTCCATTAGTCACTAAACGAAACCCAAAGGAAAAATCTTCATAGCCGGTTGAAGTTTTAAGAAGAAGTTGCGTAGAAATTCTAAGGGTTGTTTGGAGCGGGTTGGAGCGCACGGAGTAGGAGCTAAACCTTGCTCAGGATCGACATTTCAACTTGGATAATTTTGGGCTTATCGAGGTAAATACTATTGTCCTTCTATTGTAATTGGAAATTACATACTGTAGTAGTATAGAAATGAGTATAAGGCGTATATAAGGATGGTATAAAAGAAGAGAATTGAATTGAAATCACATCAGAAGAATATTAAATAAGAAAGTGAATCAGTACTTACATGGGTGTATTTCTGATAGAATTGTGTAGTTTGTGGTGAGGAAGTCTTTTGATTTCCGTAGAATAAGGAATCAGTATCTAGAATTATTCTACGAGTAGTCTAGGCGTTGATAGACTTGTATGACCGTTATAGGTTAAAATCTGCGAGTAGCGTATTCTACTCGGAAGGGTGGAAAAGGCTAGCGGATTACGATGCTTTGGAGCGTTTTGCTAATTGTCGATGTCGTCGCGAGGTATGTGATTCTTCCTATCCTCTTGAGCATGATATTTTAAAAGAATATATATATATAGTACGGTGAGACGTCGTGTGTTAAGCGAGCGTGGTTTTACTCCGATGTCTTTGACTTGAGTTTTTAAATAATAAGAATCTTGAAGTATTTCAAAAGAATTAAGAATCCTTTTTGAAAGAAGAGTAATACTTGGTTTTGAAAGCTTAAGAATTATACTAGCTTTATGGGAAGTTAGGTATAACGACTTAAGAGAGATAAAAAGAATGGTTTATTGACTTTAGAAGTTAAGAGACTTGATCTTAAAAGATAAGCGACTTGACTTAATTGAATTGATATGAATTTTGTTAAAAAGTGTGAAACCTCATTCGTGAGTAATGAGTACTTGGTTTTAAAAGGGAATAATGTTTCTTGATTTCGGAAATGAGAATAAGTATCGAACGAACCACTGCAGCGTTAATAAAGGAAAATGTATTGACAAATATGTAATTATATTAAAACCAGTAGAAACCTCCATCTGCATAGAAGCTAAGATAAGACAAAATTGTATTACATTTCCTAGACCATGGCTGCTTTAATAAGGATTGTTATAAACAAGAATAACCTACTCACACATAAGGCATATGTTACTCAAATTGTTTTTAAAGAGAATTATGTTATTAAGTGATTAAGACTATGAACTACGAAACCTTTCGTAAATGAGAAACTTGAGTATTTGAAATTAGGCAAACTTGAACTTTTGGAAAAGAATGTTGTTACTTGACTTTAAGAAGGAAAGTGTTTTGGGTTAAAAAGAATGGCATAATATTGCCTTAGTTGTTTAAAAGGAAAATATGGTATTATATGAATTTGTCGTAAAAGAGCGTTTAAATGTATTTCACACGACACCGCATTCATGGGATGAACCGGGAAGGTATTTCACACGACACCGCGTTCATGGGATGAACCGGGAATGTATTCCACCTGATTTGATACCGAGTCCATGAGATGGACCGGGAATGTATTTCATGCGACACCGCGTTCATGGGATGAACCGGGAATGTATTTCACACGACACCGCGTTCATGGGATGAGCAGGAATGTATACCACGATTTGATACCGAGTCCATGAGATGGACCGGAATGTATTTCATGCGACACGCGTTCATGGGATGAACCGGGAATGTATTTCACCGACACCGCGTTCATAGGATGAGCCGAATGTATACCACGATTTGATACTGAGTCCATGAGATGGGACCGGAATGTATTCCATACGATTTCACCTCGAGTCCATGAGATGGGCGAGACATGTTACACGTATCACATGACTTATACCTAAAGCTGGCGGTGAGGAAGGAGTTCCACGGGCATGAGGATGACTTTGAGGTGTGAGTCCACGACTTGACATGATTGTTTTTATGTTGTGAGCGTAGTTTTGTTATCATACATGTCTCCTGTTTTATTTTAGTATTATGATTTCATTTCTGATATTTTTGATTCACATACTTGGTACTGTTATCGACCTCGCCGGGGCTGCGTTCATGCCACGTGAAAGTACAGTTGTTGATCTCGCTCATAGGATCACGATTCAGTATTAGGAAGCTCCGTTTCTCGGAGGCTTATCTTTTGGTATGTTTCCACTGAGTTGTAGGTTCTTGTACATTCGGGGTATGGCGAACACTGTCCGTCATAGTTGTTGTTACATTCTTAAGTGCAGAATCTTGTTGTGGCGGGGTTTGTAAGGATGTAAGCGTTCAAGTTTTTAGTTATATATCTGAAAGGTAACCGTTTGGTTGCTTTGTTTTATCATCATATCTCTGTTTCATGTTTAAGTTTTTATTTCTGATTTTCTCGATGTTGTATCACTAGGGTGCCGGGTAAGGCACGATCACGCCCGAGTTCGGTCGTGACAAAAGTGGTATCGAGCGATTAATCCTCGGAAAGTGTCTGACCGTGTCTAGTAAGTCTTGATTATCGATGTGTTGTGCACCACATCTATAATGTCGAGGCTGCAGGACATTTAGGATTAGTTTCCATTCTTCTCATTACGAGATCGTGCCTTAGAGTTGTGTTATAAGTTGGACCCTCCGACGTATTTCGTTTTACGATTATGCCTCCGCGCAAGGCAACCGGGCCCGGATGGGCAAGGCGGCGAGGAGCTACTAGTAGGATCTGAGAGTGCGGCGCGAGCCCGATCATTACGAGATAGTGCTTGACGGCGAGTTTTGCGGCCGCCACGGCCAAAGAGTTTAGGGCGCGGCGGTGGCTGCTGAGACCACGATACGAGCCTCGGTCCCGGCTGGAAGCGGAGGAGTTAAGTACAAAGAGATGGCCCGATTATTGGCGAGATAGTGGCAAGACATGAGGATAGGTGGATCACGGCGATTCGATTCGATGGTACCCATGGTTCACGAGATCGAGATAGTTTGAGGCTACGGGACTTTACGATTTGTAGCCCGCCAGTTCTACGGGTCGAGGCACGAGGATGATCCGCGAGTTTATTCGGCGATTCTGACGGATCGTGAGTGATCGAGCCGGAGACCGAGTCGGTGGTCTTAGGTTCGCATCGGTGCGTGATCTGCAGACGGCGGTTTGATTCGTGGAGCCGTCTCGGGAGAGTATGCACTTCAGCCGTATGGGGCGAGTTCTCGGGGAATTTCTAGCACATTTCTTGCCTCCACGGATGAGAAGGGTTGGTGACAGATTTTTGACATTGAGGCGGGCCGGCGTCTGGTTGGAGTACAATGTGAGTTTGACTCATTAGCTCGATGCGTCCCGCATTGGTAGCGACATGGAGGGCAGAGTGCACCGCTACGTCCGGGCTCGATGACTACTTGGCGAGCTTGTTGGTGTAGCTCTTGATCGGGCATGGACATCGCGTATGCGACTTATGCACCGGGATGTGAGGAGCGGAAGGTCGACGGAATGGCGAGATCGGCGAGAAGGCGGGGCAGCGAGGTCCTTTGGTAACTTTCGAGGCGGACCGCCTCGGCCGAGCTAGTTATGTACCTCCGCTTGATCTGAGTGGTCCTCACGATCTTGAGGCGTTCGGGGTATTCGGGAGCTGAGTGAGCTCGGGGCTTAGTTTCTGAGATATACGGGTTCTAGCGAGATTCATGTCCCTCCGGTGTGCGCGATGTGGCGGCGTTATCCCGGAATGTCGTCTTCTTGCGGTGCTTGTTTCACTGCGGCCGTCGGGGCCATGTGTGAGGCGTGGCTTTTAGGAGAGTGCGGCGAGAATGACGCGACTCTGGGTCGATGGCGGGATCATCGCGCCTACGGTATGCGCCTGCGGTGATCACTATGATTAGAGTGGAGCAGATGGTACAGGTATATTATTGCCCCTCTAGAGACTAGTATGAGTAGATGATATGATGAAGTGCTAAGTATTATGTTCAGATAGCATTATGTTAAAAATTGTGTTTAGAAAACATGGTTAAGGGTAAGTTTGGGGACAGGGAAAGTGTGAGCCTTAGAGTTTTATACGTAGAAACCTTAGATGCGAGGCCATCTTGAGTAAAAGATTTATGTTTGTGTTGACCTTTATCAGAGTGCATAGTACGTGGGATATATTTATGTGATAAGTCCCTGTGTGGTATGAAATGAAAGAGGGTAGTTGAGCTAAGAAGACCACTAGGTTTTCCTGACTTGATTTGTGAGATTGTTCCGGATCGAGAAACAAGAGAGTTCGGCACGGCGGAGGGTCGGGTTGAGGATGTATTACGGGTCAACCCGTAGGCCGGATTAAGGTGGGGTCAGTTAGGTGGTCCCTTGGTGGTAGGGTCACGAGGGTACTAGGCCCAGGTTTAGGTAACCATCGTATGAGTTCGTGGATATGTTCGACCAAGAATCGGATAGTAAAGGCCGGGAATGGCCTTAAAGGAGATTGAGGCTAGTAAGATGACCAAGTTTGGAGGTAGTGACTCCAGAGATTTTGGAAACTGAAGTGATGATCAAGTATGGTGCGATACTAGAAAGAGTTCAAGTGTTCAAGAAGAGTACGGCGAGTGAGGAAAGAAGTGAGCGTGTGTTAGCGAATAAAGAGATCATTTTGTTGTGAAGTGAAGATCTGAAGGAGTAACCTTTAGACCCGGTGGAAGCTTTTGTGATGTAGGAATGATTTCGTGGACGTGGGTTAAGTAATTGCGCGTGTGTTATTTTGTGGCCAGGCGTGGCATTGGCAACTTGTTTAAGTTAAGAAGAACTTTATCGTTATCCGTCTTGAGAAGGAACATTCGGGACGAATGTTTCTAAGGAGGAGAATGTTATACCACTGTCACGACCGAACCGGGCGTGGTCGTGCCTTACCGGGCACCCAGTAGACATACATCAGTAATCAGTGGAACATAAAACAAGACATGGAATATCGAAGTGTAAAGCGATGTCTGAGAAAACTTGCCCGGCGTATATATAAATCAACTTAAACCGAGCGATTACATCCCATTACAACTCGCCTGGCGGTACTACGGACCTAAGAATGATATGACAACAATGGCGGGACAGGTCCCGCCATACCACGAATGTAAATACCTACAACGACGAGGACTATACCATCGATAAGCCTCGGAGAAAGCGGAGCTTCTCAAAACGCTGAATGCGATCCTAAGGCGAGGAACAACATTGGTGTACCTCTACTGCGGCATGAACGCACCCGAAGGAGGTCGATAACAGTTCCAAGTATGTGGCGAAAATCAGTAAATGAAATCATAGTAGTCTATATATAAAGCAGGAGACATGTATGATAACCAAACTACAGTTCACAATAAATAAGCAGTCATGTCAAGTCAGGGACTCATGCCCTCAAAGTCATCACTCAAATACAACTATGGGTCTCACGCCCACAACATCAATCATGCGTGGAATACCTTCCTCACCGCCGGCGATCTATGATATAAAAGCACCAAGGAACACACATGAACACGGGTCCCACGTGTCATAATAAAACCGTCTGGGGTAAGTGCGAAGGCATAGCCGACTACTAAAACCCACGGTACCAGTGGTCATAAATTGTATCATGAGATCTGTCTGCACCGCCACATGATCGGCGGCCACTCGCGCGATATCTAATGTGCGTGTCTAGTCCTGGAACTTCGCTGACTCGCGTAGGCCACTCGATGGCCCGCGTGAGGTATTCCTCGCATCGAGGGTAGCTACTCCCGGCAACGTCATGGACTCGCGATCCGCGTGGCCACATAGACCGCGTGACCATAAAGGTCGCGCTAACCTGGAACTCCGTAGCTCGCGCATAGGCCACGCGGACCGCGTAGGTATTCTCGAATCATAGGTCACAGACACTTTGAGTCTACCGCGTGGACGGCTTAACCCGGGATCATGTCAAGGTGAGTGGTATAATACCAACATAACGGCTGATCTTTAAACAACATAAAGCGCGATCGAGAACCCCTTTACACAAACATCACAAGATACTAGCACACGTAGCATCCTAACATGTTTACTTTATCAAACCAACAAGAAAGTATTACAAGGCTATCACAAACCATCACAATCAAGTTATTTACACAAGGTACTTTCTACTATATGATTAACAAGATCGGGTTTTTATCCCCAAAGTACTTCATACATTAACTCTTTAAAAGATCTGCTTCTTTCTCAAAAGTCACACAATACCCGTAGTATAAAAATAGAGTGACTATCTTTTGAAGTAAATCAAAACACTTTTCTTTGTAAAATCAAGTAACAACATTCTTTTCCAAACGTTCAAGTTTGCCTAATTTCCATTACTCAAGTTTCTCATTTTCGAAAGGTTTCGTAGTTCATAGTATTAATCACTTAATGATATAATTCTCCTTTAAAACAATTTGAGAAACATATGCCTTATATGTGAGTAGGTTATTCTTGTTTATAACAATCTTATTAAAGCAGCCATGATCTAGAAAATGTAATATCATTTTGTCTCATCTTAGCTTCTATGCAGATGGAGGTTTCTACTGGTTTTATTAATACTTTAATAGTCAATACATTTCCCCTTTATTAGCGCTGTTGTGGTTTGTTCGATACTTATTCTGATTTTCGAAATCAGTAAAACATTATTCCTTTTAAAAAAACCAAGTACTCATTACTCATGAATGAGGTTTCACACTTTTTAACAAAATTCAATTAAGTCAAGTCTCTTATCTTTTAAGATCAAGTCTATTAACTTCTTAAATCAATAAATCATTCTTTTTATCTCTCTTAAGCCGTTATACCTAACTTCCCATAAAGCTAGTATAACTCTTAAGCTTTTAAAACCAAGTATTACTCTTACATTAAAAATGATTGAGATTCTTTGAAATACTTCAAGATTATTCAGGCTTAAGTCAAAAGAAATTGCCGTAATTATTATTCAGGCTTAAGTCAAAAGACATTGCCGTAATTATTATTCAGTTAGCACACGTACGTCTACCGTACTATATATACTTTAAAATATCATGCTCAAGAGTATAGGAAGAATCACATACCTTGCGACGATTATCGACTTATTAGCAAAACGCTCCACGGCTATAACCCGGCTAGCCTTGTCCACCTTTCAAGTAGCACATGCTACTCGCGGAACATTCAACCTATAAAGGTCATATAAGTCTATCAACTTCTACATTAACATTCTACTGATGCGACTTCAGTTCCAGTCTTTTCTGTAATATCCTTCTATTACAGTTCAATTCTCTTTTATGAATCTTACATTCATTTCTATACCACTACAGTATGTAATTTCCAATTACAATAGAAGGTCAAGAGTATTTACCTCGGTAAGCCCAATATTTTCCAAGTTTTAATGTCGATCCTGAGCAACGTTTAGCTCTACTGGGTGCTCCAACCCGCTCCAAACAACCTTAGAAGTTACATGCAACTTATTCTTAATACTTCAATGGTATGAAGATTTTCCTTAGTGTTGTGTTTTGTGTGGAAGGAAGTATTATAGTATTTCGGGCTTTTCGTATAAGTGTAACCTTGGAATACTACAAGGTATTTGGGCGAGTATTTTGGAATAGTAACAATACTTGGAGAGTATTTCTACGATAGGGTCTATTTTACGAAAACAACTTAAGGTAGGGGGGGTATTCTCGGCTTTGCACCACTAGGAGGGGGGTGTACCCCTCGGCCAAGGGCCTACTCAAAGGGGGAGGGGGAGTGTTGGACGAAACACTACAAGAGAGGGGGAGGGATTTTCAAGACTTAGAGATTTTTGTGAATGAAGAAGTCTTCACAAAGGGGGGGTATTTATAGGAAAACCAAGGGCCAAGATCAAGCCAAGTGGTAGGCAAGTGTAGGGTGAGGATTTACCCATGTGTACCTTATCCATCTACCACACCAACTATCACAAAATATCCTACCAACTACAATGCTCCAATCGTCCAAATTGACGCCCACAAGTCCACCAATTAGAGGGTGACAAGTGTCGCCCTCTCGTTGGTCCAAAATATTTCGTCTCTCGGAAAAATCCGCAAAAATTATAAATGACATAGCCGGAATTTTCCCTTCGCAAGCTTTGGAAGACGTTTCGTCGGAAAACGACTCTTTTCGGTAGTTGTGAACAAACTTTTCGTCCTTGCCTAACTTTAAGGCTCAAACTTTTCTACGTACGTCCTCACGTACATACTCTGGAAATACGGTATAACATTCTCCTCGCCCTTAAAAACATTCGTCCCGAATGTTCCTTCTAAGTCTCAAAACAAACATGCGCCAGTATAGTCTTCACTGCTATATTTACAAAAACAATCATGCCACACCTGGCCACAATACAACACGCGCAAATACTTACATCCAAGTCCACGAGGAATCACTTCCATCACTACAAAAGCTCGCTGAGGGCTAAAAGATACTCCCTTCGCACCTTTTCTTTACAAACGAAATGATCACTTCTATGTTCTTAACACATGTTCGCTTTTTCCCTTACTCGTCGTACCCTTCTCGTACACTCGAACTCTTTCTCACAACTTACCACATTTTTGTTACTGCATCAATTTCAAAAATCTCTGGGTTACTACCTCCAACTTGATCATCATTAACTGGGAATATTCTGGATGGATCTCCGATACTTTTCTGAACCTAACAACATGAAGGACCGGACATACTGCCTCCTAAGTCGGACGACAAAAGCTAACATATAGGCAACCTGGCCTACTCTTCACATGATCTGAAAGGCCCAAAGTGACTCGGGCTAAGTTTCCTCTGTTTCCCAAACTCGTCACACCCTTTCCGGGGTGGTACCTTCAAGAAGACCCACCGTCCACCTGAACACCAAGCGTCGTCGCCGATTATCCGTACGACTTCTGTTGACTCTGAGCTGCCGATAACCTCTCCTGGATAGGCTTCACCCTATCCACATCCTGCTGAAACAAGTATGAACCAGCTATCTGAACTTTGCCAACCTCGAACCAATCGACTGGCAACCTACACTTCCGCCCCTACAAGGCGTCATAAGGCGACATCCGAATACTGAAATGGTAGCTATAAAACACTCCCTCAACAAGAGACAACAATACTCACAGCTACCCCTGAAGTCCAAACACTGGCCCGAGGGCGAATGCGATACTGAGACTCACCTGAGTTCCTAACCCTGCCTGGTAAAACTTTCAGAAAAGCAGTAGTAACACAGGCTCCATTTATGCATCATAAGGTGAAGGTAGGCACCTCGTGCAGCCTTACAACCTTCCTGATATAACATATCGCATAACCCTCTGCCGAGTAAACGGTCCTGACTGAAGGACAAGATGGGCTGACCTCATCGGCCCGACTACTGGTCGAACGCATCCACGAACTCGTACGCTGGTTTACTAAACTTGGGCCTAACACCCTCGTGACCCTACCACCTGGAGGGACCACCCGGCCCGCCCACAAAAGCAGTCGCGGGTTGACCCGCGATTGGTCCTCAACCCGACCCGCTATCGCGCAAAACTCTTGCTCCCCGATCCGGAACAATCTCACTAATCAAGTTACGAAAACCTAGTGGTCTTGTTAGATCAACTACCCTCATTCATTTCACACTACTCAGGGACTTATCACACAAAAAAAAATACATCTTTTACTCGAGATGGCCTTACCTCAAAGGTCCTTACGTGTAAAACTCTAAGGCTCACACTTTCTTTGCCCCCCAATCTTACCCGGTTAACTAACCATGATTTCTAATCACAATTTACACAATGTTATCTGAACATAACACTTAAGATACGCTTATCTTATCACACCTACAATCTCTAGAGGGTTCAAGGATATACATGTATCTACCGCTTCACTTCCCCTTTGTCGTTCTAACCAATCCTGCCCCGTAGGGCGCATAGCTAGGGAAGGTGATTAACTAGCCACTGATCCTGAAGGCTGAGTCTCTACATCTGCGCCACCTCTAGTCGGACAATTCCTCGCAAAATGGCCCTGCTGGCCGTAAGTATAACAAGCTCCAACAAAAAGACGACATTCCCCGAGGTGATGTCTGCCACACTGCGAACATTGGGGAAAACCTTCGTGTATCTGTAAACCAGAAGCCCTGGAGCTCTGACCAACTCCGGCATACTCTGAACGTCACGGCACGTGGAGGACCACTGCTTTACGGAGGCGCATATCGATCATTCTTGAGGCGATTCGTCTCGAAAGTTACCAAAGGACCCTGCCGATCTGGCCCTCTTCGGCTGATTTTGGTTAACCCGTTGATCCCTATGTTCCTCTGCGTGTTGCGCATAAGCCTGTACGCGGGCAATATCCATGCCTGACTGAAGAGCTACTCTTGCACAATCTTTCTTTAGATAGTCATCAAGACCCGTGATAAATCGGTACATCATATACTCTCTGGTAGCTACATCCTTAGCTAGTAACAGGGTCGTCCCTTTGCAAACTATACTTTCGCTCGGTCGTGGGCGAAGGTGTAAATGTCATGGCGCGATGGAGGCTAGCTGCGTGCTAAACTCTTTGGAAATTTGGCGATGTCGCAGAACTCCCCGAATGAAGCACCATATCAGGTGATGATTGGGCCTGTGCCCTCGTAACCCTCTGTACTCAACTCGCAGCTCCCTCGGCTGTCTTGCCCTTCTGGACCCGGGTTGCCTTACGCGGAGGCATAACTGGTACGGGAAAGAAATACGTTTAGAGGTGTCCAACTTATAACACAGCTCTAAGGCACGATCTCAGAGTGAGAAGAATGGAAACCAATCCTAAATATCCTATAGCCTCCTGATTATTGGTGTGGTGCACAACACACCGATAATCAAGACTCTACTAGATACGGTCTGTAGACACTTTTCGAGGATTAATCGCTCGATACCACTTTTGTCACGACCGAACCGGGCGTGGTCGTGCCTTACCGGGCACCCAGTAGACATCGTCAGTAATCACGGAACATAAAACAAGACATGGAATATCGAAGTGTAAAGCGATGTCTGAGAAAACTTGCCGCCCGGCATATATATAAATCAACTTAAAACCGAACGATTTACATCCCATTACAACTCGCCTGGCATTACTATGCACCTCTAAGAATGATATGACAACAATGGCGGGACAGGTCCCCGCCATACCCCTGAATGTAAATACCTACAACGACAGGGGACTATACCACTGATAAGCCTCCGGAGAAACGGAGCTTCTCAAAACGCTGAACTGCGATCCTAAGAGCGAGGAACAACATTGGTGTACCTCTACCTGCGGCATGAACGCAGCCCCCCGAAGGAGTCGATCTGCGAGTTCCAAGTATGTGGCTCAAAATCACGTAAATGAAATCATAGTAGTCTATATATAAAGCGGGGAGACATGTATGATAATCAAACTACGATTCACAATAAATAGCGATCATGTCAAGTCGTGACTCATGCCTCAAAGTCATCACTCAAATACAACTATGGGTCTCACGCCCAACATCAATCATGCCGTGGAATACCTTCCTCACCGCTGGCGTGATCATGATATAAAAGCACCAAGGAACACACATGAACACGTGTCCCACTGTGTCATAATAAAACCGTACGGGGTAAGTAGGCAGGCATAGCCGACTACTAAAACCCACAGTACCAACCGGGTCATAAACTGCATCATGAGATCTGTCTGGACCGCCACATGATCGAAGGCGGCCACTTTCGCGCAGATCTAATGTGCGTGTCTAGTCCTCGAACTTCCCGACTCGCGCATAGGCCACTCGATGGCCCGCATGAGGTATTCCTCGCATCGGTAGCTACTCCCGGCAACGTCATGGACTCGCGATCCGCATGGCCACATAGACCGCATGACCATAAAGGCGCGCACACTAACTCGGAACTCCGTAGCTCGCGCCATAGCCACGCACCCGCATGAGGTATTCTCGAATCATAGGTCACACAGACCCGCCTGAGTCTACCCCGCATCGGAGGGCAGCTTAACCCCCGGGATCATGTCAAGGTGAGTGGTATAATACCAACATAACGGCTGATCTTTAAACAACATAAGCGCGATCGAGGGAAACCCCTTTACACAAACATCACAAGATACTAGCACACGTAGCATCCTAACATGTTTACTTTATCAAACCAACAAGAAAGTATTACAAGGCTATCACAAACCATCACAATCAAGTTATTTACACAAGGTACTTTCTACTATATGATTAACAAGATCGGGTTTTTATCCCCAAAGTACTTCATACATTAACTCTTTAAAAGATCTGCTTCTTTCTCAAAAGTCACACAATACCCGTAGTATAAAAATAGAGTGACTATCTTTTGAAGTAAATCAAAACACTTTTCTTTGTAAAATCAAGTAACAACATTCTTTTCCAAACGTTCAAGTTTGCCTAATTTCCATTACTCAAGTTTCTCATTTTCGAAAGGTTTCGTAGTTCATAGTATTAATCACTTAATGATATAATTCTCCTTTAAAACAATTTGAGAAACATATGCCTTATATGTGAGTAGGTTATTCTTGTTTATAACAATCTTATTAAAGCAGCCATGATCTAGAAAATGTAATATCATTTTGTCTCATCTTAGCTTCTATGCAGATGGAGGTTTCTACTGGTTTTATTAATACTTTAATAGTCAATACATTTCCCCTTAATTAGCGCTGTTGTGGTTTGTTCGATACTTATTCTGATTTTCAAATCAAGAAACATTATTCCTTTCAAAAAAACCAAGTACTCATTACTCATGAATGAGGTTTCACACTTTTTAACAAAATTCAATTAAGTCAAGTCTCTTATCTTTTAAGATCAAGTCTATTAACTTCTTAAATCAATAAATCATTCTTTTTATCTCTCTTAAGCCGTTATACCTAACTTCCCATAAAGCTAGTATAACTCTTAAGCTTTTAAAACCAAGTATTACTCTTCTGTTAAAAATGATTCAGTATTCTTTTGAAATACTTCAAGATTATTCAGGCTTAAGTCAAAAGAAATTGCCGTAATTATTATTCAGGCTTAAGTCAAAAGACATTGCCGTAATTATTATTCAGTTAGCACACGTACGTCTACCGTACTATATATACTTTAAAATATCATGCTCAAGAGTATAGGAAGAATCACATACCTTGCGACGATTATCGACTTATTAGCAAAACGCTCCACGGCTATAACCCGGCTAGCCTTGTCCACCTTTCAAGTAGCACATGCTACTCGCGGAACATTCAACCTATAAAGGTCATATAAGTCTATCAACTTCTACATTAACATTCTACTGATGCGACTTCAGTTCCAGTCTTTTCTGTAATATCCTTCTATTACAGTTCAATTCTCTTTTATGAATCTTACATTCATTTCTATACCACTACAGTATGTAATTTCCAATTACAATAGAAGGTCAAGAGTATTTACCTCGGTAAGCCCAATATTTTCCAAGTTTTAATGTCGATCCTGAGCAACGTTTAGCTCCTACTCTGGGTGCTCCAACCCGCTCCAAACAACCCTTAGAAGTTCTATGCAACTTATTCTTAATACTTCAATCGGCTATGAAGATTTTCCTTAGTGTTGTGTTTTGTGACGGAAGGGAAGTATTATAGTATTTCTGGGCTTTTCGTATAAGTGTAACCTTGGAATACTACAAGGTATTTGGGCCAAGGTATTTTGGAATAGTAACAATACTTGGAGAGTATTTCTACCAATAGGGGGTCTATTTTACGAAAACAACTTAAGGTAGGGGGGGTATTCTCGGCTTTGCACCACTAGGAGGGGGGTGTACCCCTCGGCCAAGGGCCTACTCAAAGGGGGAGGGGGAGTGTTGGACGAAACACTACAAGAGAGGGGGAGGGATTTTCAAGACTTAGAGATTTTTGTGAATGAAGAAGTCTTCACAAAGGGGGGGTATTTATAGGAAAACCAAGGGCCAAGATCAAGCCAAGTGGTAGGCAAGTGTAGGGTGAGGATTTACCCATGTGTACCTTATCCATCTACCACACCAACTATCACAAAATATCCTACCAACTACAATGCTCCAATCGTCCAAATTGACGCCCACAAGTCCACCAATTAGAGGGTGACAAGTGTCGCCCTCTCGTTGGTCCAAAATATTTCGTCTCTCGGAAAAATCCGCAAAAATTATAAATGACATAGCCGGAATTTTCCCTTCGCAAGCTTTGGAAGACGTTTCGTCGGAAAACGACTCTTTTCGGTAGTTGTGAACAAACTTTTCGTCCTTGCCTAACTTTAAGGCTCAAACTTTTCTACGTACGTCCTCACGTACATACTCTGGAAATACGGGGTATAACATTCTCCCCTCCTTAAAAACATTCGTCCCGAATGTTCCTTCTAAGTCTCAAAACAAACATGCGCCAGTATAGTCTTCACTGCTATATTTACAAAAACAATCATGCCACACCTGGCCACAATACAACACGCGCAAATACTTACATCCAAGTCCACGAGGAATCACTTCCATCACTACAAAAGCTCCCACCCAAGGGCTAAAAGATACTCCCTTCGCACCTTTTCTTTACAAACGAAATGATCACTTCTATGTTCTTAACACATGTTCGCTTTTTCCCTTACTCGTCGTACCCTTCTCGTACACTCGAACTCTTTCTCACAACTTACCACATTTTTGTTACTGCATCAATTTCAAAAATCTCTGGGTTACTACCTCCAACTTGTTCATCATTAACTGGGAATATTCTGGATGGATCTCCGATACTTTTCTGAACCTAACAACATGAAGGACCGGACATACTGCCTCCTAAGTCGGACGACAAAAGCTAACATATAGGCAACCTGGCCTACTCTTCAC
Organism: Przewalskia tangutica; assembly: GCA_029844215.1. NCBI lineage: Eukaryota > Viridiplantae > Streptophyta > Magnoliopsida > Solanales > Solanaceae > Przewalskia > Przewalskia tangutica. The sequence continues at coordinate 115,595,834 of CM056722.1, forward strand.
ATGATCTGAAAGGCCCAAAGTGACTCGGGCTAAGTTTCCTCTGTTTCGCAAACTCGTCACACCCTTTCCGGGGTGGTACCTTCAAGAAGACCCACCGTCCACCTGAACACCAAGCGTCGTCGCCGATTATCCGTTTACTTCGCTGACTCGAGTTGCCGATAACCTCTCTCTGGATAGGCTTCACCCTATCCACATCCTCCAAACAAGTATGAACCCATTTATCTGAACTTTGCCAACCTCGAACCAATCGACTGGCAACCTACACTTCCGCCCCTACAAGGCGTCATAAGGCGACATCCGAATACTGAAATGGTAGCTATAAAACACTCCCTCAACAAGAGACAACAATACTCACTACCCACAAGTCCAAACACTGGCCCGAGGGCGAATGCGATACTGAGACTCACCTGAGTTCCTAACCCTGCCTGGTAAAACTTTCAGAAAAGAAACAGCCGTAACCTGGGCTCCACTGTCTGTCATAAGGTGAAGGTAGGCACCTCGTGCAGCCTTACAACCTTCCTGATATAACATATCGCATAACCCTCTGCCGAGTAAACGGTCCTGACTGAAGGACAAGATGGGCTGACCTCATCGGCCCGACTACTGGTCGAACGCATCCACGAACTTCGTCTGTTTGGTTTACTAAACTTGGGCCTAACACCCTCGTGACCCTACCACCTGGAGGGACCACCCCGAACTGACCCCACCACAAAACAGGTCGCGGGTTGACCCGCGATTGGTCCTCAACCCGACCCGCTATCGCGCAAAACTCTTGCTCCCCGATCCGGAACAATCTCACTAATCAAGTTACGAAAACCTAGTGGTCTTGTTAGATCAACTACCCTCATTCATTTCACACTACTCAGGGACTTATCACACAAAAAAAAATACATCTTTTACTCGAGATGGCCTTACCTCAAAGGTCCTTACGTGTAAAACTCTAAGGCTCACACTTTCTTTGCCCCCCAATCTTACCCGGTTAACTAACCATGATTTCTAATCACAATTTACACAATGTTATCTGAACATAACACTTAAGATACGCTTATCTTATCACACCTACAATCTCTAGAGGGTTCAAGGATATACATGTATCTACCGCTTCACTTCCCCTTTGTCGTTCTAACCAATCCTGCCCCGTAGGGCGCATAGCTAGGGAAGGTGATTAACTAGCCACTGATCCTGAAGGCTGAGTCTCTACATCCGCGCCACCTCTAGTCGGACAATTCCTCGCAAAATGGCCCTGCTGGCCGTAAGTATAACAAGCTCCAACAAAAAGACGACATTCCCCGAGGTGATGTCTGCCACACTGCGAACATTGGGGAAAACCTTCGTGTATCAGAAACTAAGCCCCGAGCTCGACCAACTCCGGCATACTCGAACGCCCCAAGCTGTGGAGGACCACTGCTCAGCGGAGGCGCATATCCGATCTGTTCTTTGAGGCGATTCGTCTCGAAAGTTACCAAAGGACCTGCCGACCGCCTCTTGGCTGATTTTGGTTAACCCGCTGATCCTATGTTCCTCTGCGTGTTGCGTAAGCTGCACGCGGCAATATCCATGCTCGATCAAGAGCTACTCTTGCACAATCTTTCTTTAGATAGTCATCAAGACCCGTGATAAATCGGTACATCATATACTCTCTGGTAGCTACATCCTTAGCTAGTAATGTGGTCGCCCTTGCAAACTATACTTTCGCCATCGTCGTGGCGGAAGGTGTAAATGTCATGGCCGCAGAGGAATCGCCCGCGCCATGCTAACTCATGGCCGGGCGATGTCGTCGCGAACTCCCGAATGAAGCACCATATCAGTGATGATTGGGCCTGTGCCCTCGTAACCCTCTGTACTCAACTCGCAGCTCCCTCGGCTGTCTTGCCCTTCTGGACCCGGGTTGCCTTACGCGGAGGCATAACTGGTACGGGAAAGAAATACGTTTAGAGGTGTCCAACTTATAACACAGCTCTAAGGCACGATCTCGAGTGAGAAGAATGAAACCAATCCTAAATATCCTATAGCCTCACGATTATTGGTGTGGTGCACAACACACCGATAATCAAGACTTACTAGATACGATCAGTAGACACTTTTCGAGGATTAATCGCTCGATACCACTTTTGTCACGACCGAACCGGGCGTGATCGTGCCTACCCGCACCCAGTAGACATACATCGAGTAATCACGAACATAAAACAAGACATGGAATATCAAGAAGTGTAAAACGATGTCGAGAAAACTTGCCTTCGGCATATATATAAATCAACTTAAAACGAACGGTTACATCCCATTACAACTCGCCACAACGATTTACGCACCTAAGAATGATATGACAACAATGGCGGGACAGGGCCGCCATACCACGAATGTAAATACCTACAACGGCAGGACTATACCACTGATAAGCCTCGGAGAAACGGAGCTTCTCAAACGCCGAATGCGATCCTAAGAGCGAGGATCAACATCGTGTACCTCTACCGCGGCATGAACGCAGCCTCCGAAGGAGGTCGATAACAGTACCAAGTATGTGGCCGAAAATCAGTAAATGAAATCATAGTAGTCTATATATAAAGCAGGAGACATGTATGATAACCAAACTACAGTTCACAATAAATAAGCAGTCATGTCAAGTCAGGGACTCATGCCCTCAAAGTCATCACTCAAATACAACTATGGGTCTCACGCCCACAACATCAATCATGCCCGTGGAATACCTTCCTCACCGCCATCTATGATATAAAAGCACCAAGGAACACACATGAACACGTGTCCCACGTGTCATAATAAAACCGTACGGGGTAAGTACGAAGGCATAGCCGACTACTAAAACCCACAGTACCAACAGGGTCATAAACTGTATCATGAGATCTGTCTAGACCACCACATGATCGATGTTGGCCACTCGCCCGCAGTATCTAATGTGCGCGTCTAGTCCTGGAACTTCCCGCAGCTCCGCATAGGCCACTCCAATGGCCCGCATGAGGTATTCCTCGCATCGAGGGTAGCTACTCCCCGGCAACGTCCTGGACTCGCAGTCCGCATGGCCACATAGACCGCATGACCATAAAGGCCGCACACTAACCTGGAACTCCCGTAGCTCCGCATAGGCCACACAGACCCGCATGAGGTATTCTCGAATCATAGGTCACACAGACCCGCCTGAGTCTACCCCGCATCGGAGGGCAGCTTAACCCCCGGGATCATGTCAAGGTGAGTGGTATAATACCAACATAACGGCTGATCGTTAAACAACATAAGCGCGATCGAGGGAAACCCCTTTACACAAACATCACAAGATACTAGCACACGTAGCATCCTAACATGTTTACTTTATCAAACCAACAAGAAAGTATTACAAGGCTATCACAAACCATCACAATCAAGTTATTCACACAAGGTACTTTCTACTATATGATTAACAAAATCGGGTGTTTATCCCCAAAGTACTTCATACATTAACTCTTTAAAAGATCTGCTTCTTTCTCAAAAGTCACACAATACCCGTAGTATAAAAATAGAGTGACTATCTTTTGAAGTAAATCAAAACACTTTTCTTTGTAAAATCAAGTAACAACATTCTTTTCCAAACGTTCAAGTTTGCCTAATTTCCATTACTCAAGTTTCTCATTTTCGAAAGGTTTCGTAGTTCATAGTATTAATCACTTAATGATATAATTCTCCTTTAAAACAATTTGAGAAACATATGCCTTATATGTGAGTAGGTTATTCTTGTTTATAACAATCTTATTAAAGCAGCCATGATCTAGGAAATGTAATATCATTTTGTCTCATCTTAGCTTCTATGCAGATGGAGGTTTCTACTGGTTTTAATAATACTTTAATAGTCAATACATTTCCCTTTATTAGCGCTTGTGGTTTGTTCGATACTTATTCGATTTCAAATCAAGAAACATTATTCCTTTTAAAAAAAACAAGTACTCATTACTCATGAATGAGGTTTCACACTTTTTAACAAAATTCAATTAAGTCAAGTCTCTTATCTTTTAAGATCAAGTCTATTAACTTCTTAAATCAATAAATCATTCTTTTGATCTCTCTTAAGCCGTTATACCTAACTTCCCATAAAGCTAGTATAACTCTTAAGCTTTTAAAACCAAGTATTACTCTTCATTAAAAATGATTCAAGATTCTTTTGAAATACTTCAAGATTATTCAGCTTAAGTCAAAAGACATTGCCGTAATTATTATTCGTGCTTAAGTCAAAAGACATTGCCGTAATTATTATTCGCTTAGCACGTCGCCTACCGTACTATATATACTTTAAAATATCATGCTCAAGAGTATAGGAAGAATCACATACCTCGCGACGATTATCGACTTATTAGCAAAACGCTCCACGGCTATAACCCGGCTAGCCTTGTCCACCTTTCAAGTAGCACATGCTACTCGCGGAACATTCAACCTATAAAGGTCATATAAGTCTATCAACTTCTACATTAACATTCTACTGATGCGACTTCAGTTCCAGTCTTTTCTGTAATATCCTTCTATTACAGTTCAATTCTCTTTTATGAATCTTACATTCATTTCTATACCACTACAGTATGTAATTTCCAATTACAATAGAAGGTCAAGAGTATTTACCTCGGTAAGCCCAATATTTTCCAAGTTTTAATGTCGATCCTGAGCAACGTTTAGCTCCTACTCTGGGTGCTCCAACCCGCTCCAAACAACCCTTAGAAGTTCTATGGAACTTCTTCTTAATACTTCAATCGGCTATGAAGATTTTCCTTAGGGTTGTGTTTTGTGACGGAAGGGAAGTATTATAGTATTTCTGGGCTTTTCGTATAAGTGTAACCTTGGAATACTACAAGGTATTTGGGCGAGTATTTTGGAATAGTAACAATACTTGAGAGTATTTCTACAAGAGGGTGTATTTTCTGAAAACAACTTAAGGTAGTGGGTATTCTAGGCTTTGCACCACTAGGAGGGGGTGTACCCTCGCCAAGGGCCTACTCAAAGGGGGGGGAGTGTTGGACGAAACACTACAAGAGAGGGGGAGGGATTTTCAAGACTTAGAGATTTTTGTGAATGAAGAAGTCTTCACAAAGGGGGGGTATTTATAGGACAACCAAGGGCCAAGATCAAGTCAAGTGGTAGGCAAGTGTAGGGTGAGGATTTACCCATGTGTACCTTATCCATCTACCACACCAACTATCACAAAATATCCTACCAACTACAATGCTCCAATCGTCCAAATTGACGCCCACAAGTCCACCAATTAGAGGGTGACAAGTGTAAGCTTCTTCGTTGGTCCAAAATATTTCGTCTCTCGGAAAAATCCGCAAATATTATAAATGACATAGCCGGAATTTTCCCTTCGCAAGCTTTGGAAGACGTTTCGTCGGAAAACGACTTTTTTCGGTAGTTGTGAACAAAATTTTCGTCCTTGCCTAACTTTAAGGCTCAAACTTTTCTACGTACGTCCTCACGTACATACTCTGGAAATACGGGGTATAACAACCCCGTATTTCCAGAGTATGTACGTGAGGACGTACGTACAAAAGTTTTAGCCTTAAGTAAGCATTAGGGTCGAAATTTGTGCACAACTAGCGAAAAGAATCGTTTTCCGACGAAACGTTTTCCGATTTCTGAAGGGAAAAATACGGTTGCAACATTTATTATTTTTGCGGATTTTTCCGAGAGATGAAATATTTTGGACCAACGAGAGGGTGACAAGTGTCACCCTCAAGTGGGCGGTAATTGTTGGATGAAATGGGCACGTTTTTGGCCTTGTTTGTGGTCAAGGAGTTGGTAGGATATTTTGTGTGGTAGATGGATAAGGTACACTTGCCCAAATCCTCACCCTCCACTTGCCCACCACTTGTCTTGATCTTGGCCATTGAATGTCCTATAAATACCCCTCTAATGCAAGACTTATTCTTCATCCACAAATCATTTTCCAAGTCTAAAAACTCTCTCCCCCTTAAGTGTAGTTTTCGTCCAAGCTATCCCTCCCCCTTTGAGAAGCCTTGGCCGAAACCAACCCCCCCCCCCCTTCCTTGAGTTGTTTTCGTAAATACACCCCCCCCCCCCTTGGTAGAAACGTATTCTCCAAGTATTGTTACTTTTCCCAAATACTTTAGCCCAAATACCTTGTAGTACTTTCCAAAGTTACCTCTATACGTAGAGCCCGGAAATACTACTATATTTCCATTAGTCACTAAACGAAACCCTAAGGAAAAATCTTCATAGCCGGTTGAAGTTTTAAGAAGAAGTTGCGTAGAACTTCTAAGGGTTGTTTGGAGTGGGTTGGAGCGCACGGAGTAGGAGCTAAACCTTGCTCAGGATCGACATTTCAACTTGGATAATTTTGGGCTTATCGAGGTAAATACTATTGTCCTTCTATTGTAATTGGAAATTACATACCGTAGTAGTATAGAAATGAGTATAAGGCGTATATAAGGATGGTATAAAAGAAGAGAATTGAATTGAAATCACATCAGAAGAATATTAAAGAAGATCGAATCAGATTTACATGGGACTGTATTTACGAGAATTGTGTAGTTTGACTGTAGGAAGTCACGCCCAATTTTCCGTAGAATAAGGAATCTGTATCTAGAATTATTCTACAGAGTAGTCTAGACGTTGATAGACTTGTATGACCGTTATAGGTTGAAGTAATACGAGTAGCGTATTCTACTCGAAGGGTGGAAAAGGCTAGCAGGATTACAGTACTTTGGAGCGTTTTGCTAATTGTCGGTAATCGTCGCGAGGTATGTGATTCTTCCTATCCTCTTGAGCATGATATTTTAAAAGAATATATATATAGTACGGTAGACGTACGTGTGTTAACTGAACGTGGTTTTACTCCGATGTCTTTGACTTGAGTTTTTAAATAATAAGAATCTTGAAGTATTTCAAAAGAATTAAGAATCCTTTTTGAAAGAAGAGTAATACTTGGTTTTGAAAGCTTAAGAATTATACTAGCTTTATGGGAAGTTAGGTATAACGACTTAAGAGAGATAAAAAGAATGGTTTATTGACTTTAGAAGTTAAGAGACTTGATCTTAAAAGATAAGCGACTTGACTTAATTGAATTGATATGAATTTTGTTAAAAAGTGTGAAACCTCATTCGTGAGTAATGAGTACTTGGTTTTAAAAGGGAATAATGTTTTACTGATTTCGGAAATGAGAATAAGTATCGAACGAACCACTGCAGCGTTAATAAAGGAAAATGTATTGACAAATATGTAATTATATTAAAACCAGTAGAAACCTCCATCTGCATAGAAGCTAAGATAAGACAAAATTGTATTACATTTCCTAGATCATGGCTGCTTTAATAAGGATTGTTATAAACAAGAATAACCTACTCACACATAAGGCATATGTTACTCAAATTGTTTTTAAAGAGAATTATGTTATTAAGTGATTAAGACTATGAACTACGAAACCTTTCGTAAATGAGAAACTTGAGTATTTGAAATTAGGCAAACTTGAACTTTTGGAAAAGAATGTTGTTACTTGACTTTAAGAAGGAATGTGTTTTGGGTTAAAAAGAAGGGCATAATATTGCCTTAGTTGTTTAAAAGGAAAATATGGTATTATCTTAATCTGTCGTAAAAGAGCGTTTAAATGTATTTCACACGACACCGCGTTCATGGGATGAACCGGGAATGTATTTCACACGACACCGCGTTCATGGGATGAACCGGGAATGTATTCCACCTGATTTGATACCGAGTCCATGAGATGGACCGGGAATGTATTTCATGCGACACCGCGTTCATGGGATGAACCGGGAATGTATTTCACACGACACCGCGTTCATGGGATGAATCGGGAATGTGTCACGACCCGACCGCTCACACGGTGCCCTACCCAGGCACTTACAGTATACATCGAGAAAATCTGAACATACATGAAACTTTAAAATAAACAATGTATAAAATAACAAAGTTAACCGATAGGCTACCTTCCCGACATAATATATACAAATCAAGGCTTGCCTCCTTTTTACAAATCGACCCACACATGTGACTACAGGACTCTAAGAATTTTTAACATAACAATTGTGGCGGGACAGGCCCCGCCATACCCCGAATATACATGAATCTACTACCTCAGAAAACTGCATCAAGAGCTAAGCCTCCGAGCAAATGGGGCTTTCAAAATCAACCGAGATCCTAAGAGCAAGGATCACCAACCTGGTACCTAAAACTCGCGGCATGAACGCAGCTTCGGCGGGGCCGCATAACAAAATTTAATATGGAACAGAAATAACGTACAGTAAACAAATCATAACTGTACAAAAGAATGACAAGGACAAGTATAAAAATACATACCAGATCCTGCCGTGTCATTACCACTTATGAACTTAATTTCACATCAATATCTTTTCCCATTTTCCATAAAGGTTATAGCCACATTCTTACGCACATGATTAGGAAAAATCATTAAGTTCATTTCTATATAACCTACTTATCTTTCATACGTATAATCCGGCCCTTAAAGGAGGGCACATTTACTACCCGGCCCAATCTGGGACGCGATTAAGTCACACTAATATCAAGCGTGTAAAACTGGAGACATGTATGATAACTCAATTAATAAAGATAATCGTGCCTTACTAACAATGAGAGAAAATAAGCTTATAATAACAATATAAAGTAGGAAAAGCTCACGATCAAAGCAGGACCATCCGCCCGCAGTATCATTAAGCAATCCTATTCCCGGGACTATTTCACCCGCATAGATCGCGTGGACCCGCATGAGGCATTCCTCGCATGGGACTATTTCACCCGCATAAGCCCCTTACGGACTCGCATGAGGTATTCCTCGCATGGGACTATTTCACCCGCATAAGCCCTTACGGACTCGCATGAGGTATTCCTCGCATAGGCTGGACCCGCCCGCATGGGACTATTTCACCCGCATAAGCCCTACGGACTCGCATGAGGTATTCCTCGAGATAGTGTGTAGCTAATCCACGGAAATATGCAATGCCACAAACCCGGAATGACCATAACGAATAATATACCACTAGCACAAATCCGCTAGCACATATCATAAGCACTACCGCTTATCATACAATATATATAAGCAAGTTAAGAAATCCCCTAACTTCTTACTATTCTTGTTCATATACACTCTCATTTTAGTTTACCTAAGGCACTAACATGTCTTTTTATAAAAATCCGGGAATTTAACCCAAGTACTACAATTAACGGAAGCATACCCGTGGAATCCCACATCACTGTCGGTATGTCCAAGTACTTACAACAAGACAGTCGGCCCTCCCACCGAGAGTCGCGGCAACGTAATAAAACATAATACTTGCTGTCACGACCCGACCCCGGGCCGCGACTGGTGCCCTACCTGGGCACCCTGTCCAGGTACACATCAGAGAATAGCAGCGGAACATACACAACATAAACACAGGTGTAAATAATACATCAACACAGGCTAGCCGATAAGGCCGCCTTCCATAATATAAACAAAGTCAAAAGTACAACTTTACAACTCAGTTCTTACAGCCCAACCACATATGTGAATACAGACCTCTAGGAATAACAACTGTGGCGGGACGGGGCCTCGCCATACCCCGAATGTACATAATCTACAACATCGTGGAAAGATCAGACTAAAAGAAAGACAAGCCTCCGGAGAATGGAGCTTCCGACGTCTGATAAGTGATCCTAAGAGTGTGGATCCGCAACCTGCTTACCCTTTCCTGCGGCATGAACGCAGCCCCCGAGGAAGGGGGTCAGTACACAATATGTACTAAGTATGAAAAACTGGAAAGTACTGTAATTACAACAAGTTTGAAAGAAAGCCGGAGACATGTATGCTAACAGGATTACAGTACTCAGTGCCTTACTAACAATGAGAGTATAAATAGGTGTATACTTACAACGAAAAATAGGATTGAAATCCTACTCCTGGGACTATTTCACCCGCATAGGTCCAGTGGACCTGCGTGAGGTATTCCTCGCATAGGACTATTTCACCCGCATAAGCCTTTACGGACTCGCATGAGTTATTCCTCGCATAGGCTGGACCCGCCCGCATGGGACTATTTCACCCGCATAAGCCCTTACGGACTCGCATGAGGTATTCCTCGCATCGTGGTTAGCAAATCCACAGAAATATACAATGCCACAATCCCGGGGAATGACCCCGCACGAATAATATATCATTAGCCCAAATCCGGCTATCACACATAACATAAGCTTTATCGGCTTATCATGCTATATATAAGCAAGTTAAGAAATCCCCTAACTTCTTACTATTCTTATTCATATACACTCTCATTTTAGTTTACCTAAGGCACTATCATGTCTTTTATGAAAATCCGGGAATTTAACCCCAAAGTACTACGTACTTCTATTCTCTTAAAATGACTCATTTCATTATAAAACTTCCAAGATACTACTAGCCGTAGTATCAAGTGACAATTTCTTTTCAAGACAAGTCACAATACTTTTAGAAATAAAATATGGCTTCTAAATCAGGTGACTCGTGTCTTATAAAACCTTAGGCAATTGATGCCTTAAAAATCGAATTGCCTTCCATTAAATCAAGTCATTTATCTTTCCATAAAGTCAATATAACCAACTCCCCATAAAGTCGTTATATTCACTTTATACCTTAGTCCTGTACAATTTCCTATCCAAGGGACTTATACGTTTTTAAAACGACCCAAGTATTACATACTTTAAAATTCTTCAAGTCCCTTATCTTTAACAAGACTGAAGACATCTTTAATATTCTCAAAGAAGTGAGTTAATCTCCTAACTCACCCGACTTGGCATTTCATAAAACAAGTAAAGAATGTCAAAGTCTTGTACGTCTATCGTACTATATACGTGAAACTAGTCATGCTCAAAGATAGGAAAAGTTCTACATACCTTGTCGGGTCAAACAACTTTGCCAAGTACGAAGTCCCGCCCGTACTATGTCAACCTATAATATTCACAATACGTCTATTAAAGCCTTACTTCAAACGTAGAATATTATAAGTGTTAAGTCTCTAAATTCTACGGAAAATCGGACAACACCTCCTTTGTTTTTACTTACTTTGCCACCTTTTCCAAGGTCGAAATACAATAACCAAACAGCCCCAATTGGCTCACAACAATATAGAAGATAATCCAATGCAAATGACTAACTAAATTTCCAATTGGCTCACAATCAATATAGCAGGTAGTCCAATGCAAATGACTAACTAAACAGCCCCAATTGGCTCACAATCAATATAGCAGGTAGTCCAATGCAAATGACTAACTAAACTGCCCCAATTGGCTCACAATCATTTATCCATTTGTAAAGTCTGTATACATGTTACAGTCATAACTATCGATTTCCTTTGTTTTTCGCATTTCAAATGGCTATCAAAACCTATTATACATATCTATCTAAAACATGATTCACGTGGCCAATATCAACTTTAACAAGGATTACTATCAAATTTCCAAGAGGAGAGGAAATCTCTTACCTTTGGGTTAGCCCACTAAAGCTTTCTTTCTTCAACTTCTATTCCCACAAACTCGCCCTCGAGTTTCCCACAAGCTTACCAAAGACTTTGTCTTCTTACCGCTCCAACAACACCCACTAAGCTAGGTTTTCTTCAAATCTCAAGAGAGAAGGGGAGAGGGGTTTTTTTGGTGTTCTAAGGTGAAATGACCAAGTCTTTCAAGACTTGGTCTTAAAATAGGGCTCTTTTCGTGGTCAACAAGATGGGAGGGACACTTGTCACCCTCCCATAGGCCCTTTTTGAAAATATCCTGTTTAAGCAATTTCCGCAGAAAAATCCCGCCTGGCGCCACTGCAGCTAGCCGGCGCCAAACCTCCGAGGATTTTCAGATTAGTGGCGCCGCGCCGAGACGCTGCTACGAAACTCCTTCCTTCGCGCCGCATGTAATTTCTAACGCCCATACCTCTCCGCTCCGATGTCCTATCGACGAACGGTTTGTCGCGTTGGATACTAGACTCATCCAACTTTATACTAGGCTTGCTAAACACCCCATACATCTAAAAAAAAAAATTGGGGTACCACACTCCAAATAAGCCTAAAAAAAAATCCGTTCGACACATGATTGCCAACTTATCTTATATTCGAATTTACGGGGTGTAACATTCTTCCCCCCTTAGAAACATTCGTCCCGAATGTTCTTTCGGAGTAACTTGTAATTAGCAACAAGTTTCCTTTCACAACCCCGACATACCACTAATGTCACACAAGGCCACTTAGTAGCATTAAGCAAAAGAAACACTTCAATAAAAAGTTGGCAAGTAAGGGAAAATGGATTACCCGAAGTATAGAGAATAAGTGAGGATACTTCCTCAAGATGTCCTCCTCCGCTTCCCAAGTCATCTCTCCCTGCTATCATTTCTCCACGGGACTTTGTGGAAGCTACATCCTGGTCCGCGATGCTGACTCAGCGATCGAGTATCGCATGGGACTCTCCTCATACGATAACCCCTCTCACACTGGACCTCACTAGTAGGAAAACTCTCGCCGATCTCCGATACACTTCCGCAACATAGAAACATGGAAGACCGGATGTACCGCCTCTAACTCGATGGCGGATCCAACTCATAAGCAACTTTGTCCCACTCTACGGACGATCTGGTAGGCCCAATGTACCTTGGGCTGAGTTTCCCTTCTTACCGAATCTCATCACACCCTTCATGGGTGACACCTTCGAAGACCCTCGTCACCGAAACTCCAAATGCCGACGCCGATTATCCGCGTATGACTTCGCCGACTACGAGCCGCTAATAGTCTCTCCGATAAGCTTCACCTTATCCACACCGCTATACCAAGTGCGGGCCAACTAACTGTACTCGCCACGCCGAACCAACCAATCGGTGATCTACATTTCCGCCATATAAAGCCTCGTATGGCGCCATCTCAGATATCGAATGGTAGCTGTTGTTATAATCAAACTCCACAAGAGGCAAATGATCCTCCCATACCATCGAATCTATCACGCAGCTCGCAAAGATATCCTCGCGTGTCTAGATAGTGCGCTCGCCCGCCCGATCCGAGGGTGAAATGTTGTCTTGAGACTCACCGTGTCCCTAAACCCTTCGAAAGACCTCCGAAGTTAGGCAGAACCAGGCTCCCTATCGATATAATCGACACCGAACACCGCAGCCTCACTATCTCTGATGTACACTGCATAGTCTCACCAAAACGCCGCCCCGATCGAAGGAAAATGGGCTGATTTCACACCACAACAATAACCCAAATGGAGTCGTATTTCTCCGAGTGCGAGGTAACCTGTAACAAAGTCCATGTTGATCATCTCCCACTTCCAAGTCGGAATCTCAATAGATCGCAACAATCCACTGGTCTCTCGTGCTCGACTGACTCGCCGGCAATTAGACATCAGGCAACAAAACTCGCCACGTCCTCTTCGTGCCATCCCACCAATACAAACATCCGAGGTCATGGTACATCTTGGTCGACCGGATGAATAGAATATCGGCGTTGTGCTCCTCAGAATCTGGCGACGAAGTCCTAACACATCGGAACGCACAACCGCCTCAAATCTCAAAGACTTCCATCAGCGCTACCTCGAATAGACTCTCTCTCCCAAGAGCTACATCACGGCATCGTACCAACACCGGGTCCTCAAACCGCCGCCTCTTCACCTCATCAACGATGGAAGACTCGCAACCTCACGAACCCGTACTCCACTATCGCGGCATCGATCAATCGAACCCCAAGGCTCGCTAATCGGTGGATCTCGACGACCATGTCCTCGCTCTCTCCGGCCGCACTCCGATAGGCTCCCCATGATCTACGACTCAAGGCATCAAGAACTACGTTGGCCTTCCCGATGGTATAGAATATCAACATCATAATCTTTCAAAGAACTCTAACCACCGTCTCGCCTCAAGTTCGGCTCCTCTCGCTGAAGATATACCGAGGCTCTTGTGGTCTCAGTATAAATATCCACATGAACTCCGCACAAATAATGTCTCCAAATCTTCAAGGCATGAATAATCGCGCCAACTCTAAGTCATGGGTAGGTAATTCCTCTCATGCTTCCGTGAATCGCCGGAAAGCATAGGCTATAACCTTGTCGTCTTGCATCAAAACACACCCTAGCCCGATACCAGAGGCATCACAAAAGATCACGCATCTGCCTAACCCTCGGGAAGAGTAAGAATCGGGTTGTAGTCAACCTTTCCTTCAACAATGAAAACCCTTCTCGCAAGCCTCTCGCCCATCGGAACTTGGCCGCTTCCGAGTCACTAGTCAACGGTCTTGAAATCAAGCAAATCGCTTCCACAAACCTACGATAATAACCCGCTAGTCCTAAGAAATCGCGCACTTTGGCCGAGTAAGAGGCCTCGCCAAGACTTGATCGCTTCACCTTTGCCGATCCACGCGAACACCGTCAACTCCAATAATATGCCCGGGAATGCCACCGAGGCCAACCAAAACTCACACTTGGAGAACTTGGCGAATAATCGCGGCTCGAGAATCCCAATGGCAGCCTCGTGATCAAGATGCTCCTGCTCGTCTGCGTGAATACACCAGATGTCATCAATGAATACAATCACAAATGTATCCAAAATGGCTTAAACACCCGGTTCATCAAATCCATAAATACCACTGGGCGTTGTCAAACCGAAAGACATAACCTCGAACTCATAGTGCCCATACCGGGTCCCGAATGCGCTTTGGGATGTCCGCTCTCGAACTCGAACTCGATGATAACTGCATCGCAGTCTATCTTTGAGAAACACTCGCTCCTCGCAATCGTCAAACAAATCATCAATCCTGGGAGGGTACCTATTCTTGATGGTTACCTTATTCACCGCTTATAATCAACACACATACGTGAAGGCCCCATCCTTCTTCTTCACGAACAACACCGGCGCTCCCGGGAGATACACTAGGCCCGATAAAGCCTTTCTCCAAAGAAATCTTTCACCGTCCTTCACTCCTCAACTCGGCGTGCATCCTCAGTATGGCGGAATGGAAATAGTCGAGTGTCCGCAACGTGTCAATACAAAACTCAATCTCCTCTCAGAGGATACCCTAAGATCATCCGGGAACACATCCGAAACTCCCTAACCATCGGCATCGATCAAGAATCGCACTCACCTGCAGACAAACCCAACCGATGATAGATGTACTTCTTCGAACCATCTTCCTAGCCTTGAGGTAAGAAATAAACCTACCCTGCCGGCGCCGTGTTCTCCACTCGATAATCGCTCGCCAGAAACTGAACCGAACCAACTGTCTCTTACGGTCAACGTTGGCATAACAAGAAGCCAACCACCATACCCATAATGACATCAAAATCGTCATCTCCAAATTTATCAAGTTCTGCAAGTGGTCCGACGATCAGAATATAAACCGGACAACCTCTGTACACCCGCTCAGCTAACACCGAATCTCCCATAGGTGTAGCTACCTCAAAAGGCTCTATCGACACCAGCTCTATCCCGATCCTACCCGCAACAAGAGGGGACACATAGGACAAGGTAGAACCTGGATCTATCAAAGCATAAACATCACACCAAATCGGTAATGTACCGCGACGACGCCGTGGAAGCCTCCCGATCTCGGCGGTCAATGAATATATGCGTTCGAGGACCGCTAGAACTAGAACCACCACTCGACTTACCGCGCCGCCTCGTGAGTACCGCCCCGGCGCATAACCACGTAGGAGAAGAAGACCCAAAGAATCGATCCCGCTTACCAGGCTTGCACCACCCACGCCGCTCTAGACGACAATCCTCTTCAAGCGGCCCACCGCCACAAGAGTAACAACCTCCTGCAGAACACGACACTCGCTCGGGTGCGATCTATCAGACGAGCACACCGAGGTGTGGGTGGTCTCGATCGGCGAGGATCTTCGCCTCGAAACCTCAAGACTGGAGCCCGACCGCCTCCCGAATGACCTTGCCGATCGATCTCCTACCAGAAACCGTGACGGAGCACTCGCGCGGGCCGGAAAGTGGACCCGTCACGCCGAGGCCGCCCGCCAAAATCGCCCCGAGACACGATGTCTCGCCTCTTGGGCTGGCCTGCATCAATCTGGTCCTCCCTCTCTCTATCCTCTATCCCCTGTGCATAGGACTGCATCCGGGCGATGTCCATACCAGGCTGAAAAGCCACCCCCAAGCATGTTGTAATCATATGACGGTCTAGCCCCATCACATAACGATGAACTCTATCCGCCATGCTAGCTACAATAGTATGAGCATGCCTGGCCAAGGAGTCAAACTCCAGGCTGTACTCCCTAACAGTCCTCCCGTTCTGCCTCAAGGTCAAGAATCTGTCTACCCGGGCTCTCCTCATCTCGGGAGGCAGAAAGTGATCCATGAAAGCCTCAGAACTCCTCCCAAACAGCCGGAAGAGCATCATCACCTCTCGAAGCAACCACGACTCAAACCGCCAAATGATATCGCGCAACCCAGAAGAGGCTAACGTAATGCACTGCCTCAAGCCCTAAGGACCTGCATGGTCCGTAGCCGCCGAATGAATTCCTCGCGATCCTCATCGTAACTTGAACCATAAAACTCGTGGATGACATCCCGTAAAATCCCTAATCCGCAAACCGCTTCGGCCGCGGGTCGCTTCGCTCACGTGCCGCCCGACTACTATATCGTCAACAATCGAATCTGCTCGTAGTTCTATACTCGCACCGGCCGGGAACCGAGGGTCTGCACGAACCTTCGAGCTACTGCCGCCTCGGCCTTCTAAAATCGCAGCGTGGCTGAACTCGCCGACCGCCTACTACCTCGTGCATAGTATGTGCTCGAGCCCGTAACCTCTCGAGTACCGCTAGCGCCTCTCACGCTTTGCCCTTCTGGCCTGGTAGCTTTCCGTGGAGGCATAGCTGTTTCATAAGAAGAGGTCGAGAGGATTCAACCTAATAAGACACTTCATCGCACGATCTCAGAGAGAGAAGAATGGAAACCAATCCTAAATGTCCTGTAGCCCCCTGATTATAGATGTGGTGCACAACACACCGATAATCAAGACTCTACTAGACACGGTATGTAGACACTTTCCGAGGACAACCTGGCTCTGATACCACTTTTGTCACGACTCGACCCCGGGCCGCGTCTGGTGCCCTACCTGGGCACCCTGTCCAGGTACACATCAGAGAATAGCAGCGGAACATACACAACATAAACACAGGTGTAAATAATACATCAACACAGGCTAGCCGATAAGGCCGCCTTCCATAATATAAACAAAGTCAAAAGTACAACTTTACAACTCGGCTTACATTTCAACCACATATGTGAATACGCACTTAGAATAATAACAATCGTATGACAGTGGCTCGCCATACCCCGAATGTACATAATATACAACATCGGGAAAGATCAGATTAAAGAAAGACAAGCCTCCGAGAATGGAGCTTCCGACGCCCGATAAGTGATCCTAGAGTGTGGATCCGCAACTCGCCACTTTCTCGCAGATTGAATGCAACCCGAGGAAGGGGGTCAGTACACAATATGTACTAAGTATGAAAAACTGGAAAGTACTGTAATTACAACAAGTTTGAAAGAAAGCCGGAGACATGTATGCTAACAGGATTACAGTACTCAGTGCCTTACTAACAATGAGTATAAATAGGTGTATACTTACAACGAAAAATAGGATTGGAATCCTACTCGACTATTTCACCCGATAGGTCCAGGACTGCGTGAGGTATTCTCGTGATAGGACTATTTCACCCGCATAAGCCTTTACGGACTCGCATGAGGTATTCTCGCAGGACTATTTCACCCGCATAAGCCTTTACGACTGCAGAGGTATTCCTCGCAGAGGCTGGACCCGCCCGCATGGGACTATTTCACCCGCATAAGCCCTTACGGACTCGCATGAGGTATTCCTCGCATCGTGGTTAGCAAATCCACAGAAATATACAATGCCACAATCCCGGGGAATGACCCCGCACGAATAATATATCATTAGCCCAAATCCGGCTATCACACTTAACATAAGCTCTATCGGCTTATCATGCTATATATAAGCAAGTTAAGAAATCCCCTAACTTCTTACTATTCTTATTCATATACACTCTCATTTTAGTTTACCTAAGGCACTATCATGTCTTTTATGAAAATCCGGGAATTTAACCCCAAAGTACTACGTACTTCTATTCTCTTAAAATGACTCATTTCATTATAAAACTTCCAAGATACTACTAGCCGTAGTATCAAGTGACAATTTCTTTTCAAGACAAGTCACAATACTTTTAGAAATAAAATATGGCTTCTAAATCAGGTGACTTGTGTCTTATAAAACCTTAGGCAATTGATGCCTTAAAAATCGAATTGCCTTCCATTAAATCAAGTCATTTATCTTTCCATAAAGTCAATATAACCAACTCCCCATAAAGTCGTTATATTCACTTTATACCTTAGTCCTGTACAATTTCCTATCCAAGGACTTATACGCTTAAAACGACCCAAGTATTACATACTTTAAAATTCTTCAAGTCCCTTATCTTTAACAAGACTGAAGACATCTTTAATATTCTCAAAGAAGTGAGTTAATCTCCTAACTCACCCGACTTGGCATTTCATAAAACAAGTAAAGAATGTCAAAGTCTTGTACGTCTATCTTACTATATACGTGAAACTAGTCATGCTCAAAGATAGGAAAAGTTCTACATACCTTGTCGGGTCAAACAACTTTGCCAAGTACGAAGTCCCGCCCGTACTATGTCAACCTATAATATTCACAATACGTCTATTAAAGCCTTACTTCAAACGTAGAATATTATAAGTGTTAAGTCTCTAAATTCTACGGAAAATCGGACAGCACCTCCTTTGTTTTTACTTACTTTGCCACCTTTTCCAAGGTCGAAATACAATAACCAAACAACCCCAATTGGCTCACAACAATATAGAAGATAATCCAATGCAAATGACTAACTAAATAGCCCCAATTGGCTCACAATCAATATAGCAGGTAGTCCAATGCAAATGACTAACTAAACAACCCCAATTGGCTCACAATCAATATAGCAGGTAGTCCAATGCAAATGACTAACTAAACAGCCCCAATTGGCTCACAATCATTTATCCATTTGTAAAGTCTGTATACATGTTACAGTCACAACTATCGATTTCCTTTGTTTTTCGCATTTCAAATGGCTATCAAAACCTATTATACATATCCATCTAAAACATGATTCACGTGGCCAATATCAACTTTAACAAGGATTACTATCAAATTTCCAAGAGGAGAGGAAATCTCTTACCTTTGGGTTAGCCCACTAAAGCTTTCTTTCTTCAACTTCTATTCCCGTCAAACTCGTCCTTGGGAGTTTCCCACAAGCTTACCAGCACTTTGTCTTCTTACCGCCGCTCCAACAACACCCACTAAGCTAGGTTTTCTTCAAATCTCAAGAGAGAAGGGGAGAGGGGTTTTTTTGGTGTTCTAAGGTGAAATGACCAAGTCTTTCAAGACTTGGTCTTAAAATAGGGCTCTTTTCGTGGTCAACAAGATGGGAGGGACACTTGTCACCCTCCCATAGGCCCTTTTTGAAAATATCCCCTGTTTTAAGCAATTCCCGCAGAAAAAATCCCGCCTTGGCGCCGCGGCGCCTAAACCTCCGAGGATTTTCAGGATTAGTGGCGCCGCGGCCCTGCTGACGGCGCCGCGGCGCTGAGACGCCTGCTACGAAAATCCTTCCTCTGCGCCTGCTTACAGAATTTCTAACGCCCATACCTCTCCGCTCCGATGTCCTATCGACGAACGGTTTGTCGCGTTGGATACTAGACTCATCCAACTTTATACTAGGCTTGCTAAACACCCCATACATCTAAAAAAAATAATTGGGGTACCACACTCCAAATAAGCCTAAAAAAAATCCGTTCGACACATGATTGCCAACTTATCTTATATTCGAATTTACGGGGTGTAACACTTGCACTCAAAGGCTGTCACCAGCACACATAGGCTAATTCTCAATTAACAAGCCAAAGTACTTATCAAGGCACACTTAGACTAATTCTCAATTAATCAAGCCAAAGTACTAATCAAGGCACAAATAGAATGATTCTCATTTAACAAGCCAACGTACTACGTACGTACATTCTTTTCAAAAGACTCCTTTCCAAATAAAACTTCCCCGATACTAACCACCGTAGTATCAAGTCCTATCCACCATTTCAAGACAAGTCACAATACCTTTTTAGAAATACAATTTCCGGCTTCTAAAATCAAGTGACTTCTTTATTAACAACCTTAAGCAATTGGTACCTTTAAAACAATTTGCCCTTCCTTAACACAAGTTAATTCTTTTATTACTTATTAGAGAAAACCATTCTCTTAACCTTCCATAAAAGCCGTTATAACCAACTTCCCATAAAGCCGTTATAACCCTTTATGGTTTAGACCAATCCGTTCCTTTTATAACCAAGAGACTTCTACCTTTTTGAAACCAAGTATTATATACTTTCAAATCAATTTTCGTAACTTTCAAAAAATACAATTAGTCTCTTAACCTTTAGGAAACAAGTGACTCATTTTATTATAAAACCTTAGGCAATTGATGCCTTAAAAACAAGTTGCCTTTTCACTAAAATCAAGTCATTTATCTTTCCATAAAGCAAATATAACTAACTTCCCATAAAGCCGTTATATTCACTTTATTCCTTAGCCAAAAACAATTTCCTATCCAAGGGACTTATACGTTTAACACGGAACAAGTATCATATACTTTAAAACTCTTCAAGTCCCTTAACCTTAATAAAACTTAAGACATCCTTTATACTTTCAAAGAAGCGAGTTAATCTCCTAACTCACCCGACTTGGCATTACATAAAACAAGTAAAGAATGTCATAGTTCAGACGCCTACCGCACTACATAATGCAACTAGTCATGCTCAAAAGATAGGAAAAGTTCTCCATAGAGTAAATCACACAACTACCTCTTAACTTCTAAGAGTAGAAGGAAACATGAAATGATACCACAAGTATATTCCATACATAGAATCATGCCAAAGAAAGGAAGAGGTTCACATACCTCGCGACGATTGTCGACAAGTAGCAAAATGCTCCAAAGTACTTCAACCTTCATAGCTATTCCACTCTCCAAGTAGGATACGCTATACTTAGTACTTCAACCTATAATGGTTACAATACGTCCATTAACCTTCTTACTTCACACGTAGAATATTCTAAGTGCTACGTCACTAAATTCTACGGAAAATCTGACAAAGACTTCTTTTGTTTTTACTTACTTTGCCACCTTTTTCAAGGCCGAATACAATAACCAAACAACCCCAATTGGCTCACCACAATCTATAAGGTAGTCCAATACAAATGAAATAACCAAACAGCCCCAATTGGCTCACCACAAACGATATCAAGTTAATACAACTTACTAGGCCAATTCGGCTAACTTTGAAGTACTACAACATCAATTCTTATCCAATTTTCATTTCAATCCAAATGTTAGTATAACATGATATCAAGTCGCAACCAATTATAACTACTACAAATCTTCAAGTTAAAAACATGCGACGATTCTAATCAATCGACCAAATTGTAATCCAACTTAACATGGCTTACATTACTTTTCGGATTTTTAAGGCTACAATCAATCCATAATCCTTATAAACTTCAATACATATACTTCATGCTAGCAACAAGTAAGGCTAACAACAATATAAATAATCTTGTAACACTTTCAAAGAACAAGATTATACCTCAACGAATCTCAATCCAATCTTCAACCAAGTCGCTCCTTAGCAACTTAGAGACTCTCCAAGATACTTCAATCCGCTACTGAGACCCTTAGAACCTTACCAACAATTTTCCTTCAAACTTCCAACCAAAACCTAGAAAAGCCATTAGGTTTTCACCTTGACTAATACGAAAAACTCTCTTTTTCCGGATTTTTCTATTGAGATATACTCACAACACACTTAGAACCTTGGTTTAAAGTGGGAGATTATCGACAACAAACAAATTTTTTCCTCTTATGGATGCCCAACCCGTGAGCCTCCCTCTTGTTCTACAATTTTTGTGAATTTTTGCTAAGTGTGGAACTCTTGTCTTGCTACTAGTATTATATAGGGACATGGAGGGTCAAGGTGTGCACAAATGGTTGGCTAGGATGAGGTCTTAACAAATATCAAGACTAATTGTCCCCTTGACTAAGTCAAACATGTCAAGCTTTCAAGTTGCAAGACTTGTCTTGTTAACAAAGGTCCAATGACCCTTTAGCCCTTGCAAAAATCGTCCAAGGCATCATCTAAGGGGGTGACACGTGTCACCCTCCCATTCGTCATAATAATATGTTTTCCGACAATTTCATAATTCCAATAAATTTTTACAAGTCTCAATTTTCAACACTTGCGAGTTCTTATGTACGTTCTTAAAACACGCCCGTATAATACACTGGTGTAACATTCTTCCCCCCTTAGAAACATTCGTCCCCGAATGTTCTTTCGGAGTCAATCTTTATAATTAGCGACATAGCTTCTTTTCACAACCCTGACATACCAACAATGCCACACATGGCCACATAACAATACTTATGCTAAGATGTCAACCTTGGCACTTATGAAGCCAACTAATCCATACTCATAATGACCTTAAAGCCTGTCATAATCCTCTCTACTCGGTCTACTAAGGTTCTGACGACTGTATCATCACCGGGAAAATTTCATATTCCCGCTCAGCTACCACCCCAAACACTCACGGGTGTAGTTACCACGAAAGGTTCTTATGGATTCAGGATCTATTCCTTTACACTTGGTTGCTATCTTTCTTCGGTCGCATTCTTCCGCATTTCCAACTCATACTAGTATACATATATAACTTCCATACCGATTCTGGCCTCTAATCTTGAGTCACTCTATAAAACAATATAAGGTCATTTCCGCCACGACTGGAATTGGAACGCGTCCACGAACCCGTAAAACAATTAACTAGACTTGGGCCTTGCACTCGTGACTCGCCACGTGGCTAACTACTACCAACTGATCCCGCTTATTCCGTGCCATGGGAGACCCGTAACAGTCCTCACCCCACCCGTCGCACTTAACTCTTATTCTTGGTCTATAATAAATCTTTCTACCCGAGAAGACCTTGTACATCTAAGGTCTCAGCGGTCTTCAACATTCTTAGGCTCGCAATTTCCATGCTCCAAGCCTATCTTATCGCCTCCGTAAACGGTACAAAACTCCTCATAATACCATAATCGTGTCGTTGATCACAACAACCATTACTTACTCTATACGGACCTCATCCGTACAATTCTCTTAAGCCTACTACGCAGTTTAATCTATTAACATGACATTCCGTTAGGTTCCTTAACATGGCTTCTTAAGGGTTCACTACCCTACTGCATACCTCATCCTTTCCCAATTATCTCAAAATAACACACAAGACTGGCGAAAATTCATTAACTATTCAATACCTTCCCAGATCTAGTTAGTCTCTACCACTCTTGGTAAATCTAAAACCATTCTAGGCAACCCATAAATGACTCATACATAACTCCGTGATAGAGGTGCGTCACAATACCAACTATACTATAATCATTACCAACCTGGATACACAATCCACATAG
Source organism: Przewalskia tangutica (assembly GCA_029844215.1). Taxonomy (NCBI): domain Eukaryota; kingdom Viridiplantae; phylum Streptophyta; class Magnoliopsida; order Solanales; family Solanaceae; genus Przewalskia; species Przewalskia tangutica. The sequence continues at coordinate 115,619,372 of CM056722.1, forward strand.
TCCTTCCCGGTCATCACGCTTTCTCGTAGTGCAATCAACATAACTCGTTAGGGAGAGACGACCTAACAACACAATCTATGGCACGATCTCGAGTGAGAAGAATGGAAACCAATCCTAAATGTCCTGCACCTCCCGATTATAGATGTGGTGCACAACACGCGATAATCAAGACTCTACTAGACACTGCGTCAGACACTTTCCGAGGACTAATCGCTTCGATACCACTTTTGTCACGACCGACCCGGCTCACGACCGGTGCCTACCAGGCACCCTTACAGTATACATCGATAAAATCAGCGAACATACATGAAACTTTAAAAATAAACAATGTATAAAATAACGAGTTAACCGATAGGCTACCTTTCCCGACATAATATATACAACCAAGCAAGCTTGCCTTTACCTTTACAAAGCGACCCACATATGTGACTACGCACTCTAAGAATTTTTAACATAACAATTGTGGCGGACAGGCCCCGCCATACCACGAATATACATGAATCTACTACCTCAGAAAAAACTGCACCAAGAGCTAAGCCTCCGAGCAAATGGGCTTTCTCAAAATCAACCGAGATCCTAAGAGCAAGGATCACCAACCTGGTACCTAAACTCGCGGCATTTAACGCACTGGCAAGAGGTCGATAACAAAAATTTAATATGGAATGAAATAACGTCTGATAAATAAATCATAATCAGACAAAAGAATGACAAGGACAAGTATAAAAGTACATACGGATCCTCGCCGTGTCATTACCACTTATGAACTTAATTTCACATCAATATCTTTTCCCATTTTCCATAAAGGTTATAGCCACATTCTTACGCACATGATTAGGAAAAATCATTAAGTTCATTTCTATATAGCCTACTTATCTTTCATACGTATAATCCGGCCCTTAAAGGAGGGCACATTTACTACCCGGCCCAATCTGGGACGCGATTAAGTCACACTAATATCAAGCGTAAACCGAGACATGTATGATAACTCAATTAACAGTACAATGTGCCTTACTAACAATGAGAGTAAATAGGGGTATACTTACAATATAAAGTAGGAAAAGCTCACGATCAAAGCAGGACCATCCGCCCGCAATATCATTAAGCAATCCTATTCCCGGGACTATTTCACCCGCATAGATCGCGTGGACCCGCATGAGGCATTCCTCGCATGGGACTATTTCACCCGCATAAGCCCCTTACGGACTCGCATGAGGTATTCCTCGCATGGGACTATTTCACCCGCATAAGCCCTTACGGACTCGCATGAGGTATTCCTCGCATAGGCTGGACCCGCCCGCATGGGACTATTTCACCCGCATAAGCCCTACGGACTCGCATGAGGTATTTCTCGCATCGTGGGTAGCAAATCCACGGAAATATGCAATGCCACAAACCCGGGGAATGACCCCGCAACGAATAATATACCACTAGCACAAATCCGGCTAGCACACATATCATAAGCACTACCGGCTTATCATACAATATATAAGCAAGTTAAGAAATCCCCTAACTTCTTACTATTCTTGTTCATATACACTCTCATTTTAGTTTACCTAAGGCACTAACATGTCTTTTTATAAAAATCCGGGAATTTAACCCAAGTACTACAATTAACGGAAGCATACCCGTGGAATCCCACATCACTTTCGCTTGTATGTCCAAGTACTTACACAAGACAGTAGGCCTCCCACCGAGAGTCGCGGCAACGTAATAAAACATAATACTTGCACTCAAAGGTTGTCACCAGCACACATAGGCTAATTCTCAATTAACAAGCCAAAGTACTTATCAAGGCACACTTAGACTAATTCTCAATTAATCAAGCCAAAGTACTAATCAAGGCACAAATAGAATAATTCTCATTTAACAAGCCAAAGTACTACGTACGTACATTCTTTTCAAAAGACTCCTTTCCAAATAAAACTTCCCTGATACTAACCACCGTAGTATCAAGTCCTATCCACCATTTCAAGACAAGTCACAATACCTTTTTAGAAATACAATTTCCGGCTTCTAAAATCAAGTGACTTCTTTATTAACAACCTTAAGCAATTGGTACCTTTAAAACAATTTGCCCTTCCTTAACACAAGTTAATTCTTTTATTACTTATTAGAGAAAACCATTCTCTTAACCTTCCATAAAAGCCGTTATAACCAACTTCCCATAAAGCCGTTATAACCCTTTATGGTTTAGACCAATCCGTTCCTTTTATAACCAAGAGACTTCTACCTTTTTGAAACCAAGTATTATATACTTTCAAATCAATTTTCGTAACTTTCAAAAAATACAATTAGTCTCTTAACCTTTAGGAAACAAGTGACTCATTTTATTATAAAACCTTAGGCAATTGATGCCTTAAAAACAAGTTGCCTTTTCACTAAAATCAAGTCATTTATCTTTCCATAAAGCAAATATAACTAACTTCCCATAAAGCCGTTATATTCACTTTATTCCTTAGCCAAAAACAATTTCCTATCCAAGGGACTTATACGTTTAACACGGAACAAGTATCATATACTTTAAAACTCTTCAAGTCCCTTAACCTTAATAAAACTTAAGACATCCTTTATACTTTCAAAGAAGCGAGTTAATCTCCTAACTCACCCGACTTGGCATTACATAAAACAAGTAAAGAATGTCATAGTTCAGACGCTCACCGTACTACATACGTGCAACTAGTCATGCTCAAAAGATAGGAAAAGTTCTCCATAGAGTAAATCACACAACTACCTCTTAACTTCTAAGAGTAGAAGGAAACATGAAATGATACCACAAGTATATTCCATACATAGAATCATGCCAAAGGAAGGAAGAGGTTCACATACCTCGCGACGATTGTCGACAAGTAGCAAAATGCTCCAAAGTACTTCAACCTTCATAGCTATTCCACTCTCCAAGTAGGATACGCTATACTTAGTACTTCAACCTATAATGGTTACAATACGTCCATTAACCTTCTTACTTCACACGTAGAATATTCTAAGTGCTACGTCACTAAATTCTACGAAAAATCGGACAGCACTTCCTTTGTTTTTACTTACTTTGCCACCTTTTTCAAGGTCGAATACAATAACCAAACAACCCCAATTGGCTCACCACAATCTATAAGGTAGTCCAATACAAATGAAATAACCAAACAGCCCCAATTGGCTCACCACAAACGATATCAAGTTAATACAACTTACTAGGCCAATTCGGCTAACTTTGAAGTACTACAACATCAATTCTTATCCAATTTCCATTTCAATCCAAATGTTAGTATAACATGATATCAAGTCGCAACCAATTATAACTACTACAATCTTCAAGTTAATAACATGCGACGATTCTAATCAACGACCAAATTGTAATCCAACTTAACATGGCTTACATTACTTTTCGGATTTTCAAGGCTACAATCAATCCATAATCCTTATAAACTTCAATACATATACTTCATGCTAGCAACAAGTAAGGCTAACAACAATATAAATAATCTTGTAACACTTTCAAAGAACAAGATTATACCTCAACGAATCTCAATCCAATCTTCAAATCCGAAGTCGTTCCTTAGCAACTTAGAGACTCTCCAAGATACTTCAATCCGCTACTTGAGACCCTTAGAACCTTACCAACAATTTTCCTTCAAACTTCCAACCAAAACCTAGAAAAGCCATTAGGTTTTCACCTTGCGACTAATACGAAAACTCTCTTTTTCCGGGATTTTTCTATTGAGATATACTCACAACACACTTAGGAACCTTGGTTTAAAGTGGGGAGATTATTGGACAACAAACAAATTTTTTTCCCTCTTATGGATGCCCAACCCGTGAGCCTCCCTCTCTTGTTCTACAATTTTTTGTGAATTTTTGCTAAGTGTGGAACTCTTGTCTTGCTACTAGTATTATATAGGGACATGGAGGGTCAAGGTGTGCACAAATGGTTGGCTAGGATGAGGTCTTAACAAATATCAAGACTAATTGTCCCCTTGACTAAGTCAAACATGTCAAGCTTTCAAGTTGCAAGACTTGTCTTGTTAACAAAGGTCCAATGACCCTTTAGCCCTTGCAAAAATCGTCCAAGGCATCATCTAAGGGGGGTGACACGTGTCACCCTCCCATTCGTCATAATAATATGTTTTCCGACAATTTCATAATTCCAATAAATTTTTACAAGTCTCAATTTTCAACACTTGCGAGTTCTTACGTACGTTCTTAAAACACGTCCTGTACACACGGGGTGTAACAGAATGTATACCACCTGATTTGATACTGAGTCCATGAGATGGACCGGGAATGTATTTCATGCGACACCGCGTTCATGGGATGAACCGGGAATGTATTTCACACGACACCGCGTTCATGGGATGAACCGGGAATGTATACCACCTGATTTGATACCTAGTCCATGAGATGGACCGGGAATGTATTTTATACGATTTCACCTCGAGTCCATGAGATGGGCAGAGACATGTTACACGTATCACATGACTTATACCTAAACTGCCGGCAGTGAGGAAGGAGTTCCACGGGCATGAGGGATGACTTTGAGGGCGTGAGTCCCTGACTTGACATGACTGTTTTTTTTATGTTGTGAACTGTAGTTTTGTTATCATACATGTCTCCTGTTTTATTTTAGACTGTTATGATTTCATTTCTGATATTTTTGATTTCACATACTTGGTACTGTTATCGACCTCCTTGGCTGCGTTCATCTGCAGGTAAGTACTGCGGTTGTTGATCTCGCTCATGGGATCACGATTCACAGATTAGAAGCTCCGTTTCTCGGAGGCTTATCTTTTGGTATGTTTCCCTGAGTTGTAGGTTCTTGTACATTTGTGGTATGGCGGGCCCTGTCCGTCATAGTTGTTATTACATTCTTAAGTGCATGTAGTACTGTTGTGGCGGGGTTTGTAAGGATGTAGCTGTCAAGTTTTAGTTATATATACTGAAAGTAAGATTTGGTTGCTTTGCTTTATTATCATATCTCTGTTTCATGTTTAAGTTTTTATTTCCGCTGATTTTCTCTGATGTTGTATCACTAGGGTGCCCGGGGTAAGGCACCAGTCACGGGCCCGGGTTCGGGTCGTGACATGGGTGTTTCGATATGTACATAGATTTCGATATAAAAGAAATATAGGTGTTACGCATATAAGATATTCGATACAATGTCTTAATAACTCCATTACTGGTGTGTTGGTCAGATTGTGACTGAAATCAGTTATATAGTGTAGATAATCACTTATAGAGCTTACAAGGACCCGTGGAAACCTAGATAATTCGACAACAAGGTATGTGAAGACACTTTATTCTTTTTTTTGGCATAATTCAGTGTACAGAACGTAACTGTCATGTTACTCCATAACTTACTCTACTCTTAGTAGTTAAGGATATTCATATTATTGATTCTTATGCTAAAAAGCATGTCTAAAATTGTTCTAAGTCCTTATTAAGATACAAAGGGAGAAAAAGTGTTGATGTTCCAATATTAGCCAAAGTGGAAAGGATATTATCGTCATCCGATAAATCCATAAAGTATTTTATTATTGTTCATGCATCTTCATTTGCATTGCATTCATATATTACCCTGGACCACTTGTGTTATGCACTCTATTATATATTATATATATGTAGGGGATATTGGAAAAGGGAAAAGCGGTATATACGGACACCACCTGCAGCTGGTACAAATTATCACAAAAGAGCCTTGAGAGGCCACATATCAAGCCTGTGTGGTCAAAATAGATGCTTGTATGGTCAATATAACCAGATGCCTACAGAGGCGGTTATGGGTGAGATGCATGTGTGACCGTAGTTGTCACGGCCCGTTCCGGGGCCCGTGACTGGTGCCTTACTCGGGCACCCAAGTAGTCATACATCAGAGAAATCAGCGGAACATAAAACATACAAGTAGTCATTCATTTGCATTGCATTCATATATTATCCTGGACCACTTGTGTTATGCACTCTATTATATATTATATATATGTAGGGGATATTGGAAAAGGGAAAAGCGGTATATACGGACACCACCTGCAGCTGGTACAAATTATCACAAAAGAGCCTTGAGAGGCCACATATCAAGCCTGTGTGGTCAAAATAGATGCTTGTATGGTCAATATAACCAGATGCCTACAGAGGCGGTTATGGGTGAGATGACGTGATCAGAGTTGTCACGCCTGCCCGGCCCGTGGATCGTGCCTTACTCGGGCACCCAAGTAGTCATACATCAGAGAAATCAGCGGAACATAAAACATACAGATATGAAACAAGAGATAAGATAATAAAACAAAGCAACCAAAGCGGTTGCCTCTTGCATATTTACAGAATTTTGAACAGTTACATCCTTTTTACAAACCCCACCACAACAAGATTACTGCACTCTAAGAAAGTAATAACACCTATGACGGATGGGCCGCCATACCTGAATGTACGTAACCTACAACTCGTGGAAACATACCAAAAGATAAGCCTCCGAGAAACGGAGCTTCCAATATGTTGAATCGTGATCCATGAGCGAGGATCAACAGCGGTGTACCTCTACTGCGGCATGAACGCAGCCCCGGCGAGGTCGATAACAGTACCAAGTATGTGAAATCAAAATACCGTGAATGAAATCATAGTAGTCTATATAAAGCGGAGACATGTATGATAACAAAACTACGCTCATAATATAAAAGCAGTCATGTCAAGTCAGGGACTCACGCCCTCAAAGTCATCCCTCATGCCCGTGGAACTCCTTCCTCACTGCCGGTAGTCTAGGTATTAGTTATGTGATACATGTAACATGTCTCGGCCCATCTCATGGACTCGAGGTGAAATCGTATGGAATACATTCCCGGTCCATCTCATGGACTCGGTATCAAATCAGGTGGTATACATTCCCGGTTCATCCCATGAACGCGGTGTCGCATGAATACATTCCTGGCCCATCTCATGGACTCAGATCGTGGTGAATATCGTAACGCCGAACCCGGGCATCGTGCCTTACCCGCACCCTAGTGATACAACATCGAGAAAACCAAATGAAAATAAAACATGAATCATGAAACAAGAGATATAATAAATAAACAAGCCAACCAAAACAATTTCCTTGAAATACATAATACGAGCTTTAATCCTTTTACAACCCCGCCCAACAAGACTACGCACTTAAGATTTATACAACAACTATGACGGACAGGGCCCGCCATACCTGAACGCAAGAACTTACGCACTGTGGTAACATACCAAAGATAAGCCTCCGACGGACGGAGCTTCCCAAAACGTGAAATGAGATCCTAAACGCGGATCGACAAATGACGCACTTACTGCGGCATGAACGCAGCTTCGGGAGGTCAAGATAACAGTACTAAGTATGTGAAATCAGAATATCGTAATGAAATCATAATAGTCTATAAAGCGGGAGACATGTATGATGACCAAACTACAAGATATAACATATAACGATATCACATGTGGACTCACGCCTCCAAATTATCACTGTGCGTGGAATTTCTTCCTCACCACGCCAGCTTATGATATAACAATACCAAGGATTATACATGAACACCATGTCCCACCTGTGTTATAAAAACCGTGCAGACAAGTATAACTACCGATCCGACCGCACTAATAATACAATGCAACCAAACACGGCCGTCGGGCAAGTGCGAGCCGACTCACGGATACCAAGGCGGTCACGCACCGACCGGCAATCGGTGGTGACCACGGGGACGAGGTCGTATTACGAAACTTCGTCACTATATCGAACGGGCAAGTGCGGTGACTACGATACCAGCCGAATCGACCACGAGGACGGCAGGAGCCGACCACCGATACCCGTGTCGTAATAAAGAAACCTCAACTACCAACCGCCTCTATCGAGACGGTAACACGTAAACACCACACTTGCACAACAAAGGCTATCATCACAAGCATAGCAAGTTTCACAACAACAAGCATAGGCAAGTTTCACAACAACAAGCATGGCAAGTTTCACACAACTCAAAGTACTTCATTTTATGCCAAAGTCCGGTTTCAACTCTAAAGTACGTGACGTTAAGTTCTTTTTAAAGAGATCCATTACTTATTAAAGTCACCCGACACCGTAGTATTAGAATGACCAACCCACATTCCTTTTCAAAATCAAGTAACAACATTCTTTTCCTAAGTTCCAGTTTGCCTAGTTTCATTACTCAAGCTTCTCATTTTCAAATGGTTTCATAGTTCATAAACTTAATCACTTGATTCCGTTTTAGAACAATTGAGTAATATAAGTCTCACGTGAGTAGGTTATTCTTGTTTACAACATTCTTATTACAAATGAACATGATCTAGAAAATGTAATATCATTTTGTCTCATCTTAGTTTCTATGCAGATGGAGGTTTCTCTTTGGTTTTAATACAATTCATCATTATTCAATACATTTTCCTTTATTAACGCTGCAGTGGTCTGTCGATACACATTCTGATTTCCGAAATCAGTAAAACATTATCCTTTAAATAAAACCAAGTACTCATTACTCACGAATGAGGTTTCACATAAACATCCACATTAAAACAAATAAGTTAAGTCTCTTATCTTATAAGATCAAGTCTCTTAACTTCTAACATCAGTAAACCATTTTCTTTACCTCTCTTAAGACATTATACCTAACTCCCCATCAAGCTAGTATAACTCTTTTAAAAACCTTTAAAACCAAGTGTTACTCTCCCTTCAAAACGATTTAGAAATCTATTGAAATACATCAAGTTCTTTATTATAACTAGCCAGTTATAATTCACATCAGTTACCTTTTAAAACCACAAAGTATTTTCTTACCTACATAAAGCTGTTATAACCAACTTCCCATAAAGCCGTTATAACACTTTATGTTTTAAGAACAATCAAACACAGTTAACACATTTACGTCTACCGTACTACATAGTTCACACATATCATGCTAGAAGAGATAGGAAGAGGTTCACATACCTCGCGACGATTTATCGACAATAAGCAAAATGCTCCAAGTACTACAACCTTGCTAGCCCTTTCCACTCCTCGAGTAGAATACGCTACTCTTAGTACTTTTACCTATAAAGGTCACAAACGTCTATTAAAATCTTAAACACACGTTCCCATCTTTCTACGTAAAATTCTAAGAAGACTTCCCCGACAGCGTAAATCTCCTCCTCTATCGGTGGCTGGCCAAGCCAACCGTGGTGTGTTAACACGCCTAACCTGACGCATAATTCTACAACACAAGAATGCTACATAAGTCTCATAATACAACCCCAGGTAATTACATTCGTTCTTCTCTTTATTAACCTTCTATGTGATTATCGCTCAATTCTTCACTCTTGTGCTTAAGTCAAAAGACATTGCCATAATACTAAGTATAGTTCCATATATAGTATACTTCAACTATATATCCTAACAAACATGTAATTTCCAATTACAATAGAGGACAAGATAATTACCTCGATAAGCCCAAAATTATCCAAGTTATAATGTCGATCCGAGCAAGGTTTAGCTCCACTCGAGCGCTCCAAACCACTCAAACAACCCTTAGAAGTTCTAACCAACCTACTCACATACTTCAACCAACTATGAAGATTTCCTTAGGGTTTCGGTTTGAGACTAAAAGGACAAAGGTAGTATTTCCGACTCTACGAAGAGGTATCTTTGGAATACTACAAGGTACAAGGCTAAGGTATTTTGGGCATTATAACAATACTAGGAGTATTTCTATACCACAACAAGGGTATTATACTAAAACAACTAGGCTGGGGTACCCAGAACCTCACAAGGGGAGGAAGACCTCACCCAAAGGCCACTTTCATGGAGAGGGCTCTTGGGCGAGTCAACAAGAGGAGGAGGATTCAAGACTTGGAAACATTTGTGGATGAACGAAGTCTTCACAAAGGGGTATTTATAGCAAACCCAACGCCAACCAACGGCCAAGATCAAGCCGTGTGCAAGGCAAGTGTAAGGCCTTGATCAAGCCAAGTGCACCCTAACCCCTACTCCACAAAACATTGCACCAAACAAGCCACAAAACAAGGCCAAAACAAGGCACAAAACAAGGAACCAATAGGCACAAACGTGAGCCAAAAGATCGAGCCAAAAACGCGTGAACTATTCGCTCACTCGACGCCCACTTGCTTCCACGTGAGGTGACACATGTCACCCTCCCGTTGGTCCAACATGTTTCGCCTCTCGGAAAAATCCGCAAAATACAAAACGACATAGCCGGAATTTTCCCTACGAAGTCGTGGGAACGCTTCGTCGGAAAACGACTCAGATCGGCTTGCGCCCAAATGTAACTTTCGCTGCCACTAGGCGGGGTTACACGTGTCACCTCCTATGGCCCTCAAAAAGCGTCTTCAAAAAAAAACCACAATGGCCAAAATCTCAAAACAAAGTGGGCCTACAAACAGTAAATTTCTCCGTGGGCCCACGTGACCATTTCCAAAATAAAAACTCAAAATTCTAATATAATCTATGAAGTCCAAATACCAAATCTGGGAATCCAATTACCAATAACGAACCAAATTCTTCACAAATAACCGGAAACTTTTACTTCGAAAACTCAGATCTTTCTTACTTTCAAAATTTCTGCAGACACTCGTGCGTCGTCCTCACATACATACCCCGCAACTACGGGTATAACATTCTCCTCTTAGAAACATTCGTCCGAATGTTCCTTCTCAAGACGGATATCGATGAATGTCACGACTGCTCGGGCGTGGATCGCGCCTTACCGGCACCCAAGTAGTCATACATCGAGTAACCAGGAATATAAAACAAGACAGAAACGCTTTAAAACAATAAGACACGGTTTATCGATGAAAAGCTTGCCTTTCGGCATAATATAAATAACTCAAGTTTTGCGATTCATCCCAGTGCATAATAGTACTCTGCACCTCTGAAGTAAACAACTATGGCGGGACAGGTTCCGCCATACCGACAGACAAAACTATCTACAATACAGGAGATCATACCCAAAGTAGAGCCTCCGAGAAGATGGAGCTCACGACACGCAGATCCTAAGGATGTGGATCTAGCACTGCCTTGCCACTTACCGCGGCATGAACGCAGCCCAGAAGGAGTCGATAACAGTACCAAGTATGTGAAACTATAAAGTACTTTAAAATGAAATCAAAGTATTTAAAACCTTTTCACAAATACAATCAGTTCAATTGCACATAGTGCCACATCACAAACAACAACGATAATAGAAAAGGAATAGTCTATTCTAGGCCGCGAATGATCGGCAAGGCTAATCGCCCATAGTATCATGCGTGCCTAATCTGAACTTTCGCGGCCGCATAGGTCACACATAGACCGCATGAGGTAGCCCTCGCGCCGGGGCAGCTAACCCCTGCATCCGCCTAGGCTCCGCACTCGCATAGCCTCAGACCGCGTAGTCTCAACAGACGCGTAGGAATCCCCGCGGCTAGACGCCGGAATGATCAATCTCGAGCATACCGCTGCTCCGCATAGTCTCACAGACGCATGCCGTATAGACCACGCATCGGGCAAGCCCTGTGATAATAGTCAAGGTAGGTGATACAAGATATGATATAATGGACTTACGGTTAGCAATGTAAGCACAAGAATGACCCCTTACACATTACTAACACGGGTAGCATCATGATATGTCTACTTATCAAACAATCTTACTACACTTAGAGATCAATACAAGGCTTTTATAAACAAACAAGTAAATTCCTTTTTATCATTCTTAAGTTGTTATACCTAACTTCCCATAAAGCTAGCATAACTCTTAAGCTTTTGTTTTTAAAACCAGATATTTATCTTCTGTTAAAAATGATTCAAGATTCTTTTGAAATGTTTTGATTCTTATTATTCAGCTTAAGCGAGGCATTGCCGTAAGTATTATTCGATTAACACGTATGCGTCTACCGCACTATATATATATTGTAAAATATCATGCTTAGCGTAATCACATACCTTCTCAATAAAACCACCGCCAAGTTGAATATGTCGCAGAGTCACCTATAATAGTCACGATATCTATCAAAGACTACTCTGAGGGTCATTCTAAACAGAGGGTACACAATTCTACGGAAAGTCGGGCAGCACAACCCTACCCTGTGAGCTATATAAGTCTACTGTGAAAAAAGTCCTATGTGAGTACAGTGTGATTATTCTTCTTTTAAAACCTTCTTTGTGGTAATAGTTCAATTCTTTTACGTGATATTCTTCTAAGTATTTATACTTATCCTTATACTACAACATTAAGTATTCTCTAATTCAAAAGAGGTTAGGATTATTACCTCGTAAGCCCAATAATATCCTATATATAGTCGCGCCTGATCATGGTTTAGCTACTATGTTGTACGCCCCTTTAGCACAAGAAACCTTATTAGTTCTTCAAAACTTCTACCAAAGACTAATGGAATTGGGCTAGGGTATTTTGGGCATTATAACGATACTAGAAGTCAACTTATCTACCAATGGAGGGGGTTTAGATTTCGGCTAGGCTAGGGGTTAGGCCTCGCCAAACTCCTGAGGAGGAAGGGGTGTTGGACTAAAAGCTCACAAAGGGAGAGTGAGGATTTTTCAAGACTTGGAAGATTTGTGGATGAAGAACTCTTCATCTAAAGGGGGGTATTTATAGGTCAAGAAGTGGCCAACCAATGGCCAAGATTAAGACAAGTGCAAGGCAAGTGTAGGGTGAGGATTAACTATACACAAATATCCTACCAACTCCTTGACTTGTGCACAAGGCACAAAAAACGTGCCAAGGCTCTTCAATTCGTCCAAATGGACGATTCAAGTCCACCAATGGGAGGGTGCCAAGTGTTGCCCTCCGTTGGTCCAAAATGTTTCGCCTCTAAAAATCCGCAAAATTAGAAATGGCATAGCGGAATTTTCCTAGCCGCGGTGCCGGAAACGTTTCGTCGGAAAACGATTCTTTAAGCGAGTTGTGTACAAAAAAAAACGTCCAAGGCTAACTTTAAAGCCAAACTCTTTGTACGTATTCCCTTACGTACATACTCTGGAAATACGGGGTATAACATTCTCCCCTCCTTAGAAACATTCGTCCCGAATGTTCCTTCTCAAGACAGTTATCGAAGAAGCTTAAACAGTTAGCAAATGCCACACACGGCCACAAAACAACACTTAGGCATAAATGATAATGGAAATTTACAAGTAGGAAAGTGAATTACCTGGAGGTGTGGGGAATAGGTGAGGATACTTCTGCCTCATGTCCTCCTCGGCTTCCCACGTCATCTCCTCCCTGAGCTCGTTCCGCCACAAGACTTTGACGGAAGCCCGCCCTTCGTCATGAGACGCCTAACGACGATCGACTATCGCTTTTGTAATCTCCTCATACGATAACCCCTGGCCACTGGACATCGTCAATCGGGTGTACCACTAGATGGATCCCGATACATCTCCTCAAAGATAGATCGTGAAACACGGATGCCGCCTCCGGATCGGACGGCAGATCAACTCGTAGGCAACCTTGCCTACCTGCGGACAATCCAAACGCCCAACGTACCTGGGCCGAAGTTTCCCTTCTTCCGAATCTCATCACACCTTCGTGGGTGACACCTTTAGGAAAACCCAATCATGAACCTCGAACTCAAGATGCCGACGACGATGATCTGCGTGATAATGACCGACTCGAGTCACGATAGCGCCTCGGATAAGCTTCACCTTATCCACTGCTGCACCAAATCTGGTCCCAGCCGCACTCGCCCACATCGAACCAACCTATAGGCGACTGCACTTCCTCCCATACAAGGCCTCATAAGGCGCCATCCGAATACGGAGTGGTAGCTATTATATGCGAACTCAACTAGAGGCAAATGATCCTCCCAACTACCATCGGTCAATAACACAGCTCGCAGATATCCTCAAGAGTGCGGATAGTGCGCTCTGCTGTCCGTCGCGTGGATGAAATGCGACTCGTGCTCACTGCGTCCTAAACCCTGGAAGGACCTCAGTTAGCGTGGCGGGCTCTCTGCATGCGATATGATCGGTGGGGACTCCATGCGATCGACGATCTTGATGTAAAGTCCGCATAATCCTCACCAAAAGTCGTCCGGACGGAAGAAAGTGGGCTGATTTCACACCGCCGACGATAACCCATATAGAATCATGTCTCTCCGAGTGCGAGGTAATCCGTGATGAAGTCCATGTTGATTACCTCACTTCCGTGTCGGGATCTCGATAAATCGTCAGAACAAACCACGGGCCTCCGGTGCTCTACCTTCACTGCGACAACACGCACCGAGCTACGAACTCGCAACGCCTCTTCGCCATCCCACCAATACACCGATCTAAGGTCGTGGTACATCTTAGTCGACCCGGATGGATAGAGTAACGCGCGTGTGCTTCCCAAGAACTCCCAAGTCTCAAACATCCGGAACACATGCGCCCTCAAACCTTAGCACCTTATCAGTGCTACCTCGAAGACCGCCCTCACGTAAGAGTCAGATCACGATATCGAATCAAAGCCGATCCTCGGTGTTGCCTCTTCACCTCCGATGATGGAAGACTCGGCAACCTCACGAACTCTAACCCCACCGCTATCGAATCAATCAAACGGACACCAAGGCTCGCTAATCGATGCAAATCACGAACCATGTCCCTCCTCTCTAGCCGCACATCCGATAGGCTCCCATCGACCTACGACTAAGAGCATCCGCCACAACATTGGCCTTCCCGTGGTACAGATATCAACATCGTAATCCTTAAGCAACTCTAACCACCGCCTCGCCGTAAGTTCACTCCTCTGGTCAAGATATCTTGGAGGCTCTTGTGGTGCAGATAAATATCCACGTGAACCCCATACAAATAGTGCCTCAGATCTTCAAAGCGTGAATCACTGCTAACTCAAATCATGGGTGGGGTAGTTCCTCTCGTGTTTCTTGGTGTCGGGATGCATATGCTATAACTCGCCATGCTGCATCAACACATCCCAACCCGATGCGGACGATCACAATACACCACATAACCGCTGGACCTCCGAAGAGTAAGAACGGGCGCGTCAATCTCTCTTTTAGCAATCGAAACCCCGCCACAAGCATCGACCATCAAACTTGGCTGCCTTCGAGTCACCTAGTCAATGGTGCGAGATAGAAGCAAACTTCTCCACGAACCGCCGATAATAACCCGCAAGGCCCGAGCTGCGAACCTCGCCGGAGTAGGTCCAGGCCAAGTCCGATCGCTTCGATCTTGGCGTATCCACTCGAATGCCATCGCCACAATATGCCCGAAACGCCATCAAGTCAACCAAAACTCACATTTGGAAAACTTGGCGTACCGCTGATCTCGAGAATCGGCCAAGATCGCTCAAATGCTCGCGTGCTCTGCTCGAGCGAATAAACCAAGATATCATCAATGAACACTATCACAAACGTGTCCAAAATGGTTTGAACACTCGGTTCATCAAATCCATGAATACCACGGAGCATTGGTCAACCCAAAAGACATGACCACGAACTCATAATGCGCACGTCCGAATGCGATCTAGGGACATCCACCTCTCGACACGAACGATGATAGCCCGAACGCGGATCAATCTTGGAGAAACATCTCGCGCTCGCAATCGTCGAACAAATCATCAATCTCGGGAAGCGGTATCTGTTTAATGGTCACCTTGTTCACCGTAATCAACATGCGCAGCGTCGCCCTTCTTCTTCACGAACAATCGGCGCCCCTGCGAGAAACACTAGGTCCGATAAAACCCTTCTCCAAAGAAATCCTAAGCCGGTCCTTCAACTCTCAACTCGGCAGTGCCATTCGTATGGCGAATGGAAATAGCCGAGTGTCCGCAATATGTCAATACAAAACTCAATCTCCCTCTCGTGAGGATACCCGAGGTCATCCGAAACACGCCCGGGAACTCGACCATCGAATCGATCAAAGTCCGTACCGCAGCCTTCGTGATCAAACACCGAACGAGATGGTAGATATACCCTTCGCACCATCTTCCTAGCCTTGAGGTAGAAATAAACCTACCCTCGGCGATACCGTGCTCCTCCCACTCAACAACCGCTCGCAGAAACGGAACCGTACTACTCTCTCTGCGGTCTACATTGGCGTAGCGAAGCTAGCCAATCCATCCCCATAATCACGCCGGGTCAATCATCTCCAACTCTATCAAGTCGGCTGTGGTCCGACGTAAATGGTCACAGACAAGCT
The DNA here is from genome assembly GCA_029844215.1 of Przewalskia tangutica. Lineage (NCBI taxonomy): Eukaryota > Viridiplantae > Streptophyta > Magnoliopsida > Solanales > Solanaceae > Przewalskia > Przewalskia tangutica. Next base: position 115,635,498 of record CM056722.1, read on the forward strand.
CTATATACCCGCCGAGCTACCACCGAATCACCCATCGCGTAGCTACCTCGAAAGTGTCTATGGACTCGTGCTCTATCCCTATCCTACTAGCAACAAGGGAGATATATGGGGCCAGTAGAACCGGATCTATCAAAGCATACACATCAAACCAGAACCGATAAGGTACTGTGGCGACATCGGTGAGGCCTCCCGATCCCGCTTACCGGACAAAGCATATATGCGGTTACGAGGACCGCTAGAATCGGGACTGCGCCACGACCTCTGCCGCGACCACTGATCCATGTGTACCTTGCCCTCGGCGAGTAATCTGTCGGGGATGAAGAAGCGGCACATGGTAGGTGAGCCTACCACAGCGCCGCCCGGTCGGACAAACTCGCAGTGACCTGCTGGCCACAAGTATAGCAAGCTCTGAGTACGCCTCCGCACGGTATTCGCCACGCACACCGAGCAGACCTCGAACGTTAGCACCTCGCTACCACGAAATCCAAGTCACAGGGCCCCGACACGCCCCAGCTCTGGTCTTTGAAAAGAGGTAGGAGCGCTCTGCGGCCGTGGTGCAAATCTGGACTTCACGATGCCGCCACCTCGAGGACCACCAAAAGAACCGGCCGTCTTGGCCTTCTTCTGGCCGATATCGCTCTACCCGCGGTCTCTGCGCCTCGCATCCTAGCGCATGAGCTCGCATGCGGGTAATGTCCATACGGTGAAGAGAAACACCCGCATACGACTCGACCATATAATCATCTAGCCCGGTGACGTAGCGGTGTACCCTGTCCTCCATATCTGCTACCAATCTTTGGGACATATCTAGCCAAAGAATCAAACTCGACATTGTATTCTGACGGCAGTCGTCCCCCTGCCTCAGCAGCAGAATCTATCACCGTGCCTCCTCATCTGCGGAGGCAAGAAGTGTGTGAGAAAAGCCTCAAAACTCATCCCATATCTGCTGAGTGCATGCTCTCCCGAAATCTCCCATGAATCAAACCAATCGACTGCGGTGTCACGCAGCCGATGCGAACCGAATGTCACAGCCTCAGTCTCCGAAGCCCTGATCACCCGCATAATCCTCTGCAGCTGACGGATGAACTCCTGCGGATCATCCTCGGCCTCGACCGTAAAACTCGCGGGCTGACTCAAGAAATCTCGCGACCTCAAACTATTCGCCGTGCACTACGGTGCGACCGAGCCGAGCCGAACCGCCGCATCCAGTCTCTCGTGACGGGCCACAACTTTAGCCAAAAGCTGGGCCATCTCCTTGTACCCTAACTCCTCCGCCCGGTGTGGGGCGAGGTGTGGTACTGTGGTCTCTTTGGGGCGGCGTCATAGAACTCGCCGTCTCGTATAGGCGGGCCCGAGCCCTCGTGACTCGGGTGTCTGCTAGCGACTCCTCTTTGCCTTCCGCCCGGGTTGCCTTACGTGGGCATAATCATTACGAAAGGAATACGTTAGAGGGTCCAACCTATAACACGCCTCTAAAGCACGATCTCGAATGAGAAGAATGGAAACCAATCCTAAATATCCTATAGCCTCACGATTATTGGTGTGGTGCACAACACAGATAATCAAGACTCTACTAGATACGATGCGTAGACACTTTCCGAGATTAATCGCTCGATACCACTTTTGTCACGACTGTTCGGGGCATGGTGCCTCAGGCACCCAAGTAGTCATACATCGAGTAACGAATATAAAACAAGACAGAAACAGTTTAAAACAATAAGACCACGCTTTATCGATGAAAAGCTTGCCTTTCGGCATAATATAAATAACTCAAGTTTTGCGATTACATCCCAACCGCATAATAGTACTACAGACCTCTAAGGAAGTAAACAACTATGGCGGGACAGGGCCGCCATACCCGATCGCATAAAACTATCTACAATACAGGAGATCATACCCAAAGTAGAGCCTCCGAGAAGATGGAGCTCCGACACCAACGCAAAGATCCTAAGGATGTGGATCTAGCACTGCTGCCTTACCGCGGCATTAACGGCCCAGAAGGAGGTCGCATAACAGTACCAAGTATGTGAAACTATAAAGTACTTTAAAATGAAATCAAAGTATTTAAAACCTTTTCACAAATACAATCGGTTCAATTGCACATAGTGCCACATCACAAACAACAACGATAATAGAAAAAGAATAGTCTATTCTAGGCCGCGAATGATCGGCAAGGCCAATCGCCCATAGTATCATTCGCGTGCCTAATCCGGACTTTCGCGGCCCGCATAGTCACACATAGACCGCATGAGGTAGCCCTCGCATCGGGGCAGCTAACCCCGATCCGCCTAGGCTCCGCAGCCCGCGATAGCCTCAAAAGACCGCATAGTCTCAACAGACCGCGCATGGAATCCCCGCATCGTGCTAGACGCCGGAATGATCAATCACTCGAGCATACCGCTGCTCCGCATAGTCTCACAGACCGCATAAGCCGTATAGACCGCGTCGGGCAAGCCCTCAGATAATAGTCGGTAGGTGATACAAGAATGTAGATAATGGACTTACGGTTAGCAATGTAAGCAAAGCAAGAATGACCCTTTACACAAGATTACTAACACGGTAGCATCATGATATGTCTACTTATCAAACAATCTTACTACACTTAACAGAGATCAATACAAGGCTTTTATAAACAAACAAGTAAGTTCCTTTTTATCATTCTTAAGTTGTTATACCTAACTTCCCATAAAGCTAGCATAACTCTTAAGCTTTTGTTTTTAAAACCGTATATTTATCTTCTGTTAAAAATGATTCAAGATTCTTTTGAAATGTTTTCGATTCTTATTATTGAGCTTAAGCGTGAGGCATTGCCGTAAGTATTATTCGATTAACACGTATGCGTCCGTACTATATATATATTGTAAAATATCATGCTTAGCGTAATCACATACCTTCTCGAAAACCACCGCCAAGTCAATATGTCGCGCAGAGAGTCGACCTATAATAGTCACGTATATCTATCAAAGACTACTCTGAGGGTCATTCTAAACAGAGGGTTCACAATTCTACGGAAAGTCGGGCAGCACAACCCTACCCGGTGAGCTATATAAGTCTCATTGTGAAAACAGTCTATGAGTACAAAGCAGATTATTCTTCTTTAAAACCTTCATCGTGGTAATAGTTCAATTCTTTTCGTGATATTCTTCTAAGTATTTATACTTATCCTTATACTACAACAGAAGTATTCTCTAATTCAAAAGAGGTTAGGATTATTACCTCAGTAAGCCCAATAATATCCTAGATAAAGTCGCGCCGAGCAAGGTTTAGCTCCTAAGTCATGCGCCCGTAGCTCTAAGAAACCTTAGAAGTTCTTCACAACTTCTACCAAAGACTAAGGGATTTGGGCTAGGGTATTTTGGGCATTATAACGATACTAGAAGACAACTTTTCTACCAAGGGAGGGGTAGATTTCGGCTAGGCTAGGGGTTAGGCCTCGCCAAACTCACATGGGAGGAAGGGGTGTTGGACGAAAAGCTCACAAAGGGAGAGGAGGATTTTTCAAGACTTGGAAGATTTGTGGATGAAGAACTCTTCATCTAAAGGGGGGTATTTATAGGTCAAGAAGTGGCCAACCAATGGCCAAGATTAAGACAAGTGCAAGGCAAGTGTAGGGTGAGGATTAACTATACACAAATATCCTACCAACTCCTTGACTTGTGCACAAGGCCCACAAAACGTGCCAAGGCTCTTCAATTCGTCCAAATGGACGATTCAAGTCCACCAATGGGAGGGTGCCAAGTGTTGCCCTCCCGTTGGTCCAAAATGTTTTCTCTGAAAAATCCGCAAAATTAGAAATGGCATAGCCGGAATTTTCCCTACGAAGTCGTGGAAACGCTTTCGTCAAAACGATTCTTTAAGCGAGTCAGGTACAAAAACGTCCAAGGCTAACTTTAAAGCCAAACTCTTTGTACGTATTCCCTTACGTACATACTCTGGAAATACGGGGTATAACAATGAAGTTCCTCTAACAAGTTGTCAACGCCACAGCTTGGCCACGAAATAACACACGTTATCTTCCTTCCTTACTCGTCGTGCCCTTCTCGAACACTTGAACTCTCCCAGTATGTACCATACTTCATTACCTGCTCTCGAATATCTGGAGTCACTACCTCCAAACTTGGTCATCTTACTAACCTCAAACTTCCTTAAGGCCATTCCCGGCCTTTACGAACCGATTCTGGTCGAACGCGTCCACGAACTCATACGATGATCATACAAACTTGGGCCTAGCGTCCTCGTGACCTACCACCGCGGGACCACCGCGCTGGCCCACCCAAACCGGTTACGTTTGACCCGCAAATGGTCCTAAACCCGACCCCCAACCGCTAACTCTTGTTCCCGATCCTAACAATCTTACTATTTCACATCATGAAAGCTACCACTTCCATCTCACACTACCTGTGACTTACCTTTTCACTAACTGTGTTTCTAAATCACATTTTAGCACAAAGCTAACCAAACATAACATTAAACACATCAACAACATAAACAAAACTCTGTAGGTTAAGGATATACTGCTGCGGTTCAAGGACCGCTAAAGCTGGGAACTCCCACCGCGACCTCTACCGGCCTTCCGGTACGAACATCCGCTCAAGCTACGGCGTGAAGAACCCATCGCTTAAGTAGTTCATGCTATCTCTACCAGCACTCGGTGGACGATCTTGCCGATGGCCTCGGGCCGCAAAATAACAATCTCCCGAGTTAGTACGACACCCTCCCTTATGAAGCTTTCACAACGCCACACCGAGACAAGGGCAACCTCATCCGCGAGCACTCGCGCTCTCCCGAAAATCTGAAACACAGGAGCCCGACCGCTCCCGAATATCACAAGGTCCCAAAGCCGCGAGGACCACTCGATCGGAGGTACATAACTAGTCTGCTGAGGCGGTCCGCCTCGAAAATCACCAAAGGACCGCTGCTCGCCTCTTCACGACTTTGGTCATTCCGCTGATTTATCCGCTCCTCACATCCAAGTGTATACGCTGCGCGGCAATGTCCATGCCCGGAAGAGCTACACCGAACAACTCTGCAAGGCAATCATCGAGCCTCAGAACATATCGGTGCACTCGATCCTCCATACTAGCTACTAACGCGGACGCGTCGCCAATGAGTCGAACTCATTGTACTCCCGAACCAGACGCCGCTGCCAGAACACCAAAAATCTGTACCGAGCCTCTCATCCGTGAGGCAAGAAATGTGCAAGAAAGGCCTCGAGAACTCGTTCCATACCTGAAGTGCATGCTCTCCCGACAGCTCCCAAGAATCAAACCGATCATTGCGGTATCACGCAGATTGATGTGAACCTAAGCCACCGACTCGATCTCCGATGCCTTGATCACTCTCATGATCCAGAATCGCTTGATGAACTCCTGCGGATCATCCTCGTGCCTCGACCCATAAAACTCGCGGCCTACAACTCGTAAAATCCCGTAGCCTCGAACTATCTGATCTAGGGTGAACCATCGGTGCATCGAACCGCTGCGTCGCCCTATCCTCAAGTCCGCCACAACCTCGCCATTAATCGCCCCTTTGTAACTCATCTCCTCGCTTCCGCATCGCGGATCGAGGCTCGTATCGTGGTCTCGCCGCTACTCAGATCCTCTGCCGCTTTGCCCTTTCGGGCGGGTTGCCTTCGCAGGCATAATCGGTAAAACGGCATGTCGGAGGGTCCAATCTTATCACACGCTCTAAGGCACGATCTCGTAATGAGAAGAATGGAAACCAATCCTAAATGTCCTATAGCCTCGACGATTATAGATGGTGCACAACACATCGATAATCAAGACTCTACTAGACACGCGTAGACACTTTCCGAGGATTAAGCGCTTCGATACCACTTTGTAACGCCCGAACCGGGCGTTCATCGTGCCTTACCGCACCCTAGTGATACAACATCGAGAAAACCATGGAAAATAAAACATGAATCATGAAACAAGAGATATAATAAATAAAGCAACCAAAAGCAGTTGCCTTGGTAAATACATAATACCGAATAGTTTAATCCTTTTACAACCCCGCCACAACAAGATTACTGCACTCTAAGATTTATACAACAACTATGACGGACGGGGCCCGCCATACCCCGAACGCATAAGAACTTACGGACTGTGGTAACATACCAAAGATAAGCCTCCGACGGAACGGAGCTTCCCAAAACGAAATGAGATCCTAAACGCGGATCGACAAATGTACCTACTGCGGCATAACGCAGCCTCGGGAGGTCGATAACAGTACTACTATGGAAATCAGAATACCGTAATGAAATCATAATAGTCTATAAAGCAGAGACATGTATGATGACCAAACTACAGATATAACATATAACGATATCAAGACAGGACTCACGCTCCAAATTATCACTCGTGCGTGGAATTTCTTCCTCACTGCCAGCTTTATGATATAACAATACCAAGGATTATACATGAACACCATGTCCCACTGTGTTATAAAACCGTCAGACAAGTATAACTACCGATCCGACCGTACCAATAATACAATGCAACCAAAACACGGCCGATACGGGCAAGTGCGAGCCGACTTCGGATACAAGGCGGTCACGCACCGACCGGCAAGTACGGGTGACCACCGAGGACCAAGGCGTATCACGAAACTTCGCTACTATAATCGAACGGGGCAAGTGCGGTGACTACCGATACCAAGGCCGAATCGATCACGAGGCGGCAAGTACGAGAGACCACCGATACCAGCCGAACGAAGAAACCTCAACTACCAACCGCCTCTATCGAGACGCGGTAACACAGAAACACCACACTTGCACAACAAAGGCTATCATCACAAGCATAGGCAAGTTTCACAACAACAAGCATAGGCAAGTTTCACAACAACAAGCATAGGCAAGTTTCACACAACTCAAAGTACCTTCATTTTATGCCAAAGTCCGGGTTTCAACTCCTAAAGTACTACGACGTTAAGTTCTTTTAAAAGAGATCCATTACTTATTAAAGTCACCCGATACCCGTAGTATTAGAATGACCAACCCACATTCCTTTTCAAAATCAAGTAACAACATTCTTTTCCTAAGTTCCAGTTTGCCTAGTTTCAATTACTCAAGCTTCTCATTTTCAAATGGTTTCATAGTTCATAAACTTAATCACTTGATTCCGTTTTAGAACAATTGAGTAATATAAGTCTCACGTGAGTAGGTTATTCTTGTTTACAACATTCTTATTACAGTGACCATGATCTAGAAAATGTAATATCATTTTGTCTCATCTTAGTTTCTATGCGGATGGAGGTTTCTACCGTTTTAATACAATTCATCATTATTCAATACATTTTCCTTTATTAACGCTGCGGTGGTGCTGTCGATACACATTCGATTTCAAATCAAGAAACATTATCCTTTAAATAAAACCAAGTACTCATTACTCACGAATGAGGTTTCACATAAACATCCACATTAAAACAAATAAGTCAAGTCTCTCATCTTATAAGATCAAGTCTCTTAACTTCTAACATCAGTAAACCATTTTCTTTACCTCTCTTAAGACATTATACCTAACTCCCCATAAAGCTAGTATAACTCTTTTTAAAACCTTTAAAACCAAGTGTTACTCTCCTTCAAAACGATTTAGAAATCTTTTGAAATACATCAAGTTCTTTATTATAACTAGCGCTTATAATTCACATCGCTTACCTTTTAAAACCACAAAGTATTTTCTTACCTACATAAAGTCATATAACAACTTCCCATAAAGCCGTTATAACACTTTATGTTTTAAGAACAATCAAACACATTAACACGTACGTCTACCGCACTACATAGTTCACACATATCATGCTAGAAGAGATAGGAAGAGGTTCACATACCTCGCGACGATTTATCGACAATAAGCAAAATGCTCCAAGTACTACAACCTTGCTAGCCCCTTTCCACTCCTCGAGTAGAATACGCTACTCTTAGTACTTTCACCTATAAAGGTCACAAACGTCTATTAAAATCTTAAACACACGTTCCCATCTTTCTACGTAAAATTCGGCGACCTCCCCGCAACAGCGTAAATCTCCTCCTTCATCGAGGTGGCTACCAAGCCAACCAGGGGTTAACACGCCTAACCTGACGCGTACAATTCTACAACACAAGAATGCTACATAAGTCTCATCAGAATACAACCCTAGGTAATTACATTCGATTCTTCTCTTTATTAACCTTCTATGTGATTACTGCTCAATTCTTCACTCTTGTGCTTAAGTCAAAAGACATTGCCATAATACTAAGTATAGTTCCATATATAGTATACTTCAACTATATATCCTAACAAACATGTAATTTCCAATTACAATAGAGGACAAGATAATTACCTCGATAAGCCCAAAATTATCCAAGTTATAATGTCGATCCTGAGCAAGGTTTAGCTCACTCGAAGCGCTCCAAACCACTCCAAACAACCCTTAGAAGTTCTAACCAACTTCTACTCACATACTTCAACCAACTATGAAGATTTCCTTAGGGTTTCTTTGAGACTAAAGGACAAAAGGTAGTATTTAGGACTCTACGCAAAGAGGTATCTTTGGAATACTACAAGGCAGCTAAGGTATTTTGGGCATTATAACAATACTAGGGAGTATTTCTATACCACAACAAGGGTATTATACGAAAACAACTAGGCTAGGGGTACCCTACGGCCAGACCTCACAAGGGGAGGAAGACCTCCGCCAAAGGCCACTTTCAAGGGGAGGAGCTCTTGGACGAGAGTCAACAAGAGGAGGAGGATTCAAGACTTGGAAACATTTGTGGATGAATGAAGTCTTCACAAAGGGGTATTTATAGCAAACCCAATGCCAACCAATGGCCAAGATCAAGCCATGCAAGGCAAGTGTAAGGCCTTGATCAAGCCAAGTGCACCCTAACCCTACTCCACAAAACATTGCACCAAACAAGCCACAAAACAAGGCCAAAACAAGGCACAAAACAAGGAACCAATAGGCACAAAACGTGAGCCAAAAGATCAAGCCAAAAGCGTGAACCATTCGTTCACTGACGCCACTGCTTCCAATGTGATGGTGACACATGTCACCCTCCCGTTGGTCCAACATGTTTCTACTCTCGGAAAAATCCTCAAAAATACAAAACGACATATCCGGAAATTTACCTACGAAAGCTGTGTAAACGTTTCGTCGGAAAACGACTCTAGTCGACTTGTGCCCAAATGTAACTTTGCCAAGCCACCTGGCGGGGTGACACGTGTCACCTCCTATCGCCCTCAAAACGTCTTTGAAAAAAACCACAATGGCCAAAATCTAAAACAAAGTGGGCCCCAAAAAACCGTAAATTTCTCCCTTGGGCCCCACGTGAACATTTACGAAAATAAAATCTCAAAATTCTAATATAATCTATGAATTCCAAATACCAAAGGAATCAATTCCCATTAACGAACCTTTTTCTTCACAAATAACCGGAAACTTTTCCGAAAACTCACATCTTTCTTTCCTTTCAAAATTTCTCACAGACACTCGCACGTGCGTCCTCACATACATACCGCAACTACGGGGTATAACAAATACATTCTGCTCATCCATGACGCGGTAGAAGTGAAATACATTCCTATTCATCCACTTAACGCGGTAGTCAGTGAAATACATTCGGTTCATCTCACAATGAACGCGCGAGTCGAGTGAAATACATTCCGGTTCATCTCATGAAGCGGTGAGTGAAATACATTCCGGTTCATCTCATGAACGTCGAGTGAAATACATTCCTGTTCATCCTATGAACGCGGTGTCGAGTGAAATACATTCGGTTCATCATGAACGCGGTGTCGTGTAGCCATAACATTTAAACGCTCATTTAAGGCGTAAGATATTACCATATTTTCCTTTTAAAACAATTAAGACAATATTATGCCCTTCTTTTTAACCAAAGCACTTTCCTCTTAAAGTCAAGTAACAACATTCTTTTCCAAAAGTTCAAGTTTGCCTAATTTCAAATATTCACGTTTCTTATTTTCGAAAGATTTCATAGTTCATAGTCTTAATCATTTAATAACATAATTCTCTTTTAAAAACAGTTGAGTAATATATGCCTTATGTGTGAGTAGGTTATTCTTGTTCATAACAATCTTATTAAAGCATGATCTAGGAAATGTAATATCATTTTGTCTCATCTTAGCTTCTATGCAGATGGAGGTTTCTACTGGTTTTAATAATACTTTATTAGTCATTACATTTCCCTTTATTAACGCTGCTGTGGTTTGTTCGATACTTATTCACATTTCCGAAACCAGTAAAAACATTATTCCTTTTACAAACCAAGTACTCATTACTCACGAATGAGGTTTCACGCTTTTTAACAAAATTCATATTAAATCAATTAAGTCAAGTCTCTTATCTTTTGAGATCGAGTCTCTTAACTTTTAAAATCAATAAACCATTCATTTTATTACTCTTAAGTCGTTATACCCAACTTCCCATAAAGCTAGTATAACTCTTAACTTTCAAAACCAAGTGTTACTCTTCTTTCAAAACGGTTTCTTAATTCTTTTGAAATACTTCAAGATTCTTATTATTCAGGCTTAAGTCAAAAGACATTGTTGTAAAACTACGTTCAGTTAACGCACGTACGTCTACCGTACTATATATATATATATACTTTTTAAAAATATCATGCTCAAGAGTATAGGAAGAATCACATACCTCGTGACGATTTATCGACTATTAGCAATTAGCTCCAACGTACTGTAATCCTGCTAGCCTTTTCCACCCTTCGAGTAGAATATGCTACTCGCAGTACTTCAACCTATATTGGTCATATAAGTCTATCAACGTCTAGACTACTCTGCAGAATAATTCTAGATACAGATTCCTTTATTCTACGGAAAAATTGGGCAGCACTTCCCTACCCGCCAAACTACACAAGTCTACTGTAAATACAGTCCTATGTAAGTACAATTTAAATCTTCTTCTTTAATATTCTTCTGATGTGATTTCAGTTCAATTCCTTTTCTGTAATATCCTTCTATTACAGTTCAATTATCTTCTGTAATATCCTACTATTTCTCTTATATTCACTTCTATACTACTACAGTATGTAATCTCCAATTACACTAGAAGGATAGGATTATTACCTCGATAAGCCCAAAATTATCCAAGTTAAATGTCGATCCTAAGCAACGTTTAGCTCCTACTCCGTGCGCTCCAACCTGCTCCAAATAACCCTTAGAAGTTCTACGCAACTTCTTCTTAATACTTCAACCGGCTATGAAGATTTTCCTTAGGGTTTCGTTTTTGTGACTGAAGGGAAGTATAATAGTATTTCTGGGCTTTTAGTATAGGTGTAACCTTGGAATACTACAAGGTATTTGGGCCAAGGTATTTGGGAATAGTAACAATACTTGGAGAGTATTTTTCTACCAAGGGGGGGGGGTGTATTTACGAAAACAACTAGGCAATGGGAGTATACTCGGCCAAGGCTTCTCGAGGGAGGAGCTTGGACGAACACTTCTCACAAAGGGGGAGGGATTTCAAGACTTGGAAAATGATTTGTGGATGAAGATTTAGTCTTGCATTGGAGGGGTATTTATAGGCCAATCAATGGCCAAGATCAAGCCAAGTGGGGGGCAAGTGGAGGGGCAAGATTTGGACATGTGTTTGTGGGTCCTACTTGCTCATCAACTACACAAAATATCCTACCAACTCCTTGACTAAAGAAAAGGCACAAAAAACGTGCCAATCGTCCAAGATTTCCGTCCACTTGAGGAGTGTCACCCTCTCGTTGGTCCAAAATATTTCGTCTCTCGGAAAAATCCGCAAAAATAATAAATGACATAGCTGTATTTTTCCCTTCGCAAAGTCCGGAAAACGTTTCGTCGGAAAACGACTCTTTTCGCTAGTTGTGCACAATTTCGACCCTTATGCCTACTTTAAGGCTAAAAACTTTTGTACGTACGCCCTCACGTACATGTCACGACCCGACCCCGGGACCGCGACTGGTGCCCTACCTGGGCACCCTTACAGGTAAACATCAGAGAAAATCAGCGGAACATACATAAAACTTATAAATAAAACATCGGAAGTAAAACAACAGGTTAGCCGATAGGGCTACCTTCCTGAACTTATATAAATACAACCGAAGCAGTTGCCTCATTTCTTTTACAAAGCGACCCATGACATGCGAATACGGACCTGCAGGAATAACAATCGAACAAGCGTGGCGGGACAAGGCCACGCGTACCCTGAATATACATAGCTATGACAACTCCGAACATTGGAGCCATCTCAAAATCTTTGAACCAGGATCCTAAGCTCGCGGATCCATAGCGTATTACCTAAACTGCGGACATAACGCGGCCCGAAGAAGTCGATTACAACATGTACGAATATGGAGCAGAAAATAACGTCTGATGCGGATCATAATCGTACAAAAGAATGACAAGGGCAAGTATAAAAAAAATACATACCAGATCCCCCCGTGTCATTACCACTTATGAACTTAATCGTACATTAATCATTTTTTCCTTTTTCAATAAGAATTAACATCATATTCTTACATACATACTTAAGAATTTAATCAAGTTTTTCCACATAACTTACATCAATATCAAAGCATGCCCGTGGAATCCCCCATCACTGTCGACAGCTAAAAGTGTAAAGCATAACCATGGGTCTCACGCCCATAATATCAATCAAAACAGGTGGTATAACGTCTGGGGGGCTTGCCCATTTATACTCTTACTGAGAAGAGGTGGTAAGCGAGTATAACGTCTTGGGGCTTGCCTCATTTATACTTTTATCCGGAGAAGGTGGTATAACGTCTTGGGGCTTGCCTCATTTATACTCTTACCCTATCTCGTGGTCGTCAAACAACACATAAAGCGGTGGTACAGCGTCTTGGGGTTTACCCTCACTTATACTCTTACCCGGAGAAGGTGGTATAACGTCTTGGGGCTTGCCCTCATTTATACTCTTTACTAACTCAACCGGCCATCATACATAACATAAGCCCTACCTTTATCATACATAATATAAGCACCACCTTACCATACATAACATAAGCACTACCGACTTATCATCGTAATATAAGCAAGTTAAGAAATCCCTAACTTCTTATTAGCTTGTTCATATACACTCATTTTGTTTACTTAAGGCACTAACATGTCATTATAAAATCCGGGAATTAACCCCACGTACTACGTGCCTCTACTCTTTAAAATGATTCTCTATCAAATAAAACTTCCAAGATACTAATAACCGTAGTATCAAGTCATATCTACTTTTCACGACAAGTCACAATACCTTTTTAGAAATACATTTATAGGCTTCTAAATCAAGTGACTTCTTTCTTTGAAACCTTAAGCAATTGGTACCTTTAAGACAATGTGCCCTTCTTTATTTCAAATCATTTCTTTGCTTACATAACTGAAGAAAATCATTCTTTTAAATCTTCCATAAAGTTGTTATAACCAACTTCCCATAAAGCCGTTATAACTCTTTATTTCTTAGACAAATACATTCATTTGATAACCAAGAAACTTATACTTTCAATTCAAATCGCATAGCTTTCAAAATACTTCAAGTCTCTTAACTTTTAGGCAAACAAGTTTCTTAACTTAGAATGGAAAGAAATCAATACTTTCCAAATCAAGTATTCTATACTTTTAAATCAATTCATTTCTCCCTTTAAGAATCAAGTCCCATAACTTGAAAATAAAGTCCTTAACCTTTTAACAATTTGAGGTCCATAGTCTTAAAACTTCGTCGTAATTCCTTATAAATTAAGTAACATATACTTTGGTGCGTTGTGAGTAAGTTATGCTTATTGATAACGATCTTAATCAAGTAGCCATGATCTAGAAAATGTAATACAATTTTGTCTTATCTTAGCTTCTATGCAGATGGAGAACTCTACTTGTTTTAACATAATTAATTGTCATTACATTTTCCTTTATTAACGCTGCAATGGTGGTTCAATACTTATTCTTATTCTTGAAGTAAAATTAGCCAAGTCAACTTGGCTCCAATTACCTCCTAACGACTCTTACCAACATCCCCCATAAGACTTGGTAAGAACTTAGGATAACTTAGACATAACCTTTACGTAGAGTAAATCAACATACATACCTCTTAACTTCTAAGAGTAGAAGGAATCATGAAAGAGTACTACATGTATATTCCATACATAGAATCATGTCAAAAGAAGGAAGAGGTTCACATACCTCGCGACGATTATCGACAAGTAGCAAAAGCTCCAAAGTACTTCCACCGAGCTATTCCATTCTTCAAGTAGGATACGCTATACCTAGTACGTCAACCTATAATGGTCACCATACGTCCATTAACTTCTTACTTCATACGTAGAATATTTTAGGTGCTAAGTCGCTAAATTCTACGGAAAATCGGACAGCACCTCCTTTGTTTCTACTCACTTTGCCACCTTTTTCAAGGCCGAATACAATAACCAAACAGCCCCAATTGGCTCACAACAATATAGAAGGTATTCCAATACAAATGAATAACTAAACAGCCCCAATTGGCTCACAACAATATAGAAGGTATTCCAATACAAATGAATAACTAAACAGCCCCAATTGGCTCACAACAATATAGAAGGTATTCCAATACAAATGAATAACTAAACAACCCCAATTGGCTCACAATTTAGAAAGTAGTTCAAAACAAATGAATAACAAACTAAAAGTCCAAATTCGGCCACCTTGAGTTCAACCATACCAATTCTTATCAAATTTCCATTTCAATCCAAATTGGTAGTATAACATGATATCAAGTCGCATTTGATTATAACAATCCATAATCTCTAAGTAGGTAACATGCGACGATTTCTAATAAACGACCAATTAGTAATCAAATTTTCAAGTGGCTTATATAACATTTCGAATTTAGCTACAAGCACTCCATAATACTTATAAACTTCAACTTAACCACTTCATGCTAGCAACATGTAAAGCTAACAACAACAATAAAAATAATCTTGTAATACTTTCAAAGAACAAGATTATACCTCAACGAATTGTAATCCAATCTTCAAAACCGAAGTTGCTCCTTAGCAACCTAGAGCCTCATCAAGACACCTCAATCCGCTCCTTGAGACCCTTAGAACCACACCAACAACTTTCCTTCAAACCTTGATCCAAAACCTAGAAAGTCTCTAGGTTTTCACTTTGCGACTAATACGAAAACTCTCTTTTTCCGGGATTTTTCTATTGAGATACACTTACTATACCCTCAAGAACCTTGGTTTAAAGTGGGGGAATTATTGGACAACAATTGAATTTTTCTCTTCTTGAACCTCAAAGCCAGAGCCCTTAATAGTTCCTCAAACATTTCTTGAAAAATGACTAAGTGTGAACTAGTCATCCTACTAGTGCTTATAAGACACGAGGAAGGTTTATGATTAAAACAAATGGGTGGCTTGGATGCATTTCACATGGATCAAGCCCAAGTGGCCTTTGACTTAGTCAATAAAATCATGCTACTAGTCTTTGCAAGACTTGGCCATTTAAATTATGGTCAATGACCATCCTATCCATGAATATTTCGTCCAAGACTAAAAATAAGGGGGGTGACACGTGTCGCCCTCCCACTCAAATCCTAATAAAGCGTTTGACAATTTCGTAATTAGATAAAATTTTACAAGTCTCACTTCTTGACACATTAGAGTTCTCACGTGCGTTCTTAAAACATGTATCTGTAAATACGGGTGTAACATTCTTCCCCTTAGAAACATTCGTCCCGAATGTTCTTTGAGTCAAACTTTATAATTTGCGACATAGTTTCCTTTCACAACCCCGTCATACCAACAATGCCACATGGCCCTAATACCTGTACACGCATACCATCCATCCTACGCCCCAAAAGAGATTATCTTTTCGTATTTCCAACTCCTTCTAACATACTTACATAACTTCCATACCAATTCTGGCCTCTAATCTTTGGAGTCACTCTATAAAACAATATAAGGCCATTTAGGCTTTCATGAACGGATTAGGTGGAGCGCGTCCACGAACAGTAAAATGGTTAACTCAACTTGGGCCTGCACTCGTGACCTGTCACGTGGCGTAACTACTATCAACTGATCCCACTCCATTCCAGGCCATGGGGAGACCCGTAACAGGTCCTCAACCCTACTCAGCGTCGCACTTAACTCTTATCCTTGGTCTGACTTAAAATCTTATTGCCAGAGAAAACCTTATACATTTAAGGTCTCGGCAGTTATCAATATTCTTAGGCTCGCAATTTCCATGCTCCAAGCCTACCTTACCAATCCCCCAATAACGGGTATAAAAACTTCTCATAAAACCATAACCATGTTGTCTCGAACACAACAACCATTACTTACCCTATACAGGCCTCGTCCGTATAATTCTCTTAAGCATACTACACAGCTTAATCTATTAACATGACATTCCATTAGGTTCCTTAATATGGCTTCTTAAGGGTTCACTACCCTATCAGACAGCTCATCCTTTCCCAATTATCTCGAAATAAAACACAAAACCTTGGCGAAAAATTCATTAAATATTCCATACCTTCCCGGTATCTAGTTAGTCTTCTGGATTCACGGTAATCTAAAATCATTCTAGGCAACACGCGTCTGACCCTCATACATAACTCCGTATAGATGTATGTCACAATACCAACTATACTATAATCGTTACCAACCTGGATACGCAATCCACATAGTCATTCACGCACCGCGCTTTCTCAAGTGCGATCAACATAACTCGTTAGGGAGGCGACCTAACAACACATTTCTATCGCACGATCTCGGGGTGAGAAGAATGGAAACCAATCCTAAATGTCCTGCGACCTCCACGATTATAGATGTGGTGCACAACACCGATAATCAAGACTCTACTAGACACGGTCGTAGACACTTTCCGAGACTAATCGCTCGATACCACATTTGTCACGACCCGACCGGATCGCGATCGTGCCCTACAGGCACCCTACGAGTAAACATCGGAGAAAATCAGCGGAACATACATAAAACTTATAAATAAAACATCGGAAGTAAAAGCAACGAGTTAGCGATGGGCTACCTTCACGAACTTATATAAATACAACAGCGGTTGCCTCATTTCTTTTACAAAGTGACCCACAACATGCGAATACGGACCTCTAGGAATAACAATCGAACAAGCGTGGCGGGACAAGGCCCGCCGTACCTGAATATACATAGCTATGACAACTCGGAACATTGGAGCCATCTCAAAATCTTGAACCGGGATCCTAAGCTCGCGGATCCATAATCGTAATACCTAAACTGCGGGACATGACGCGGCCCCGAAGAAGTCGATAACAGTGCAGAATATGGAGCAGAAAATAACGTCTGATGCGGATCATAATCGTACAAAAGAATGACAAGGCAAGTATAAAAAAATACATACGGATCCCCGTGTCATTACCACTTATGAACTTAATCGTACATTAATCATTCTTTTCCTTTTTTCAATAAGAATTAACATCATATTCTTACATACATACTTAAGAATTTAATCAAGTTTTTCCACATAACTTACATCAATATCAAAGCATGCCCGTGGAATCCCCCATCACTGTCGACAGCTAAAAGTGTAAAGCATAACCATGGGTCTCACGCCCATAATATCAATCAAAACAGGTGGTATAACGTCTGGGGGGGCTTGCCCCTCATTTATACTCTTACCCTGAAGAAGGTGGTAAAGCAGGGGGTATAACGTCTTGGGGCTTGCCCCTCATTTATACTCTTATCCTGGAGAAGGTGGTATAACGTCTTGGGGCTTGCCCCTCATTTATACTCTTACCCTATCTCGACCGGTCGTCAAACAACACATAAAGCAGGTGGTACGTGTCTTGGGGTTTACCTCATACTCTTACCGGAGAAGGTGGTATAACGTCTTGGGGCTTGCCCTCATTTATACTCTTACCTAACTCAACCGCCATCATACATAACATAAGCCCTACTGGCTTATCATACATAATATAAGCACCACCAAATTACCATACATAACATAAGCACTACCACTTATCATACGTAATATAAGCAAGTTAAGAAATCCCTAACTTCTTATTAGCTTGTTCATATACACTCTCATTTTGTTTACTTAAGGCACTAACATGTCATTATAAAATCAGAATTAACCCACGTACTCGTGCCTCTACTCCTTTAAAATGATTCTCTATCAAATAAAACTTCCAAGATACTAATAACCGTAGTATCAAGTCATATCTACTTTTCACGACAAGTCACAATACCTTTTTAGAAATACATTTATAGGCTTCTAAATCAAGTGACTTCTTTCTTTGAAACCTTAAGCAATTGGTACCTTTAAGACAATGTGCCCTTCTTTATTTCAAATCATTTCTTTGCTTACATAACTGAAGAAAATCATTCTTTTAAATCTTCCATAAAGTTGTTATAACCAACTTCCCATAAAGCCGTTATAACTCTTTATTTCTTAGACAAATACATTCATTTGATAACCAAGAAACTTATACTTTCAATTCAAATCGCATAGCTTTCAAAATACTTCAAGTCTCTTAACTTTTAGGCAAACAAGTTTCTTAACTTAGAATGGAAAGAAATCAATACTTTCCAAATCAAATATACTATACTTTTTAAATCAATTCATTTCTCCCTTTAAGAATCAAGTCCCATAACTTGAAAATAAAGTCCCTTAACCTTTTAACAATTTGAGGTCCATAGTCTTAAAACTTCGTACGTAATTCCTTATAAATTAAGTAACATATACTTTGGTGCGTTGTGAGTAAGTTATGCTTATTGATAACGATCTTAATCAAGTAGCCATGATCTAGAAAATGTAATACAATTTTGTCTTATCTTAGCTTACATGCGGATGGAGAACTCTACTTGTTTTAACATAATTAATTGTCATTACATTTTCCTTTATTAACGCTGCAATGGTGGTTCGATACTTATTCTTATTCGTGCGTAAAATTAGCCAAGTCAACGGCTCCAATTACCTCTAACGACTCTTACCAACATCCCCATAAGACTTGGTAAGAACTTGGGATAACTTAGACATAACCTTTCGTAGAGTAAATCAACATACATACCTCTTAACTTCTAAGAGTAGAAGGAATCATGAAAGAGTACTACATGTATATTCCATACATAGAATCATGTCAAAAGAAGGAAGAGGTTCACATACCTCGCGACGATTATCGACAAGTAGCAAAAAGCTCCAAAGTACTTCCACCGTGAGCTATTCCATTCTTCAAGTAGGATACGCTATACCTAGTACGTCAACCTATAATGGTCACCATACGTCCATTAACTTCTTACATCGTAGAATATTTTAGGTGCTAAGTCGCTAAATTCTACGGAAAATCGGACAAACACCTCCTTTGTTTCTACTCACTTTGCCACCTTTTCAAGGCCGAATACAATAACCAAACAGCCCAATTGGCTCGCGACAATATAGAAGGTATTCCAATACAAATGAATAACTAAACAGCCCCAATTGGCTCACAACAATATAGAAGGTATTCAATACAAATGAATAACTAAACAGCCCAATTGGCTCACAACAATATAGAAGGTATTCCAATACAAATGAATAACTAAACAACCCCAATTGGCTCACAATTTAGAAAGTAGTTCAAAACAAATGAATAACAAACTAAAAGTCCAAATTCGGCCACCTTGAGTTCAACCATACCAATTCTTATCAAATTTCCATTTCAATCCAAATTGGTAGTATAACATGATATCAAGTCGCATTTGATTATAACAATCCATAATCTCTAAGTAGGTAACATCGACGATTTCTAATAAGCGACCAATTAGTAATCAAATTTTCAAGTGGCTTATATAACATTTGAATTTAGCTACAAGCACTCCATAATACTTATAAACTTCAACTTAACCACTTCATGCTAGCAACATGTAAAGCTAACAACAATGATAAAAATAATCTTGTAATACTTTCAAAGAACAAGATTATACCTCAACGAATTGTAATCCAATCTTCAAAACCGAAGTTGCTCCTTAGCAACCTAGAGCCTCATCAAGACACCTCAATCCGCTCCTTGAGACCCTTAGAACCACACCAACAACTTTCCTTCAAACCTTGATCAAAACCTAGAAAGTCTCTAGGTTTTCACTTTGCGACTAATACGAAAACTCTCTTTTTCCGGGATTTTTCTATTGAGATACACTTACTATACCCTCAAGAACCTTGGTTTAAAGTGGGGGAATTATTGGACAACAATTGAATTTTTTTTCTCTTCTTGAACCCTCAAAGCCGAGAGCCCTTAATAGTTCCTCAAACATTTCTTGAAAAAATGACTAAGTGTGGGAACTAGTCATCCTACTAGTAAGCTTATAAGACACAAGAAAGGGTTATGATTAAAACAAATGGGTGGCTTGGATGCATTTCACATGGATCAAGCCCAAGTGGCCTTTGACTTAGTCAATAAAATCATGCTACTAGTCTTTGCAAGACTTGGCCATTTAAATTATGGTCAATGACCATCCTATCCATGAATATTTCGTCCAAGACTAAAAATAAGGGGGGTGACACGTGTCGCCCTCCCACTCGTCACAATAAAACGTTTCCGACAATTTCGTAATTCCGATAAAATTTTACAAGTCTCACTTCTTGACACATTAGAGTTCTCACGTACGTTCTTAAAACATGTCCTGTAAATACGGGGTGTAACAGCCCTCACGTACATACTCTAGAAATATGGGGTATAACATTCTCCCCTCCTTAGAAACATTCGTCTCGAATGTTCTTTCTCAAGACGGATAACGATAAAGTTCTTCTTAACTGAAACAAGTTGCCAATGCCACGCCTGGCCATAAAATAACACACGCAAAAGTACTTAACCCAAGTATCACGAGAAATCATTCCTACATCACAAAAGCTTCCACCCCGGTCTAAAGGATACCCCCTTCGCATCTTCACTTCACAACAAAATGATCTCTTTTATTCTGCTAACACACGTTCTCTTCTTTCCTTGCTCGTCGTACTCTTCTCGAACACTTGAACTCTTTCTAGTATACGTACCATACTTCAGTCATTGCTTCAGTTTCCAAAATCTCTGGAGTCGCTATCTCCAAACTTGGTCATCTTACTAGCCTCAAATTCCTTTAAGGCCATTCCCGGCCTTCACGATCTGATTCTGGTCGAACATATCCATGAACTCATACGATGGTCATCTAAACTTGGGCCTAGCACCCTCGTGACCCTATCACCTGGCGAGACCATCCAGGCCCGACCCGCGCCAAACAGGGCTACGGGTTGACCCGCAATACGTCCTCAACCCGACCCGCTATCGCGTCAAACACTTGTTCTCCTGATCCGGAACAATCTTACTTATTCAAGTCCTGAAGGCTACCACTTCCATCTTACACAACCCATGGAATTATCCCACATATACTATGCACTCCGATAAAGGTCAACACAAACATAAATCTTTTACTCAAGATGGCCTCGCATCTAAGGTCTCTACGTGTAAAGCTCTAAGGCTCACACTTTCCCTGTCCCCAAACTTTCCCTTAAACATGTTTCTAAACAAAATTTTAACATAATGCTATCTGAACATAATACTTAGCACTTCATCATAACATTTACGCATACTAGTCTCTAGAGGGGTAAGAATATACCTGTACCATCTGCTCCACTCTAATCATAGGCCTGCCCTGCAGGGCGCATAGCTGTAGAAGGTGATGATCCACCGCCCGACCGGTGGCTGCGTCATTCTGCGCCGCTTCCTATAAGCACGATCTCGTCACATGGCCACGGCGGCGCGGTGAAACAAGCACCCGATGAAAGCGACATTGCGGGATGGCGTCGCGCGCATCGTACTGCGAGGACATGAATCCTGGCAGCTAGAACCCGTGTATATCAGAAACGGAAGACACGGAGCTCGGCCGGCTCGAATACCACGAGCGTCACGGCGGTGGAGGACCACTGCATCGGCGGAGGTACATAATCGGCCTCTGCGGGCGGTCCGCCTCGAAAGTTACCAAAGGACCTGTCACGGCCGCTTTCGATCTCGGTCATTCCGTCGACCTCTCGCTCCTCGCATCCCGGTCATGCTTTGTATGCGGGCAATGTCCATGCCGGTGAAGAGCTACCGAACAAGCCTCGCCAAGTAGTCATCGAGCCGGTGGCGTGGTGGTGCACTCATCCTCCATGCCGGCTACCAATGCGGGGGCGTCGAGCTAATGAGTCAAACTCACATTGTACTCCCGAACCGTCGCCGGTGCGCCTCAGCGTCAAAAATCATCGGCCCGATCCCTTCTCATCTGTGGAGGCAAGAAATGTGCAAGAAATGCCACGAGAACTCGTTCCATGCGGTGGAAGTGCATACTCTCCCGGGCGGCTCAGCCGAATCAAACCGATCATTGCGGTATCACGCGCCCGTGCGAACCTAAGACCACCGACTCGGTCTCACGAAGTCTTGATCACTCTCATGATCCATGGCGTCGAATGAACTCCTGCGGATCATCCTCGCCTCGACGTAGAACTCTGGCGCTACAACTCGAAAGTCCGTAGCCTCAAACTATCCGATCTCGGGTGAACCACGGGTGCTCACCGGCTGCTGCGTCGGCTATCCTCATGTCGCCACGATCACGGCGATGGCGGGCCATCTCTTTGTAACCCATCTCCTCTCTGCTCCAGTGTGGGGTGGAGGCTCGAGTATTGTGGTCTCGTGACCCACCGCTGCGCCCTAAACTCTCTTTGAAATGTGGCGTCATAAAACTCGCCGTCTGAGCACTATCTCGTAATGGCGGGCTGTGCCCCGTGCTCTCAGATCATACTAGCGCCTCCTCATTTGTCTTGCCCATCTGGGCCGGGTTGCCTTGCGCGAGGCATAATCGGTAAAAGCGAAATGCGTCGGAGGGTCCAACTTATAACACGGCTCTAAGGCACGATCTCGGAATAAGAAGAATGAAACTAATCCTAAATGTCCTGCAGCCTCACGATTATAGATGTGGTGCACAACACACCGATAATCAAGACTACTGAACACGGTCTGTAGACACTTTCCAGGATTAAGCGCTCGATACCACTTTTGTCACGACCCATTCGGGGCGTGATCGTGCCTTACCCGCACCTAAGTAGTCATACATCGGAGAAATCAGTGAACATAAAACATACAGATATGAAACAAGAGATAAGATAATAAAGCAGTCAACCAAAGCGGTTGCCTCCGCATATTCTGAGGAATTTTGAGCAGTTACATCATTTTTACAAACCCCGCCTGGCAGTACTACATGACCTCTAAGAAAGTAATAACACCTATGGCCAGGGGGGCCCGCCATACCACGAATGTCTGAGAACCTACAACTCGAGAAACATACCAAAAGATAAGCCTCGAGAAAGCGGAGCTTCCCAATCTGTTGACTGTGATCCTATGGCGGATCAACAACCGGTGTACCTACTGCATGGCATGAGCGGCCCGAAGGAGGTCGATGCAACAGTACCAAGTATGTGGCGAAAAATCGTGAATGAAATCATAGTAGTCTATATAAAGCGGGAGACATGTATGATAACAAAACTACGATTCATAATATAAAGCGATCATGTCAAGTCGGGGACTCACGCCTCAAAGTCATCCTCACGTGGAACTCCTTCCTCACCGGCGATCTAGGTATTAGTTATGTGATACGTGTAACATGTCTCGGCCCATCTCATGGACTCGAGGTGAAATCGTATGGAATACATTCGGTCCATCTCATGGACTCGGTATCAAATCGGTGGTATACATTCCGGTTCATCCCATGAGCAGCGGTGTCGCATGAAATACATTCCCGGTCCATCTCATGGACTCGGTATCGTGGTGAAATACATTCCCGGTTCATCTCATGAACGCGGTAGTCGAGTGAAATACATTCACGGTTCATCTCATGAACGCGGTAGTCGAGTGAAATACATTCCCGGTTCATCTCATGAACGCGGTAGTCGAGTGAAATACATTCCCGGTTCATCTCATGAACGCGGTAGTCGAGTGAAATACATTCCCGGTTCATCTCATGAACGCGGTAGTCGAGTGAAATACATTCCCGGTTCATCCTATGAACGCGGTGTCGAGTGAAATACATTCCTGGTTCATCCTATGAACGTGGTGTCGTGTGGCCATAACATTTAAACGCTCATTTAAGACAGATTAAGATATTACCATGTTTTCCTTTTAAAACAATTAAGACAATATTATGCCCTTCTTTTTTTAACCAAAGCACTTTCCCTCTTAAAGTCAAGTAACAACATTATTTTCCAAAAGTTCAAGTTTGCCTAATTTCAAATATTTACGTTTCTTATTTTCGAAAGATTTCATAGTTCATAGTCTTAATCATTTAATAACATAATTCTCTTTTAAAAACAGTTGAGTAATATATGTCTTATGTGTGGGTAGGTTATTCTTGTTCATAACAATCTTATTAAAGCAGCCATGATCTAGGAAATGTAATATCATTTTGTCTCATCTTAGCTTCTATGCAGATGGAGGTTTCTACTGGTTTTAATAATACTTTATTAGTCATTATATTTCCCTTTATTAACGCTGCTGTGGTTTGTTCGATACTTATTCTCATTTCCGAAACCAGTAAAAACATTATTCCTTTTACAAACCAAGTACTCATTACTCACGAATGAGGTTTCACGCTTTTTAACAAAATTCATATTAAATCAATTAAGTCAAGTCTCTTATCTTTTGAGATCGAGTCTCTTAACTTTTAAAATCAATAAACCATTCATTTTATTACTCTTAAGTCGTTATACCCAACTTCCCATAAAGCTAGTATAACTCTTAACTTTCAAAACCAAGTGTTACTCTTCTTTCAAAACGGTTTCTTAATTCTTTTGAAATACTTCAAGATTCTTATTATTCAGGCTTAAGTCAAAAGACATTGCCGTAAAACTACGTTCAGTTAACGCACGTACGCCTACCGTACTATATATATATATATATATATATACTTTTTAAAAATATCATGCTCAAGAGTATAGGAAGAATCACATACCTCGTGACGATTTATCGACTATTAGCAATTAGCTCCAACGTACTGTAATCCTGCTAGCCTTTTCCACCCTTCGAGTAGAATACGCTACTCGCAGTACTTCAACCTATATTGGCCATATAAGTCTATCAATGTCTAGACTACTCTGCAGAATAATTCTAGATACAGATTCCTTTATTCTACGGAAAAATTGGCGAGACTTCCCTACGCCAAACTACACAAGTCTACTATAAATACACACATGTAAATACGGTTTAAATCTTCTTCTTTAATATTCTTCGATGTGATTTGATTCAATTCCTTTTCTGTAATATCCTTCTATTACAGTTCAATTCTCTTCTGTAATATCCTACTATTTCTCTTATATTCACTTCTATACTACTACAGTATGTAATCTCCAATTACACTAGAAGGATAGGATTATTTACCTCGATAAGCCCAAAATTATCCAAGTTAAATGTCGATCCTGAGCAACGTTTAGCTCCTACTCCGTGCGCTCCAACCTGCTCCAAACAACCCTTAGAAGTTCTACGCAACTTCTTCTTAATACTTCAACCGGCTATGAAGATTTTCCTTAGGGTTTCGTTTTTGTGACTGAAGGGAAGTATAATAGTATTTCTGGGCTTTTAGTATAGGTGTAACCTTGGAATACTACAAGGTATTTGGGCCAAGGTATTTGGGAATAGTAACAATACTTGGAGAGTATTTTTCTACCAAGAGGGGGGGTGTA
Organism: Przewalskia tangutica; assembly: GCA_029844215.1. Lineage (NCBI taxonomy): Eukaryota > Viridiplantae > Streptophyta > Magnoliopsida > Solanales > Solanaceae > Przewalskia > Przewalskia tangutica. Next base: position 115,661,177 of record CM056722.1, read on the forward strand.
TTTACGAAAACAACTAGGCAAGGGGGGGGGGGGGGGAGTATACTCTCGGCCAAGGCTTCTCAAGGGAGGAGCTTGGGCGAACACTTCTCAAAGGGGAGGATTTCAAGACTTGAAAAATGATTTGTGGATGAAGATTTAGTCTTGCATTGGAGGGGTATTTATAGGCCAATCAATGGCCAAGATCAAGCCAAGTGGGGGGCAAGTGGAGGGTCAAGATTTGGACATGTGTTTGTGGGTCCTACTTGCTCATCAACTACACAAAATATCCTACCAACTCCTTGACTAAAGAAAAGGCACAAAAAACGTGCCAATCGTCCAAGATTTCCGTCCACTTGAGGGTGACACTTGTCACCCTCTCGTTGGTCCAAAATATTTCGTCTTTCGGAAAAATCCGCAAAAATAATAAATGACATAGCCGTATTTTTCCCTTCGCAAAGTCCGGAAAATGTTTCGTCGGAAAACGACTCTTTTCGCTAGTTGTGCACAATTTCGACCCTTATGCCTACTTTAAGGCTAAAAACTTTTGTACGTACGCCCTCACGTACATACTCTGGAAATACGGGGTATAACATTAGTATACTGCATGTGCATCATGCATAACATTTATGTATATTATGCCCACAGAGGCTGTTATAAAAAAGAAAGATGCATGTGTGTCCATCAGTATACTTCATTGATATTGCATAACATTTAGACATTTGCACTAAGGCCCTCAGAGGCAAATATTATTGGTCAGTTGTTCTTGTTTCAGATTGTGATACATATCTGTTATTTTAATTCTTATGTCTGACATACTCAGTACATCAGTCATACTGACGTCCCTTTTGCTGGGGGACGCTGCGTTTTATGCCCGCAGGTTCATAGTAAGTGTGTGACAAATTGTGCTAGGAGAATGTTGGTTCAGCTGTGTGGGAGCACTCTACTTATTTCAGAGTTGCAGTCTGATTGTGGTATGTTATACTATTAGAGGCTTGTAGATAAGTGTCATGTGGTTAGTGGTCATGTATGACTTGTCGGCCTTGGTATATAACCATATAAATTGGGGCTTTTGGGTTGAAACTTTACCTAATCCTTCTCGGCTTAGTCCGTGGATAATATGATTAAGTATGAGTTGTATGGTTAGTGGTGCCCGGTGGGTTGGGTCTGGGTGCCCGATGCGGCCCTGCGGTTTGGATCGTGACATAAAATTAAAAGTAACTAAATATAAATTTAATAAAATAAAAAAAATTATTTGATAAAATATAAATCTAATAAAATTAAAATATTTTGTGATAAAAAAGAAAATATCTATGTTTGCTAGTGATAGTGGAGTGCTTTGTAGTGGTGGTGGTGATGGTTGGTGCTAGTGACTAGTAATGGTAGCGGTGCTAGTTATGATGATAGAGGTGGTTAGTAGTAAGGATTGGTCGCAATGATGGTAGTGGTGGCGGCGACAGCGGCAGTGGCGATGGTGGTATGATGGGGGTTGGGAGGGTGGTGGTGATGACAAAGATGGTTAGTGGTGGAGGTGGATAGCGGGTAGGGTGGGTGGGGTTAGAGGGGTGGGTGGTGGGGATAGGGGTGGTGGGAATCATAAAATTGGTTAGTGGTGGGGGTGAGGCTGGGGGATGGAAAGTGGGTAGGGATGAGTGGGTGGTGGGGTGTAGTGGAGGCGAGGTGAAGATGGGGGTGGAGTTGGTAGTTCTGGACAGAGTGGTGATAAAAATTATTTATACAAAATTACCTCTTAATGATATTAAGACTTTGTTCAAGATCTGAATGATTAAGACCTATTCAGACCAAATAAGTACTTAGACTTAATGTAAACAAATGCACTTAATGGCATAAGGTCTCAGACCTCCATTAAGTGCAAACTAATGAGGCCTAAGGCTCTAAATAGCTAAAACCTCCAAATTAATATTAATTTCAAGCACCAAACTCTAAGGATGACCTCAAGGGAATCTAGTTCCCAAGGAACCAACCTCTCAGTATCACGACCGAACCGGGCGTGGTCGTGCCTACCGGGCACCCTAGTGATACAACATCAGAGAAAATCAGCGGAAATAAAAACATGAACATGAATTAAGAGAAAAGATAAATAAACAGGCCAACCAAAACAGTTGCCTTCATCATATATACATAAATACGACAGTTATCCTTTTTACAAACCACACTTGCAGCGATTACTCTGCACCTCTAAGATTTTTACAATGGCTATGACGGGACGGGGCCACGCCATACCAGAATGTATAAGAATCTACGGACTCGGGGTAACATACTAAAAGATAAGCCTCAAAGAACGGAGCTTCCAACACGCCGAAATGTGATCCTATAAGCGGGGATCGGCGATCGATGTACCTTTTACTGCGGCATGAGCGGCCCCGAAGGAGGTCGATAACAGTACCAAGTATGTGAAATCGTAAAAATCGTAAATGAAATCATAATAGTCTATAAAGCGGGAGACGTGTATGATAACCAAACTCTGATTCCAACATAAGAGCGATCATGTCAAGTCGTGACTCGCCACAAAAGTCATCCTCTCGTGCGTGGAACTCCTTCCTCACCGCGATCTAGGTACAAATCATGTGATCGTATAACGTGTCTCGGCCCATCTTATGGACCCGATATAGAAATGTGTGGAATACATTCCGGTTAAATCCCGTGAGCCGTAGTCGAAGTGAAATACATTCGGATGAGCCGGTAGTCGAGTGAAATACATTCCGGATGAACCGGTAGTCAAGTGAAATACATTCCGGATGAACCGTGTCAGTGAAATACATTCGGATGAGCCGTGTCGGTGAAATACATTCGGATGAACCGGTAATCAAGTGAAATACATTCGGATGAGCCGTGTCAAGTGAAATACATTCCGGATGAACCGTGTCGAGTAGAACACAATACTTGCAACAAGGCTATAACACGTAACATGGTCAAGTTTCATAACAACAAGCATAAGCAAGTTACACCTGACTCAAGGTACTTTCATTTTATGTCAAAGTCAGGATTTTTAACCTTAAAGTACTACGTCCGATAAATTCCTTTTAAGATCCATTTCTTTTACAAAGGTCACCCGATACGTAGTATAAAATTAGAGTGATTAACATTGTTAAGTAAACCAAAATGCGTTCCTTTGTAAAATCAAGTAACAACCTTATTTTCCAAGCGTTGAGTTTGCCTAATTTCAAATGCTCAAGTTTCTCATTTTAGAAAAGGTTTAGTAGTTCATAGTTTTAAATCCTTTAAAACATAATTCTCCTTTAAGCGTTTTGAGAAACCTATGTCTTATAAGTGAGTAGGTTATTCTTGTTTATAATCAATCTTATTAAGCGACCATGATCTAGGAAATGTCATTTTGTCTCATCTTAGCTTCTATGCGGATGGAAGTTTCTCTTGGTTTTAATAATACTTAGTTATTCATTACATTTTCCTTTATTAACGCTGCGATGGTTTATTGATACACATTCGATTTCCAAATCGTAAAGCGTTATTCCTTTTAAAACCAAGTACTCATTACTCACGAATGAGGTTTCACACAAAATCCATATTAATTCATTTAAGTTAAGTCTCTTATTTATAAGATCCAATCTCTTAACTTTTGAAATTAATAAACCATTCATTTACCACCTTAAGGCGTTATACCTAACTTCCCATAAAGCTAGTATAACACTTATTGTTTTAAAACAACCAAATACGATTAACACGTATGCGTCTACCGTACTACATAGCTCACACATATCATTCTAGAAAAGATAGGAAGAGGTTCACATACCTCGCGACGATTATCGACTAATAGCAAAACGCTCAAGTACCTCAAACCATGGCTACTCCTTAAGCCAAGTAGATCACGCCATACGTAGTACTTGACCTATAGAGGCCACTGGCGCCTAGTAACATCCTAGATCTCAATGTAGAATATTCTACGTAAAATTCGTGACACCTCCCCCACACAGCAGTAAATCTCTCTCTCTATCGGCGCTACCAAGCCAACCGGGGGTTAACACGTCTAACCGGACGTGTACAATTCTACTACACAAGAATGCTACACAAGTCTCTTATGTCTGATCTATGTAATTACAGATTCAGCTCACTTTTAAATTCGGGCTTAAGTCGCGAGACATTCTGTAAGTATTGTTCGAGCTTAAGTCAAAAGACATTGCGCACAACTATGTTCAGTTCTATATATAGTATACTTAACTATATACTCCTACAACATGTAATTTTCAATTACAACAGAAGGTCAAGAGTGTTTACCTCGTTAAGCCCAAAATTATCCAAGTTATATGTCGATCCTGAACAACGTTTAGCTCCTACTCCGGGCGCTCCAATCCGTTCCAACCAACCCTTAGAAGTTCTAACCAACTTCTACTTATGACTTCAACTACGGGTGAAGATGTCACGACCCGAACCCGGGCCCGTGACTGGTGCCTTACCCCGGGCACCCTAGTGACACAACATCAGAGTAATCAGCGGAACATAAAACCACAACATGAGATAACAGAAATATATAAAACAATAATCTGTGAAAACTTGCCTTTCGGCATATATATAACCATCAACTCTTTTACAAATGAGCGGCAATCCTTTTTACCAACCACGCCACGGTACTACGGACCTGCAGAATGATACGACCACGATGGCGGGGCGGGGCCCGCCAAACCACGAATGTAAACACTTACTGACGAGGACTATACGTGATAAGCCTCGAGAAAGCGGAGCTTCCCAACGCTTGTGACCACGAGAGCTAGGATCGGCGGTGATGTACCTCGACTGCGGCATGAGCGCGGCCCGAAGGAGGTCGATCTGGCAAGTGCAGGAGTATGTGAAACTAAAAATAAATCACGTAAATGAAATCATAGTAGTCTATACAAAGCGGGAGACATGTATGATAACGAACTACGATTCACCATAAATAGCGATCGTGTCAAGTCGGGGACTCGCCCCGCCAGTCATCACTCAATTTAACAATGGGTCTCACGCCCGCGACATCAATCGTGCGTGGAATACCTTCGCTGCCGGCGATTTATGATATACAAGCACCGAGGAATACACATGAACACGAGTCCGCGTGTCTAATAAAGCATGCGAGGTAAATGCGAAGGCATAGCCGACTACTAACACCAGCGGTACCAACAAGGTCATAAGCGTATCATAAGATCTGTCTAGGCCGTCACATGATCAAAGGCGGCCACTTGCGCGATGCACTAATGTGCGCGTCTAGTCACGGAACTTCCGCGACTCGCGTAGGCCAATCTCGTCGGCCGCGTGAGGTATTCCCGCGTCGAGGTAGCTACTCCCGGCGTCGTCACGGAACGCGATCCGCGTAGCCCGTGGACGCGTGCCCGTAAGGGCGTCACTAACACGGAACTCTCGTAGCTCGCGTAGGCCGGGACTGCGTGAGGTATTCTCGAATCATAGGTCCATCGACCGCTGAGTCTACCCGCGTGAGACGGCTTAACCCGGAATCATCTCGAGATGAATGCCACCATACTATCATAACGACGATAGTTAATAAGCACAATCAAGAAACCCTTTACACAAACATCACAAGATACTAACACACGTAGCATCCTAACACGTTTACTTATCAAAGCAACAAGAAAGTATTACAAGGTTATCACAAACCAATAAAATCAAGTTATTCACACAAGGTACTTTTACTAACAAGTTCGGGTATCTATCCCCGAAGTACTTCACACATTAAAATCTTAAAAAGATCTGTTTCTTTCACATAAGTCACCTGATACCGTAGTATAAAATAGAGTGGTATCCTTTTAAGAAACCAAAACTCTTACCTTTGTAAAATCAAGTAACAACATTATTTTCCAAGCGTCGAGTTTGCCTAATTTCAAATGTTCACGTTTCTTATTTTAGAAAGGTTCAAGTAGTTCATAGTCTTATTCATTTAAGAATATAATTCTCTTTTAAACAATCTGAGAAACATAAGCCTTATGTGTGAGTAGGATATTCTTGTTTATAACAATCTTATTACAATGACCATGATCTAGGAAATATCATTTGTCTCGTCTTAGCTTATGCGGATGGAAGTTTCTCTTGGTTTTCATAATACTTAATTATTCAAAACATTTCCTTTTATTAGCATTTGCGATGGTTTGTCGATACACATTCTGATTTCGAAATCGATAAAGCATTCTTAAGCCGTTATACCTAACTTCCCATAAAGCTAGTATAACTCTTAAGTTTTCAAACACCAGTATTACTTCTCGCTTTCAAAATGATTCAAAAATCTTTTGAAAATACTTCAAGTTCTTTCTTATCATATAACAAGCGGTTATAGTTCAAATCGATTACCTTTTAAAAACCACATGTATTTTCTTACTAACATAAAGTGTTATAACCAACTTCCGTAAAGCGTTATAACACTTTATGTTTTAAACCACTCAAACACATTTAGCACGTATGCGTCTGCCGTACTACATAGTTTACACGTATCATGCTAGAGAGATAGGAAGAGGTTCACATACCTCGCGGCAGTATCGACTCATGCAAAAGCGCTCAATACTTCCAAGCGTCGGCTACCGCCAAGCCACGTGGATCGCGCCACCGTGATACGTCCGCTATAAGGCCACGCTTATTAACATTTAGGTCTCGTCGTAGAACTTCTGAGAAAATTCGTGACTTTCCCCATGGCGGCGTAAATCTCTCTCTCTATCGAGTAGCGAAGCCAACCGGGGGTTATACATCTAACCTAACAGTACAATTCTACTCCACGGTACTCTACTACGAGTCTCATGTCTGATCTATGTAATTCTGATTCGGTACTATATATAGTATACTTGACTATATACTCTCCTGACATGTAATATCCGATTACAATAGGGGACAAGATAATTACCTCGATAAGCCCATAATTATCCAAGTATAAAGTCGATCTGGGCAATCGTTTAGCTCGACTCGGCGCTCCAACCAGCTCTAAACCACCCTTAGAAGTTCTAACCAACTTCACACAATACTCAGCGGACTATGGAGATTTTCCTAGGGTTTCGGTTTTGTGGTAGCGGGAAGTATAATAGTATTTACGGGCTTTTCGTAAAGGTATAACCTTAGAATACAACAAGGTATAAGGCTAAGGTAATTTGGGCATTATATGATACTTGGAGAGTATTTCTATACCTGAGGGGTATTATCACGAAGCAACTAGGCTGGGGTACCCGGCTAGCACCTCGAAGGAGGGGGTGTCTGCCCGCCGGCCTACCCACTGGGGACTCGGCCGAGGGGAGGGAGGGCTCTCGGCGAGACACCACGCTGGGGAAGGAAGAAGCTTTCAAGACTTAGGCAATTTGTGAATGAATTAGTCTTCCAAGGGAGGGTATTTATAGGTCAAGTGAAAGCCAACCAATGGCGAATTACACCAAGTGTTAGGCAAGTGTAGGGCCAAGATTCACCCGTGTGTACTGTGACTTGCACACAAAATATCTACCAAAAATATCTCACTTGCCTTCCCGATCGTCCGTATGCCCGACTTTGCCCGCTGATGAGAGGGTGCCAAGTGCGCCCTCGTTGGTCCAAAATGTTAGTCTCTCGGAAAAATCCATAAAAATACTAAATGACATAGCGGAAATTCCCCTACGAAAGGCGTGAAAGCGTTTAGTCGAAGCGACTCTAGCAGGGTGTTGTGCACAAACATATTTCGGCCCCGAAAGGTGCCACGTGGGGTGACACGTGTCGCCCCGATTAAATCAAAATATTTCGTCTTAGAAAATATCCAAAGCGGCCAAAATCTCAAAATCAAAGCGGGCCCCACAAAGCCAGTAAATTTCTCCGTGGGCCCACGTGACCATTTTCGAAAATAAAATTCCATAATTCTCTAATATTCCGGGAAGTCAGAATACCGTCACGGGAATCAATTCCCATAAGCGAACCTTTTTCCTTCACAAAAAGCGGAAACTTTTAGTGGAAAAATCGCCTCTTTCTTCCTTTCCGATCTTTACATGCGTATTCTCAAATGCGTGCGTCATCGCATACATACCACGGAACTACGAGGGTATAACATTCTTCCCCCTTAGAAACATTCGTCCGAATGTTCCTTCTAATCTCAAAGCGAACACGTGGCGATTATAGTCTTCACTCTTATACTTACGAAACAATCTGCCACGGTGGCGCGAAATACCCGCGTAAAATACTTACATCCAAGTCCACGAGAAACACCTCTAACATCACCACAAATAATACTACTTTTGTCACTTTGTCGCGAGCCTTGCTCGGCGACCCAACAAATGGTGCGGAGTGCGTCACGATCAGCGTAAATGCGCTCGGATTCTTATCACATTTACGATCTTGCTTTAGTATCGAAACTGGGGTTACTATCTCTAACGTGGTCATCGTTAAGCGGGAACGTGCGGATGGATCTTGATACTTTCGAACATAACAATACGAAAGACCGGACGTCCTTCCTCCTAAGTCGGACGGCAAATGCTAACATATAAAGGCAACGGCCTATTCTTCACATGAACTCACAAAGGCCCAAGTAACTCGGGCTAAGTTCCCTTTGTTTCCAAAACTCGTCACACCCTAAGGGGTGGTACTTTCAAGACCGGCCGTCGGCACGAACTCTGGCGTCGTCGCCGATTATCCATACGATTCTCTGCGGTGCGAACTTAACTTCTGACAAACACCATTATCCGCGATCTGTGGAACAAGCTGAACGACTATCTCGAACCACCAACATCAGACCAATCGGCCGACTTGCATTTACGCCCCTACAAGGCGTCACAAGGCGACATCAGAACAACGAAATGGTAGCTTAAACACTCCCACAGGAGACAACGATCCTCGCGGCTACCGCGAAATCAAAACAACGGCGGGCGAATGCGGTCGAGACTTACGAGTTCTAGCCTGCACGGTACAAACTCGAGAAGAAAGCAGTAGTACCACAGGCTCCATTGTCATCGTCATAAGGTGAAGGTAGGCACCCGTGCAACCTCGCAACCTTTTAGATAACAACAACAACTGCAGAGAGCGACCACGGCCAGAAGAACACGATAGGCTGCCCCGTCGGCCCGACCAGCGGTCGAGCGTCCACGAACTTGCCGCGGCTAACTAAACATGGGCCTAACACCCTCGTGACCCTACCACGGCGGGACCACCTGGCTGACCCCGCGCATACACTGCGCGGGTTGACCCGCAACGTAGCCTCAACCCAGGCCGGCGTTGCGCGAAACACTAGCTCCCAGAAGGAATAATTTCACAAATCATATTACGAAAACCTAGCGGTCTTCTAGCTCGACTACCTTCTTTCAAATCACGCTACTCGGGGACTTATCCCACGAACATAGCTCGCGTGCACTATGCACTCCTATAAGGGTCAAACATAACACTACACCTTTCTCGAGATGGCGCTTACCTCTAAGGTCTTTCGTATAACACTCTGAGGCTCACGCCTCTCTATCCCCAAAATCTTACTCGGTTAACCCACCGTGATTCTAATCACAACTAACACCTTTGCTATCGAACATAGCACTTAAGGTATACTCGCCTTGAAAGTTACCAAAGGACGCTTCTTTGCTCTGGCCTCTTACGTTGTCGCCCGTTAACGCGTCGATCTACGTTTCTCGACTGCTGCGCATAAGCGTCTACGAGCCATGCTCGAAGCCTAGCGAAGAATTACTCTTGCACACCCTCTTTTAGATAGTCCTCGGACTCGCGGTACATCGGTATACTCTCGGTAGCCAAATCTATAGCTAATGTGAGGTTGTCTCTTGGCAATCTATATTCTCTGTTCGGTCGTGGGCGAAGGTTCAAATATTATGGTCATTGTAGGCCTTTGCTGCGTAGTGCTAAACTCTGCTTTGGGGCTAGTGGCGTCGCAAAACTTCCCGAATGAAGCACTACCTAGGTAATGATTGGGCTGTGCCCTCGCCACCCTCTGAACTCTGCTCGCGACTCTGCCGGTGCCTTGCCCTCTGGGCGGGTTGCCCTACGCGGAGGCATAGCGATAAGGAAAGAATTTCGTCGGAGGGTCGACTTACAACCTGACTCTAAGGCACGATCTCGAGTGAGAAGAATAGAAACCAATCCTAAATATCCTATAGCCTCACGATTATTGGTGTGGTGCGCGACACGCGATAATCAAGACTCTCTTGGATATGGTGCGTAGACACTTTCAGAGGATTAAGCGCTCACGATACCACTTTTGTCACGACCGAACCGGGCGTGGTGGTGCCTACCGGGCACCCTAGTGACCTGACATCGAGTGTCAGTGAACATAAAACCACAACATGAGATAACGAAATATATAAAACAATAATCTGTGAAAACTTGCCTTTCGGCATATATATAACCATCAACTCTTTTACAAATGAGCGGCAATCCTTTTTACCAACCACGCCACAGCGATTACTACGGACCTCTAAGAATGATCGACCACAATGGCGGGACGGGGCCCGCCAAACCACGAATGTAAACACTTACTCTGACGGGGACTATACGTGATAAGCCTCGGAGAAAGCGGAGCTTCCCAATGAGCGTGACCACGAGAGCTAGGATCAACGGCGATGTACCTCGACTGCGGCATGAGCGCGGCCGAAGAAGTCGATCTGGCAGTGCAGAGTATGTGAAACTAAAAATAAATCGTAAATGAAATCATAGTAGTCTATACAAAGCGGGAGACATGTATGATAACGAACTCTGATTCACCATAAATAGCGATCATGTCAAGTCGGGGACTCGCCTCAGTCATCACTCAATTTAACAATGGGTCTCACGCCGCCAACATCAATCGTGCGTGGAATACCTTCGCCAGCTGGCGGTTATGATATACAAGCACCGAGGAATACACATGAACACGGGTCCGCTGTGTCCTAATAAAGCATGCGGGGTAAATGCGAAGGCATGGCGAGCTACTAACACCAGCGGTACCAACAAGGTCATAAGCGTATCATAAGATCTGTCTAGGCCGTCACATGATCAAAGCGGCCACTTGCGCGGTACCTAATGTCGCGTCTAGTCACGGAACTTCCGCGACTCGCGTAGGCCAATCTCGTCGGCCGCGTGAGGTATTCCCGCGTCGGTAGCTACTCCGGCGTCGTCACGAACGCGATCCGCGTAGCCCACGTGGACGCGTGCCCGTAAGGGCGTCACTAACACGGAACTCGTAGCTCCGCATAGGCCGGGACTGCGTGAGGTATTCTCGAATCATAGGTCCGTCGACGCTGAGTCTACCGCGTGGAGGGCGACAACCGGAATCATCTCGAGATGAATGCCACCATACTATCATAACGGTGATAGTTAATAAGCACAATCGAGAAACCCCTTTACACAAACATCACAAGATACTAACACACGTAGCGTCCTAACACGTTTACTTATCAAAGCAACAAGAAAGTATTACAAGGTTATCACAAACCAATACAATCAAGTTATTCACACAAGGTACTTTCTACTAACAAGTTCGTATCTATCCCCCGAAGTACTTCACACATTAAAATCTTAAAAAGATCTGTTTCTTTCACATAAGTCACCTGATACGTAGTATAAAATAGAGTAGTATCCTTTTAAGAAACCCAAAACTCTTACCTTTGTAAAATCAAGTAACAACATTATTTTCCAAGCGTCGAGTTTGCCTAATTTCAAATGTTCACGTTTCTTATTTTAGAAAGGTTAAGTAGTTCATAGTCTTATTCATTTAAGAATATAATTCTCTTTTAAACAATCGAGAAACATAAGCCTTATGTGTGAGTAGGATATTCTTGTTTATAACAATCTTATTACAATGACCATGATCTAGGAAATATCATTTTGTCTGTCTTAGCTTATGCGGATGGAAGTTTCTCTTGGTTTTCATAATACTTAATTATTCAAAACATTTCCTTTTATTAACGCTGCGGTGGTTTGTCGATACACATTCGATTTCGAAATCGATTAAAGCATTCTTAAGCGTTATACCTAACTTCCCGTAAAGCTAGTATAACTCTTAAGTTTTCAAACACCAAGTATTACTTCTCGCTTTCAAAATGATTCAAAAATCTTTTGAAAATACTTCAAGTTCTTTCTTATCATATAACAAGCGATTATAGTTCAAATCGATTACCTTTTAAAAACCACATGTATTTTCTTACTAACATAAAAGTTATAACCAACTTCCGTAAAGCGTTATAACACTTTATGTTTTAAACCACTCAAACACATTTAGCACGTATGCGTCTCTGGTACTACATAGTTTACACATATCATGCTAGAGAGATAGGAAGAGGTTCACATACCTCGCGGCAGTATCGACTCGTAGCAAAAGCGCTCAAGTACTTCCAAGCGTCGGCTACCCGCCAAGCCACGTAGATCGCGCCTGCGTGATACGTCCGCTATAAGGCCCGCAGCGACTTATTAACATTTAGGTCTCATCGTAGAACTTCTCTGAGAAAATTAGCGACCTTCCCCATGGCAGCGTAAATCTCTCTCTATCGGTAGGCTACGAAGCCAACCGGGGGTTATACATCTAACCTAGCAGTGCAATTCTACTCCACGGTACTCTTACAAGTCTCTTTATGTCTGTCCTATGTAATTCTGATTCGATTACTATATATAGTATACTTGACTATATACTCTACTGACATGTAATATCCGATTCTGATAGGGGACAAGATAATTACCTCGATAAGCCCATAATTATCCAAGTATAAAGTCGATCTGGGCAATCGTTTAGCTCGACTCAGGCGCTCAACCATTCTAAACCACCCAGAAGTTCTAACCAACTTACACCTGATACTCCGGCCGGTATGGAGATTTTCCTAGGGTTTCGGTTTTGTGGTAGCGGGAAGTATAATAGTATTTACGGGCTTTTTAGTAAGGTATAACCTTAGAATACAACAAGGTATAAGGCTAAGGTAATTTGGGCATTATAACAATACTTGGAGAGTATTTCTATACCACAAAGGGGGTATTATCACAGCAACTAGGCTAGGGGGTACCCAGGCTAGCACCTCAAAGGAGGGGGTGTCTGCCCGCCGGCCTACCAGCTGGGGACTCTCGACGAGGGGAGGGAGGGCTCTCGGCAAGACACCACGCTGGGGAAGGAAGAAGCTTTGAAGACTTAGGCAATTTGTGAATGAATTAGTCTTCCAGGGAGGGTATTTATAGGTCAGTGAAAGCCAACCAATGGCGAGATTACACCAAGTGTTAGGCAAGTGTAGGGCAAGATTCACCCGTGTGTACTAGCCAACTTGCACACAAAATATCTACCAAAAATATCTCCCACTTGCCTTGATCGTCCGTATGCGGCTTTGCCCGCTGATGAGGGTGCAAGTGCGCCTCTCGTTGGTCCAAAATGTTAGTCTCTCGGAAAAATCCATAAAAATACTAAATGACATGGCGGAAATTCCCTACGAAAGTGTGAAAGCGTTTAGTCGAAGCGACTCTAACAGGGTGTTGTGCACAAACATATTTCGGCCCAAAGGTGCCACATGGGGTGACACGTGTCGCCCCGATTAAATCAAAATATTTCTTCTTAGAAAATATCCAGCGGCCAAAATCTCAAAATCAAAGCGGGCCCCACAAAGCAGTAAATTTCTCCGTGGGCCCACGTGACCATTTTCGAAAATAAAATTCCATAATTCTCTAATATTCGAAGTCAGAATACCAAATCTGGGAATCAATTCCCATGCGAACCTTTTCCTTCCTGGCAGGAAACTTTTAGTGGAAAAATCGCCTCTTTCTTCTTTCCAATCTTTACGTATTGTTCTCGTGCGTGCGTCCTCGCATACATACCACGGAACTACGGGTATATGAAGATTTACTTAGGGTTTCGTTTTGTGGTGAGGAAGTATAATAGTATTTTACGGGCTTGTAAAGTTTAACCTTGGGAAAGCTACAAGGTATTTGGGCGAGTATTTGGGCGTTATAACAATACTTGGAGTATTTCTATACCACAAAGGGGTATTTATACGAGACAACTAGGCTGGGGTACCCACGGCAAAACACCACAAAGGGGAGGGAGGTGGCTCTCGGCCGAGGGCTCTCAGGGGAGGGGTGTGGTGGGCCCAGCTCGAGGAGAGGAGTATTTTGAGACTTAGTTAGATTGCTCAAGTTTTTGGATGAAGAAAGTCTTCAACTAGAGGGTATTTATAGGTCAAGTGAAGGCCAACCAATGGCCAAGATCCATCAGTGTTAGGCAAGTGTAAGGCTAAGATTAAGCCAAGTACACCTTATCCATCTACCACCAAAATATCCTACCTAACCTCGACTAAAAGCCAAGGCCAAATCGTCCAAGAGGGCGCCTCAAGTGCTCGATTAGAGGGTGACACTTGTCGCCATCTCGTTGTTCAAAATTTTTTCGTCTCTCGTAAAAATCCGAAAAAATTATAAATGACATAGCGGTATTTTTCCATACTAAAGGTTTGTAAAGTTTTCGTCGAAAAACGACTCTAATCGGGTGTTGTGTACAAATTTCGAAACTAGCCAACTTTAAGGCTCAAATTATAATACGTACGCGCTCACGTACATACTCTGGAAATACGGGGTATAACATTCTCCCCTCCTTAGAAACATTCGTCCGAATGTTCCTTCTAACCTCAAAACAAACATGCGCGATATAGTCTTCACTACTATACTTACGAGAACAATCACTGCGCTGTACGAAACACTGCGCAAATACTTACATCCAAGTCCACGAGGAAACACCTCTAACATCACAAACTTTTGTCACTTTGCGCGAGGTTCTAGTGTCATTCCGGCGACCCAACCAATGGTACGGTGCGTGCGATTCACGAGGTCTAAAATATACATCCTTCGCACCTTCTCCCTTTACAAGAAATGATCATATCTATGCTCGCAATACATGCTCGCCTCTACCCTTACTGCGTCGTACTCTTCTCGAACTCTTGAACTCTTCCGATATCGTACCACACTTGATCATCGCTTGATTCTCCAAACCTTGGAGTCATCACCTCAACTTGGTTATCTTACTAGCCTCGATCTTCCAAGGCCACCAGGCCTTCACGATCCGCTTGGTCGAATATATCCACGAACTCATACGATGGTCATCTAAACTTGGGCCTAGCACCCTCGTGACCCTACCGCTGGCGGGACCACCTGGTGACCCACCTCATTCAGGCTACGGGTTGACCGCAACACGTCCTCGGCCGAGCCTCTGTCACGCCGACTCTCGTTTCTCGATCCGGAACAACCTTGCTAAATCACATCATGAAAGATACCACTTTCATTTACCCAACCAGGACTTATCACACAATATATTCTAGGCATAAAATGCACTCGACAAGGATCACTCGCAAAATCTTGTACTCAAGCGGCGCTTACATCTAAGGTCTCAACGTAATATTCTAAGGTTCATCATTTTCTCACCCCAGGCTTACCCTTTTTCCCAACGGGTTCCTAAATCACATTTTAGCACAAAGCTATCCGAACATAACACTTAACACATTAACATAACATCAAAACATACAAGCCTCTAGAGGTTAAGGATATACACAAGCTACCGCTCACTCTAATCATAAGTGCGCCTGCGAGTAGCATGTATGAAGGCGATGAACACGCCCGCGATCCGGTAGGCTGCGCCAAGCGGTACCTCTCCTATAAGCGATCTCGTCACATGGCCCACGGCGCAGTGAAACAAGCACCCGATAAAAGCGACATTCCGGGATGATGTTTGCCACATCGTGCGTGCTGAGGGACACGAATCCGGTGGCTAGCACTCACGTATACACAGTGAACCGAAGCCACGGAGCTCGACCCGGCTCGAATACCACGAGCGTCACGAAGGCGGGAGGACCACTCCGTCTTGGCGGAGTACATAACTAGGCTAGCTGGAGGCGGTCGCCTCGAAAGTTACCAAAGGACCTGCATTACGGCCTCTTACGTGATCTCGGTCATTCCGTCGACCTCTCGTGCCTCGCATCCTAGTGCATGAGCTTGCATGCGGGCAATGTCCATGCGGTGAAGAGCTACACCGTACAAGCCTGCGCCAGTAATCGTCCGGCCGGTGGCGTGGCGGTGTACTCTGTCCTCATATCGCTACTCTGGCGGGAACATACTGAGAGCTAATGAGTCGAACTCCACATTGTACTCTCTAACGTCGCCGTCTGCCTCAGCGTCAAAAATCTGTCGGCCCGAGCCCTCTCATCTGTGGAGGCAAGAAATGTGCAAGAAATGCCCTCGAGAACTTCGTCCCCAAGCTGCTGGAAGTGCATGCTCTTCCGGGGCGGCTCGCGAATCAAACGATCAAGCTGCGGTATCACGCGGTGATGCGAACCAATACCACCGACTGCGCCTGCGAGGCTCGATCACTCTCATGATCGGCTGTGGTCGGATAAACTCACGAGGTCATCCTCGGCTCGATCCATAGAACAACGGCGGGCTCTGACTCGAGAAAGTCACGTAGCCTCAGCTATGCGCTCGGGGTGAACTACGGGTGCTCTTTGCAGGCTGCTGCGTCGATCTATCCTCATATATCGGCCACGACCACGGCGATGGCGGGCCATCTCCTTGTACCCCGTCGCCGGCTCGGTGTGGGGTGGAGGCTCAGTCTTGTAGTCTCGGTGACAGCTGCTGCGGCTCTAGCTTCTTTGGTCTTTGGCGGCGTCGCGAAACCCGCCGTCGGAAGCCATCTCAGTCTTGGCCGGCTGCGCCCTCGTACTCCTCTGTATCTCGCTAACGGCTCCTCATTGCCTTGCCCATCGGGCTGGGTTGCCTTCTGCGGAGGCATAAGCGGTAAAGAAAGGGATACGTCGGAGGGCCCGACTTATCACCTGACTACAGGCACGATCTCGGAATGAGAAGAATGGAAACCAATCCTAAATGTCCTATAGCCTCACGATTATAGATGTGGTGCACAACACAGATAATCAAGACTCTACTAGACACGATGCGTAGACACTTTCAGAGGACTAAGCGCTCGATACCACTTTTGTCACGACCGAACCGGGCGTGGTGGTGCTACCGGGCACCTAGTGATACAACATCGAGAGAAAATCAGCGGAAATAAAAACATGAACATGAATTAAGAGAAAAGATAAATAAGCAGGCCAACCAAAGCGATTTGCCTTCATCATATATACATAAATACGACGGTTATCCTTTTTACAAACCACACTTGGCGATTACTACTGACCTCTAAGATTTTTACAACGGCTATGGCGGGACGGGGCCCGCCATACCACGAATGTATAAGAATCTACGGACTCGAGGGTAACATACCAAAGATAAGCCTCGAAGAGCGGAGCTTCCCAACACGCGAAATGTGATCACATAAGCGGGGATCGGCGGTCGATGTACCTTTTACTGCGGCATGAGCGCGGCCCGAAGGAGTCGATCTGGTACCAAGTATGTGAAAGCGTAAAAATCGTAAATGAAATCATAATAGTCTATAAAGCGGGAGGCGTGTATGATAACCAAACTACGATTCACAACATAAAGCGATCGTGTCAAGTCGGGGACTCGCGCCACAAAAGTCATCCCTACGTACGTGGAACTCCTTCCTCCTGCCGGCGATCTAGGTACAAATCATGTGATCGTATAACGAGTCTCGGCCCATCTTATGGACCCGATATAAAGCGTGTGGAATACATTCCGGTTCATCCCATGAGCCGTAGTCGAGTGAAATACATTCGGATGAGCCGTGTCGAGTGAAATACATTCCGGATGAGCCGGTAGTCAAGTGAAATACATTCCGGATGAGCCGTGTCGGTGAAATACATTCGGATGAGCCGTGTCGGTGAAATACATTCCGGATGAGCCGGTAATCAAGTGAAATACATTCGGATGAGCCGTGTCAAGTGAAATACATTCGGATGAGCCGTGTCGAGTAGAACACAATACTTGCACAACAAGGCTATAACACGTAACATGGTCAAGTTTCATAACAACAAGCATAAGCAAGTTACACCTGACTCAAGGTACTTTCATTTTATGTCAAAGTCGGATTTTTAACCTTAAAGTACTACGTCAGATAAATTCCTTTTAAGATCCATTTCTTTTACAAAGGTCACCCGATACAGTAGTATAAAATTAGAGTGATTAACATTGTTAAGTAAACCAAAATGCTTTCCTTTGTAAAATCAAGTAACAACCTTATTTTCCAAGCGTTCAAGTTTGCCTAATTTCAAATGCTCAAGTTTCTCATTTTAGAAAAGGTTTAGTAGTTCATAGTTTTAAATCCTTTAAAACATAATTCTCCTTTAAGCGTTTTGAGAAACCTATGTCTTATAAGTGAGTAGGTTATTCTTGTTTATAATCAATCTTATTAAGCGACCATGATCTAGGAAATGTCATTTTGTCTCATCTTAGCTTATGCGGATGGAAGTTTCTCTTGGTTTTAATAATACTTAGTTATTCATTACATTTTCCTTTATTAGCAGCTGCGGTGGTTTATTGATACGTTACGATTTAGAAATCGGTAAAGCGTTATTCCTTTTAAAAACCAAGTACTCATTACTCACGAATGAGGTTTCACACAAAATCCATATTAATTCATTTAAGTTAAGTCTCTTATTTATAAGATCGATCTCTTAACTTTTGAAATTAATAAACCATTCATTTACCACCCTTAAGGCGTTATACCTAACTTCCCGTAAAGCTAGTATAACACTTATTGTTTTAAAACAACCAAATCGGTTAACACGTATGCGTCTACCGTACTACATAGCTCACACATATCATTAGAAAAGATAGGAAGAGGTTCACATACCTCGCGACGATTATCGACTAATAGCAAAAGCGCTCCAAGTACCTCGAACCATGGCTACTCCTTAAGCCAAGTAGATCACGCCATCGTAGTACTTGACCTATAGAGGCCCTGGCGCCTATTAACATCCTAGATCTCAATGTAGAATATTCTGAGAAAATTCGCGACACCTCCCCACATGGCAGCGTAAATCTCCTCTCTATCGAGGCTACCAAGCCAACCGGGGGTTAACCGTCTAACAGGGCGTGTACAATTCTACTACGGTAATGCTACACAAGTCTCTTATGTCTGATCCTATGTAATTCTGATTCATTTCCTTTTAAATTAGGGCTTAAGTCGCAAGACATTTGCAGTAAGTATTGTTCGAGCTTAAGTAAAAGACATTGCCGCCAACTATGTTCAGTTCTATATATAGTATACTTAACTATATACTCACAACATGTAATTTTCAATTACAACGAAGGTCGAAGTGTTTACCTCGTTAAGCCCAAAATTATCCAAGTTATATGTCGATCTGAACAACGTTTAGCTCTACTCAGGCGCTCAATCCGTTCCAACCAACCCTGAAGTTCTAACCAACTTCTACTTATGACTACGGGTGAAGATTTACTTAGGGTTTCGTTTTTGTATTGGGAAGTATAATAGTATTTTAGGCTTGTAAAGTGTAACCTTGGGAAAACTACAAGGTATTTGGGCCAGTATTTGGGCATTATAACAATACTTGGAAGTATTTCTATACCACAAAGGGGGTATTTATACGAGACAACTAGGCTGGGGTACCACGGCAAAACACCACAAAGGGGAGGGAGGTGGCTCTCGGCCAAGGGCTCTCGAAGGGGAGGGGTGTGGTGGGCGTAGCTCGAGGAGAGGGAGTATTTTGAGACTTAGTTAGATTGCTCAAGTTTTGGATGAAGAAAGTCTTCAACTAGAGGGTATTTATAGGTCAAGTGAAGGCCAACCAATGGCGAAGATCCGTCTAAGTGTTAGGCAAGTGTAAGGCTAAGATTAAGCCAAGTACACTTATCCATCTACCACCAAAATATCCTACCTAACCCTTGACTAAAAGCCAAGGCCGTCGTCCAGAAGGGCGCCTCAAGTGCTCGATTAGAGGGTGACAAGTGTAAGCCCTCTCGTTGATCCAAAATGTTTCGTCTCTCGGAAAAATCCATAAAAATTATAAATGACATGGCGGAATTTTCCCTACGAAAATGGAAAGCGTTTAAGTCGAAAAACGACTCTAATCGGGTGTTGTGTACAAATTTCGAAACTAGCCAACTTTTAAGGCTCAAATTAATATACGTACGCGCTCACGTACATACTCTGGAAATACGGGGTATAACATCAACAATTCACACAATCACAATCTTACACAAGCTCACTAACTCTCAAGAGTATTTCAAGTTTAATATTCAAAGTAGTCTAATGTTATACCCCGTAGTTGCAGGGTATGTATGTGAGGACGTACGTACGAGAGTACGGCAGAAATTTTGAAAAGAAAGAAAGATGTGAGTTTTTAAACGGAAAAGTTTCGGTTATTTGTGAAGAAAAAGGTTCGTTAATGGGAATTGGATTCCCAGTTTGGTATTTGGACTTCATGGATTATATTAGAATTTTGAGATTTTATTTTGGAAATGGTCACGTGGGGCCACGGGAGAAATTCTGATTTTGTAGCCCACTTTGTTTTGAGATTTTGGCCATTGTGGATATTTTTGGAAGAGCGTTTTTGAGGGCGATAGGAGGGTGACACGTGTCACCGCCTAGGTGGCTTAGTAGAATGACATTTGTGCCTGACACCGGTTAGAGTCGTTTTCGGCGAAACATTTTACATAACTTGCGAGGAAAATTCCGGCTATGTCGTTTTGTATTTTTGCGGATTTTTCGAGAGGCGAAACATTTTGGACCAGCGGGAGGGTGACATGTGTCACCTCGCATTAAACAAGTGGGCGTCAGTGCGCGAAGTGGTTCACGTTTGGCTTGATCTTTTGGCTCGCGTTTTGTGTCCTATTGGTGCCTTGTTTTGTGCCTTGTTTTGTGCCTTGTTTTGGCCTTGTTTGTGGCTTGTTTGGTGCAATGTTTTGTGGAGTAGGGGTTAGGGTGCACTTGGCTTGATCTTGGCCTTACACTTGCCTTGCACTTGGCTAGATCTTGGCCGTTGGTTGGCCTTTGGTTTTGCTATAAATACCCACAAGTGTGAAGACTTCATCCATTCCAAAAACTTCCAAGTCTTGAAACCCTCTCCTCCCCTTTGTGAGCTCTTGGCGAGAGCCTCCCCACTCCACTTTCGTGTGTCCTTTGGCGAGGGTTCCTCCCCGCTGTGGTGCTAGCAGTGGGGTACCCTAGCCTAGTTGTTTTCGTATAATACCCCTCCTTGTGGTATTGAAATACTTCTCCTAGTATTGTTATAATGCCCAAAATACCTTAGCCTTGTACCTTGTAGTATTCAAAGATACCTCTGTCGTAGAGCAGGAAATACTACCTTTTGTCCTTTAGTCTCAGCCGAAACCACAAGGAAATCTTCATAGTTGGTTGAAGTATTTGAGTAGAAGTTAGTTAGAACTTCTAAGGGTTGTTTGGGCGCACGGAGTAGGAGCTAAACCTTGCTCGGGATCGACATTATAACTTGGATAATTTTGGGCTTATCGAGGTAATTATCTTGTCCTCTATTGTAATTGGAAATTACATGTTTGTTAGAATATATAGTTGAAGTATACTATATATGGAACTATACTTAGTATTCGACAATGTCTTTTGACTTAAGCTGAAGAATAAAGTAATCTTGTATTTACATAGGGTGTATTGCGGTAGACTTGTGTAGTATTCTTTGAGTAGAATTGTACGTCAGGTTAGGCGTGTAAACCCCACTGGTTGGCTTGGTGGCGGCCTCGATAGAGGAGGAGATTTCTGTTGTTGCGGGAGAAATCTTCTTGAATTTTACGTAGAAAGATAGAAACTTGTGTTTTGGGGTTAAAGGCGTTTGTGACCTTTATAGGTGAAAGTACTAAGAGTAGCGTATTCTCGAGGAGTGGAAAGGGCTAGCAAGGTTGTAGTACTTGGAGCATTTTGCTTATTGTCGATAAATCGTCGCGAGGTATGTGAACCTCTTCCTATCTTTTCTAGCATGATTGTTGTGAACTATGTAGTACGGTGACGTCGTGTGCTAAGTGATTTGGTTGGTTTAAAACATAGGGTGTTATAATAGCTTTATGGGAAGTTAGTTATAACGACCTTATGTAGTGAAAATGGTTTCTTGATGTTAGAAGTTAAGAGACTTGATCTTATAAGATAAGAGACTTAACTTATTTGTTTTAATGTGGATGTTTGTGTGAAACCTCATTCGTGAGTAATGAGTACTTGGTTTTAAAGGGATAATGTTTTTCTTGATTTGGAATCGAATGTGTATCGACAGGACCATTGCGGCGTTAATAAAGGAAAATGTATTGAATAATGATGTGTTGTATTAAAACCGGTAGAAACCTCCATCTGCATGAAGCTAAGATAAGACAAAATGATATTACATTTTCTAGATCATGATTCTTTGTAATAAGATCGTTATAAACAGAATAAACTACTCACATATATGACATATGTTACTCGATTGTTTTAAAAGAGACTAAGACTATGAGTTATGAAACCTTTCTAAAATGAGAAGCTTGAGTAATTGAAACTAGGCAAGCTGGAACTTAGGAAAAGAATGTTGTTACTTGATTTTGAAAAGGAATGTGGGTTGGTCATTCTAATACTACGGGTATAGGGTGACTTTTATAAAAGTAATGGATCTCTTTTAAAGAACTTAGCGTATGTAGTACTTTGGGGTTAAAAACAGGACTTTGGCATAAAATGAAAGTACTTTGAGTTGTGTGAAACTTGCCTATGCTTGTTGTTGTGAAACTTGCCTATGCTTGTTGCTGTGAAACTTGCCTATGCTTGTGATGATAGCCTTCGTTGTGCAAGTGTGGTATTTACGTATTCTGGCGTCTCGATAGAGGCGGTCGACTTATTGAGAACTTACTTGGGCGTCTTTGGCGGTGATGGAGAATTCCACGGGTATGTTTCCATTTTGATTCTTGTCTTGTTGATGATGTCACGTGGATATGTCTGCAGGGTAAATTAGGGGCATGCGGCCGTGCGGTCGGGTTGATTACCTGATATATTGTTATTGTGGTTACATGGATATGTCTACACCGATGCAGAATTCCGGGGGCATGTGGCCATGCGACAGGGTTGATTACCTGATATATTATTGTTGATGTCACATGGGCGTGTCTGTAGAGGTAGAATTCAGGGCATGTGGCCATGGGGCATTGGTATTATTGTTGCATCATGGACATGTCTGCCGTCACGAGTCGGGCATGCGGCCGTGATCTGAACATGATTGATGTTGTGGGCGTGAGACCCGTAGTTATATTTGAGTGATGACTTGAGGCGTGAGTCACGGTGGACATATTTGCTTTTATGTTGTGAGCGTAGTTTGGTTATCATACGTGTCTCTGCTTTATATAGACTAGTATGATTTCATTCTGATATTTCTGATTTCACATACTTGGTACTGTTATCTTGACCTCGCCCGGGGCTGCGTTCATCTGCGGTAGAATGCGTCGGTCGTGGATCCTCGCTCTTAGGATCTCGGTTCAGCGTTTTGGGAAGCTCCGTTTCTCAGGAGGCTTATCTTTTAGTATGTGTTCCTGAGTTGTAGGTTCTTGTACATTCGGGGTATGGCGAGGCCTGTCCGTCATAGTTGTTGTAAATCTTAAGTGCATGTAATCTTGTTGTGGCGGGGTTTGTAAAAAGGATTTAAAGCTGTTCGTTTTGAAAGAGTTGTATTTATATATGTTATTGGAAGGTAGCAGATTGGGTTGCTTTGTTTATGATCATATATCTTGTTTCTTGTTTAAAGTTTTATTTTCCATTTGGTTTTCTCGATGTTGTGTCACTAGGGTGCGGGATAAGGCACGATGCGGGCCGGGGCGGAGTCGTTACAAAAGTGGTATCGAGCGATTAATCCTCGGAAAGTGTCTGAGCCGTGTCTAGTAGAGTCTTGATTATCGGTGTGTTGTGCACCACGTCTATGTCGAGGAGGCTATAGGACATTTAGGATTGGTTTCCATTCTTCTCATTACGAGATCGTGCCTTAGAAGTGTGTTGTAAGTTGGACCCTCAGCGTATCTCGTTTTACGATTATGCCTCGCGCAAGCAACGAGCCCGGAAGGGCAAGGCGGCGAGTCTTGCTAGTGAGATCTGAGAGAATGCAGCGCGAGCCAGCGATACGAGGTTGTGCTTGACGGCGGGTTTTGTAGCGCCGCCCGGCCCAGCGAGAGTTAGAGCGCGGCAATGGCTGCGAGACCGCGATGATACACGAGCCTCGGTCCCGATGCAGGCGAGAGAGATGGGTTACAAGGAGATGGCCCGATTGTTGGCGAGTCGTGGCAGATATGAGATAGATTTGAATCTGGCGATTCGATTCGATGCACGATGGTTCACCCGGCGAATAGTTTGAGGCTACGGGACTTTACGAGTTGTAGCGCGAGTTTTATGGGTGAGCACGAGGATGATCGCGGGGAGTTCATCCGGCGATTCTGACGGATCGTGCGGGTGATCGAGGCTTGAGACCGAGTCTGTGACCTTTGGTTCGCGTCGGTGCGTGATACGCGATCGATTGGTTTGATTCATGGGAGCTTTCGGGAGAGCATGCACCTCCAGCGGTATGGGATGAGTTTTGGGGCTTTCTCACGCACTCTTGCCTCCGCGGATGAGGAGAGCGCGGGCGACAGTTTTGATGCTTAGGCAGGCGGGCGTGCGGTTCGGGAGTACAATGTGAGTTCGACTCATTGGCGTGCGTCGGCGTTGGTAGCTAGTATGGAGGATCGAGTGCACCGATATGTTCTGAGGCTCGATGATTACATGTCGAGGCATGTTGGAGTAGCTCTTGGTAGGGCATGGACATTGCCGCATGCGAGCTCGTGCGCGGATGTGAGGCGCGGAAGGTCGGCGGAATGACGAATCGGCGAAGAGGGCGAACAACGGGGTCCTTTGGTGACTTTCGGCGGACCGCCTCGGCGCATACTAGTTTTGTACCTCGCCCGGTGCGGTGGTCCTCCACAACCTTGAGTATTCGGGAGGCGGTCGGGCTCGAGGTTGAGTTTCGGGAAGTAAGTGTTGGCGGTCGGTCACCCTGCCTCGGTGGTCGATGTGGTAGACGCATTTGGAGTGTCGTGGTGCGAGGAGCTTGTTATTTTTGCGGCCAGCGGGGCCATTTGCGGCTGTCCGGCCAAGGGTATACGGATGTTCTGACTCGACCCTAGGATCGATGGCTGGTTCGCCGCGCCTACGGTTATGCGCCTGCGGTGGGCCTATGATTAGAGTGGGCGGTAGGTTCGGTATATCCTTAACCCTCTAGAGTTTTGGTATGCTTGTTATGATGGTCTCATTATTATGTACTATGCGAATAGCGTTGTGTTAATTGTGAGTTAGAAAACATGCTTAGTTGGGAGGATACGTATGGGGGCATGGTAAGTGTGAACCTTAGACTATGTCACGGCCCGAGACCTTAGGGGTAAGGTCGTCTTGAGTTAAAGATTTATTTTATGTTTGACCACTTATCGGAGTAGTGGTATACGTGGGATTTATTTGTGTGATAAGTCAGTGGGTAGTTTGAGATGGAAGTGGTAGCTTTCATGATGTGAATTAGTAAGATTGTTCGGATCGGGAACAAGAGTTTGTAGCGATTGGGGGTCGGGTTGAGGACCATTTGCGGGTCAACCCGTAATCCGGTTTGGGGTGGGGTCAGTTAGGTGGTCCCTCGGTGGTAGGGTCACGAGGATGCTAGGCCCAAGTTTGTATGATCATCGTATGAGTTCGTGGGCGCGTTCGACGAAGCGGTTCGTAAAGGCGGGAGTGACCTTAAGAAGTTTGAGGTTAGTAAGATGACCAAGTTTGGAGGTAGTGACTCGGAGATTTTGGGAGCAGAGTAATGGTGAAATGCAGTGCGTCTTGGGAGAGTTCAAGTGTTCGAGAGGGGCACGGCGAGTAAGAAAAGAGAGAGCGTGTGTTAGTTCGTGGCGGTATGGCGTCGGCAACTTAGTAGAGGAACTTTATCGTTATCCGACTTGAGAAGGAACATTCGGGACGAATGTTTCTAAGGAGAGAATGTTATACCCGTAGTTGCGGGGTATGTATGTGAGGGCGTGCGTGCAGTGCGAGAAATTTTGAAAAGAAAGAAAGATGTGAGTTTTTACGGAAAAGTTTCCGGTTATTTGTGAAGAAAAAGGTTCGTTAATGGGAATTGGATTCCCAGTTTGGTATTTGGACTTCATGGATTATATTAGAATTTTGAGATTTTATTTTGGAAATGGTCACGTGGGGCCACGGGAGAAATTCTGATTTTGTAGAACCACTTTGTTTTGAGATTTTGGCCATTGTGGATATTTTTGGAAGGCGTTTTTGAGGGCAATAGGAGGGTGACACGTGTCACCCGCCTGTGGCTTGGCGAATGACATTTGTGCCTGGCACTTTGGTTAAGTCGTTTTTTTAAAGCGTTTTACATAACTTGCGAGGAAAATTCCGGCTATGTCGTTTTGTATTTTTGCGGATTTTTCGAGAGGCGAAACATTTTGGACCAGCGGGAGGTGACATGTGTCACCTCGCATTAAACAAGTGGCGTCGAGTCGCGAAGTGGTTCACGTTTGAAGCTTGATCTTTTGGCTCGCGTTTTGTGTCCTATTGGTGCCTTGTTTTGTGCCTTGTTTTGTGCCTTGTTTTGGCCTTGTTTTGTGGCTTGTTTGGTCTGATGTTTTGTGGAGTAGGGTTAGGGTGCACTTGGCTTGATCTTGGCCTTACAACACCTTGCACTTGGCTAGATCTTGGCCGTTGGTTGGCCTTTGGTTTCTTATAAATACCCCACAAGTGAGAAGACTTCATCCATTCCAAAAACTTCCAAGTCTTGAAACCCTATCCTCCTTTGTGAGCTCTTGGCCGAGCCTCCCCCTCCCACACTCGTGTGGCCTTTGGCCGAGGGTTCCTCCACAGCTGTGGTGCTAGCAGTAGGTACCCCACTGCCTAGTTGTTTTTCGTATAATACCCTCCTTGTGGTATTGAAATACTTCTCTAGTATTGTTATAATGCCCAAAATACCTTAGCCTTGTACCTTGTAGTATTCCAAAGATACCTCTGTCGTAGAGCAGGAAATACTACCTTTTGTCCTTTTAGTCTCAAACCGAAACCCTAGGAAATCTTCATAGTTGGTTGAAGTATTTGAGTAGAAGTTAGTTAGAACTTCTAAGGGTTGTTTGGAGCGCCCGGAGTAGGAGCTAAACCTTGCTCGGGATCGACATTATAACTTGGATAATTTTGGGCTTATCGAGGTAATTATCTTGTCCCTCTATTGTAATTGGAAATTACATGTTTGTTAGAATATATAGTTGAAGTATACTATATATGGAACTATACTTAGTATTCGGCAATGTCTTTTGACTTAATCCTGAAGAATAAGAAGCTGAGCTTGTATTTACATAGGGTGTATTGCGATGAACTTGTGTAGTATTCTTGAGTAGAATTGTACACGTCAGGTTAGGCGTGTAAACCCACACGGTTGGCTTGGTAGCGGCCTCGATAGAGGAGGAGATTTCTGTTGTTGCGGGGAGAGTCTTCTTGAATTTTACGTAGAAAGATAGAAACTTGTGTTTTGGGGTTAATAGGCGTTTGTGACCTTTATAGGTGAAAGTACTAAGAGTAGCGTATTACCTCGAGGAGTGGAAAGGGCTAGCAAGGTTGTAGTACTTGGAGCATTTTGCTTATTGTCGATAAATCGTCGCGAGGTATGTGAACCTCTTCCTATCTTTTCTAGCATGATTGTTGTGAACTATGTAGTACGGTGAGCGTACATGTGCTAAGTGATTTGGTTGGTTTAAAACATAGGGTGTTATAATAGCTTTATGGGAAGTTAGTTATAACGACCATATGTAGGTGAAAATGGTTTACTGATGTTAGAAGTTAAGAGACTTGATCTTATAAGATAAGAGACTTAACTTATTTGTTTTAATATGGATGTTTGTGTGAAACCTCATTCGTGAGTAATGAGTACTTGGTTTTAAAGGGATAATGTTTCTTGATTTGGGAATCGAATGTGTATCGACAGACCGTTGCGGCGTTAATAAAGGAAAATGTATTGAATAATGATGTGTTGTATTAAAACCGGTAGAAACCTCCATCTGCATAGAAGCTAAAGATAAGACAAAATGATATTACATTTTCTAGATCATGGTCTTTGTAATAAGATCGTTATAAACAAGAATAAACTACTCACATATATGACATATGTTACTCAATTGTTTTAAAAGAGACTAAGACTATGAGTTATGAAACCTTTCTAAAATGAGAAGCTTGAGTAATTGAAACTAGGCAAACTGGAACTTAGGAAAAGAATGTTGTTACTTGATTTTGAAAAGGAATGTGGGTTGGTCATTCTAATACTACGGGTATAGGGTGACTTTTATAAAAGTAATGGATCTCTTTTAAAAGAACTTAACGTATGTAGTACTTTGGGGTTAAAAACCCGGACTTTGGCATAAAATGAAAGTACTTTGAGTTGTGTGAAACTTGCCTATGCTTGTTGTTGTGAAACTTGCCTATGCTTGTTGTTGTGAAACTTGCCTATGCTTGTGATGATAGCCTTTGTTGTGCAAGTGTGGTATTTACGTATTCTGGCGTCTCTCGATAGAGGGCCGGTCGACTTATTGAGAACTTACTTGGACGTGCTGGCAGTGATGGAGAATTCCACGGGTATGTTTCCATTTTGATTACTGTCTTGTTGATGATGTCACATGGACATGTCTACACCGAGGTAGAATTCCGGGGGCATGCGGCCATGCGGTCGGGTTGATTACCCGATATATTGTTATTGTGGTTACATGGATATGTCTACACCGAGGTAGAATTCGGGGCATGTGGCCGTGCGGCGGGGTTGATCACCAGTATATTATTGTTGATGTCACATGGGCGTGTCTGCAGAGGTAGAATTCGGGGCATGTGGCCATGGGGCATTGGTATTATTGTTGCATCATGGACATGTCTGCCGTCTGCGATTCGGGGCATGCGGCCATGATGCGAACATGATTGATGTTGTGGGCGTGAGACCCATAGTTATATTTGAGTGATGACTTGAGGCGTGAGTCACATTTGGACATATGTTGCTTTTATGTTGTGAGCGTAGTTTGGTTATCATACATGTCTCTGCTTTATATAGAGTAGTATGATTTCATTCTGATATTTCTGATTTCACATACTTGGTACTGTTATCTTGACCTCGCCCGAAGCTGCGTTCATCTGCGAGTAGAAGTACATCGATCGTGGATCTCGCTCTTAGGATCTCGATTCGTTTTAGGAAGCTCCGTTTTGTCACGACCGTTCGGGGCGTGGCCGATGCCTTACCGGGCACCAGTAGACATACGAGTGTCGGCGGAACATAAAGACAATACATGAAACGATGTAATAAGGCGGTGAAATAAGAAGGCTAACAAAAAGCGGTTACGCCGGTATATATATATAAATAGCAACTTTTTCAACATGAGCAGTTTAATCCTTTTTACAAACCCGCCTGCGATTACTACAGACCTCTAAGAATGATCGACAACAATGGCGGGGCGGGGCCCGCCAAACCACGAATGTAAACACTTACGGCGGCGGGGACTATACGGCTGATAAGCCTCGGAGAAAGCGGAGCTTCCCAATAGCTGTGACCACGAGAGCTAGGATCAGCGGCGGTGTACCTCGACTGCGGCATGAGCGCGGCCCGAAAGTCGATCAACAGTGCAGTATGTGGCCCGAAAATACATCACGTAAATGAAATCATAGCGATCATATAAAGCGGAGACATGTATGATAACGAACTACGATTTACAACAAAGCGATCGTGTCGAGTTAGGGACTCGCCCTCAGTCATCACTCGAAGTATAACAATGGGTCTCGGGCCACCACATCAATCGTGCGTGGAATACCTTCCTCACTGGCGATCTATGATATAAAAGCACCGAGGAACAGCGTGAACACGGGTCCCACGTGTCATAATAAAGCTGTGCGGGGTAAATGCGAAGGCATGGCGACTACTAAAACCCACAGTACCAACAAGGTCATGAAGCGTATCATAAGATCTGTCTGAGGCGTCACATGATCAAAGCGGCCACTTGCGCATGATATCGATGTGGCGTCTAACCACGAACTCCGCGACTCGCGTAGGCCAATCTCGTCGGCCCGCGTGAGGTATTCCCGCGTCGGTAGCTACTCCGGCGTCGTCACGGACTTCGCGATCGCGTAGCCACGTGGACGCGTGCCCGTAAGGGCGTACACTAACACGGAACTCGTAGCTCGCATAGGCCCGGGACTGCGTAGGTATTCTCGAATCATAGGTCCATCGACGCTGAGTCTACCCGCGTCGGAGGCGACTTAACCGGAATCATCTCGAGATGAATGCCGCGATACTATCATAACGATAGTTAATAAGCACAATCAAGAAACCCGCTTCACAAACATCACAAGATACTAACACGCGTAGCGTCCCAACACGTTTACTTATCAGCGCAATCAAGAAAGTATTACAAGGCTATCACAAACCAATACAATCAAGTTGTTCACACAAGGTACCTTACTATATGATTAACAAAATCGGGTTTTATCCCCAAAGTACTTCATACATTAACTCTTTAAAAGATCGTTACTTTCACGATGTCACACAATACGTAGTATAAAATAGAGTGACTATCCTTTTAAAGTAAATCAATTACTTCTCTTTGTAAAATCAAGTAGCAACGTTCTTTTCCAATGATCAAGTTTGCCTAATTTCCAATGTTCAAGTTTCTCATTTTAGAAAGGTTTAGTAGTTCATAGTCTTATTCATTTGAGAATATAATTCTCCTTAAAACTATCGAGAAACATAAGTCTTATATGTGAGTAGGATATTCTTGTTTATAACAATCTTATTCTGACCGTGATCTAGGAAATATCATTTTGTCTCATCTTAGCTTACATGCGGATGGAAGTTTCTCTTGGTTTTAATAATACTTAATTAGTCAAAACATTTCCTTTTATTAGCTGCGATGGTTTGTCGATACACATTCTGATTTCCAAAATCGATAAAACATTCTTAAGCGTTATACCTAACTTCCCGTAAAGCTAGTATAACTCTTAAGTTTTTCAAAAACCAAGTATTACTTCTTTCAAAATGATTCAAAAATCTTTTGAAATACTTCAAGTTCTTTATTAACACATAACAAGCGGTTATAGTTCAAATCGGTACCTTTTAAAAACCACGTGTATTTTCTTACCAACATAAAGTTGTTATAACCAACTTCCCGTAAAGTCGTTATAACCTTTTATGTTTTAAATAATCACGTACATTTAGCACGTATGCGTCTACCGTACTACATAGTTCACACATATCATGCTGAAGAGATAGGAAGAGGTTCGCATACCTCGCGGCGATTATCGACTAATAGCAAAGCGCTCAGTACCTCAACCGCGGCTGCTCACTAAGCCACGTAGATCGCGCCACGCGTAGTACTTCCGCTATAAGGCCACAAGGCGCTTATTAACATAAGGTCTCTTCGTAGAACATTCTCTGAGAAAATTCGGCACCTCCACGCGGCGTAAATCTCCTCTCTATCGGTGGCTACGAAGCCAACCGGGGTTATACATCTAACCACTAACGGTATAATTCTACTCACGGTACTACTTCACAAGTCTCATGTCTGACCCTAAGTAATTATAGTTGGTAATCTTCTTTAAATACGGGCTTAAGTCGCGAGACATTCTGTAAGTATTATTCGGGCTTAAGTCAAAAGACATTGTCAATAACTACGTTCGATTCTATATATAGTATACTTCAACTATATATTCTAACAATATGTAATTTCGATTACAATAGAGGACAAGATATTTACCTCGATAAGCCCGTAATTATCAGTAAAAAGTCGATCTGGGCAATCGTTTAGCTCGACTCAGGCGCTCGACCCGCTCCAAACTACCCTTAGAAGTTCTAACCAACACAAACTACTCGACTAATCATGGAGATTTTCCTTAGGGTTTCGTTTAGAGGCTAAAGGGACGTATAATAGTATTTTAGGGCTTTTAGTATAGAGGTACTTTGGAAATACTACAAGGTATTTGGGCTAAAGTATTTGGGTATTATAACAATACTTGAAGAGTATTTCTCTACCAAGGGGGTAGTATTTCGACTAGCACAACTAGGCTAGGGGTTGCTCTCGGCCAAAGGCCACTCAAGGGGAGGAGTTGGGCGAGACAAGCTGAGGAGGAGTGTTTTGAGTCTAGGAATTTGCTCAAGTGTGGATGAAATAACTCATCAACTAAGGGGTATTTATAGGGCACTCAAAGGCCAAGATTGAGCCAAGTGGTAGGCAAGTGTAAGGTGAAGATTAAGCCATGTGTTGTGTGGGTCCCACTTGGTCATCCACTCCACAAAATATCTACAAACATTGACCAAACATTTTAGGCACAAAAGATGAAAAAAGCGTGCAAGCCTGAAGCTTCCACGAGGAAATTTCGTCAACCTTGGACACACAAGGGTGACACGTAAGCCCTCGATTGATCCAAAATGTTTCGTCTCTCGGAAAAATCCGTAAAAATAATAAATGACATAGCGGAATTTTCCCTACAAAAGGTGGAAAGCGTTTAGCGGAAAATGACTCTTTTGCACTTGTGCACAAAAATAATTTCGGCCAAGCACTTTATCTCAAGTTCGAATTTTCTACGTCGTCCGTACGTGCATACTGCGAAAATACGGTATAACATTCTCCTCGCCGAAACATTCGTCCGAATGTTCCTTCTAAATCTCAAAACAAGCGTCGCGATATAGTCTTCACTACTATACTTACGAGAATCAATCTGCCACGTCGGCCCGCGAAACAAGCTGCGTAAATACTTACATCAAAGTCCGAGAAACACCATGTCATCATCGTATGACCTTCTCAGGGGTCTAAAATATACTTCCTTCGCACGCCTCTTTATAAAAGAAATGATCGCATCTATGCTCGCCATACATGCTCGCTTCTCTCTTTACTGCGTCGTAGATACCACTTTGTCACTTTGCACGAGGCATTAACCTACCGAGCGACCCGACAAATGGTACCACTTTTGTCACTTTGTCGTGAGCCTTGCTCGCGACCGACAAATGGTGCCGGATGCATGCGATCCACGAGGATGTCGTATGCTCGAACTCTTTCCACATTTAAATCTTGCTTGGTTTCCAAAACTCGGGGCTACTATCTCTAACGTGGTCATCATTAAGTGGGAACACTCTGGATGGATCTCGATACTTTCCCGATCATAACAATCTGAAAGGCCGGACGTCTTGCCTCACAAGTCGGACGGCAAAAGCTAACATATATAGCAACCGGCCTATTCTTCACATGAACTCGAAAGGCCCCAGTAACTCGGGCTAAGTTCCCTCTGTATTCCAAACTCGTCACACCCAACGGGGTGGTACTTTCGAAGACCGACCGTCGGCTGAACTCTAAGCATCGTCGCGATTATCCGCACAACTCATACGAGCTGCGAACTTCTTCTAGACAAGCCGCACTATCCGCGATCTGCTGGAACAAGCTGAACCAACTAAGCGAACGCGCCAACATCGAACCAATCGTAGGCAATTTACACTTCCGCCCTACAAGGCTTCACGGCGATATCCGAACAGAAATGGTAGCTTAAACAACTTCCTCCACGGAGACAACAATCCCGCGACTACCTGCGAAATCCGCAGCGGCGAGGCGAATGCGGTCTGAGACTCACGAGTTCTTAACCTGCACAGTAAACTTTTAGAAGGCGAAAAATAGCCTGACACAGGCTTCATGCGACATAAGGTGAAGGTAGGCACCGTCTTGACGCCTTACAACCTTTACGATAAAACAATCTGCCGAGTAAGCGGTCTTTGCTAGAAGACAAGGCGGTGACCTCGCCGGTCCGACTCTGGTCGAATCGTCCGCGAGTTCGTCTGTTGGTTAACTAAACTTGGGCCTAACACCCTCGTGACCTACCCTGGCGGGATCACCGTGACCCGCGCCGCCAAACATGCGCGGGTTGACGCGGCGTGGACTCAACCGGCGGCAGCGCGTAATACTAGCTCCCGATCCGAACAATCTCGCTAATCACGTTTGAAAACCTGGCGGTCTTCTTAGCTCAACTACCCCCTTTCATTCCACGCTACTAGGGACTATCCCAAACATAACTCACGCGTGCGCTATGCACTTCCATGAGATCAAACATAATACTACACCTTTACGAGATGGCCTTACCTCTAAGGTCTTTACGTAAACATTCTAAGGCTCACACCTTTTCTATCCCCAAAATCTTACTCGGTTAACCCACCATGATTCTAAACACAACTAACACACCGCTATCGAACAAAGCACTTAAGGTATACTCACCTTATCACACATCGACCTCAGAGGGTTAAAGATATATCTATATCTCTTGCTTCACTCCTTAGTCGTTCTAATCAAACCTGCCGTAGAGGCGCAGCTAAGGAAAATGACGAACTACCCACCAATCACGAAGGCTAAGTCCTCCTGCAAGGACACTCTCTCGACCGCATGTGGCCACGGCGGCGCGGTGCAACAAGTACCAACTAAAGGCGACATTCCCGGGATGGCGTGCATCAGCTGTGAGCAGGAAGCCACAGGTTCGACCAACTCCTACACACCGAGCGTCACGAAATGCGGAAGACCACTCTGCCTGGCGGAGGTGCATATCTAATCTGGCGGTGGCGACTCGCCTCGAAAGTTACTAAAGGACCTTCTTTGCTCTGGCCTCTTACGGTGTCGCCCGTTAACTGTCGATCTCTGCGTCTCGGCTGCTGCGCATAAGCGTACGAGCCATGCTCGAAGCCTGGCGAAGAATTACTCTTGCACAACCCTCTTTTAGATAGTCCTCAAGACTCGCGGTACATCGGTATACTCTGCGGTAGCCAAATCTATAGCTAATGTAACGAGTCGCCTCTTTGCAATCTAAATTCTCTGTTCCGGATCGTGGGCGAAGGTTCATATATCATGGCGCGATGAGCGCTGCTGCCGCCGAACTAAACTCTGCTGGGGCTAGTGACGTCGCAGAACTCCCCGAATGAAGCACTACCTAGGTAATGATTGGGCACGTGCCTCGCCACGCCGAACTCTGCTCGCGGCTCCGCCTTGCGCGCCTCTGGGCGGGTTGCCTACTGCGGAGGCATAGCGATAAGGAAATAATTTCGTCGGAGGGTCGACTTACGACCACGGCTCTAAGGCACGATCTCGAGTGAGAAGAATGAAACCAATCCTAAATATCCTATAGCCTCACGATTATTGGCGTGGTGCTGCAGCGATAATGTCAAGACTCTTGGATACGGTGCGTAGACACTTTCAGGATTAAGCGCTCACGATACCACTTTTGTCACGACCCGTTCGGGCGTGGCCGTGCCTTACCGGGCACCCAGTAGACATACATCAGTGTCGGAACATAAAGACAATACATGAAACGATGTAATAAGGCGGTGAAATAAGAAAACGGTAACCAAAAGCGGTTACCTTGGTATATATATAAATAGCAACTTTTTCAACATGAGCAGTTTAATCCTTTTTACAAACCGGCCCCAGCGATTACTACAGACCTCTAAGAATGATACGACAACAATGGCGGGGACGGGGCCCGCCAAACCCACAAATGTAAACACTTACGGCGACGGGGACTATACTGATAAGCCTCGGAGAAAGCGGAGCTTCCCAATGGCTGTGACCACGAGAGCTAGGATCAACGGCCGGTGTACCTCGACTGCGGCATGAGCGGCCGAAGGAGGTCGATGCAAGTGCAGAGTATGTGGCCCGAAAATACATCGTAAATGAAATCATAGCGATCGTATAAAGCGGGAGACATGTATGATAACCAAACTACGATTTACAACAGCGATCATGTCAAGTTAGGGACTCGCCCTCAGTCATCACTCGAAGTATAACAATGGGTCTCGGGCCCACCCATCAATCGTGCGTGGAATACCTTCGCCGGCTGGCGATCTATGATATAAAGCACCGAGGAACAGCATGAACACGGGTCCGCTGTGTCATAATAAAAGCGTGCGGGGTAAATGCGAAGGCATAGCCGACTACTAAAAACCCAGTACCAACAAGGTCATGAAGCGTATCATAAGATCTGTCTGGGCCGTCACATGATCAAAGGCGGCCACTTGCGCGATGTCGATGTGCGCGTCTAACCACGGAACTCCGCGACTCGCGTAGGCCAATCTCGTCGGCCCGCGTGAGGTATTCCCGCATCGGTAGCTACTCCCGGCGTCGTCACGGACTTCGCGATCGCGTGGCCACATGGACGCGTGCCCGTAAGGGCGTCACTAACACGGAACTCGTAGCTCGCGTAGGCCCGGGACTGCGTGAGGTATTCTCGAATCATAGGTCCATCGACGCTTTGAGTCTACCCGCGCGTGGAGGCGACAACCGGAATCATCTCGAGATGAATGCCGCAATACTATCATAACGTGATAGTTAATAAGCGCAATCGAGAAACCCTTCGCACAAACATCACAAGATACTAACACCGTAGCGTCCCAACACGTTTACTTATCAGCGCAATCAAGAAAGTATTACAAGGCTATCACAAACCAATACAATCAAGTTGTTCACACAAGGTACCTTCTACTATATGATTAACAAAATCGGGTTTTATCCCCAAAGTACTTCATACATTAACTCTTTAAAAGATCGTTACTTTCACGATGTCACACAATACGTAGTATAAAATAGAGTGACTATCCTTTTAAAGTAAATCAATTACTTCTCTTTGTAAAATCAAGTAGCAACATTCTTTTCCAATGATCAAGTTTGCCTAATTTCCAATGTTCAAGTTTCTCATTTTAGAAAGGTTTAGTAGTTCATAGTCTTATTCATTTGAGAATATAATTCTCCTTAAAACTATCAGAAACATAAGTCTTATATGTGAGTAGGATATTCTTGTTTATAACAATCTTATTACTGACCATGATCTAGGAAATATCATTTTGTCTCATCTTAGCTTACATGCGGATGGAAGTTTCTCTTGGTTTTAATAATACTTAATTAGTCAAAACATTTCCTTTTAATGTATTTGCGATGGTTTGTCGATACGTTCGATTTCCAAAATCGATAAAACATTCTTAAGCCGTTATACCTAACTTCCCATAAAGCTAGTATAACTCTTAAGTTTTCAAAAACCAAGTATTATAACTTCTTTCAAAATGATTCAAAAATCTTTTGAAATACTTCAAGTTCTTTATTAACACATAACAAGCGGTTATAGTTCAAATCGGTACCTTTTAAAAACCACGTGTATTTTCTTACCAACGTAAAGTTATAACCAACTTCCCATAAAGTCGTTATAACACTTTATGTTTAAATAATCACATACATTTAGCACGTATGCGTCTACCGTACTACATAGTTCCACATATCATGCTAGAAGAGATAGGAAGAGGTTCGCATACCTCGCGGCGATTATCGACTAATAGCAAAAGCGCTCCAAGTACCTCAAACCGCCGGCTACTCCTAAGCCAAGTAGATCGCGCCACGCATAGTACTTCCACTATAAGGCCACAGGCGCTTATTAACATAAGGTCTCTTCGTAGAACATTCTGAGAAAATTCGTGCGACTCCCCATGGCAGCGTAAATCTCTCTCTGTCGGTGGCTACCAAGCCAACGGGGGTTATCATCTAACCTAACGGTACAATTCTACTCACGGTACTACTTCACAAGTCTCATGTCTGACCCTAAGTAATTATAGTTCGGTAATCTTCTTTAAATCTGAGCTTAAGTCGCGAGACATTCTGTAAGTATTATTCGGGCTTAAGTCAAAGACATTGCCAATAACTACGTTGATTCTATATATAGTATACTTGACTATATATTCTAACAATATGTAATTTCCAATTACAATAGAGGACAAGATATTTACCTCGATAAGCCCGTAATTATCAGTAAAAAGTCGATCACTGGGCAATCGTTTAGCTCGACTCAGCGCTCAACCCAGCTCAAACTACCCTTGAAGTTCTAACCAACCTACAAACTACTCAACTAATCATGGAGATTTTCCTTAGGGTTTCGTTTAGAGGCTAAAGGGACGTATAATAGTATTTTAGGGCTTTTAGTATAGAGGTACTTTGGAAATACTACAAGGTATTTGGGCTAAAGTATTTGGGTATTATAACAATACTTGAAGAGTATTTCTCTACGGGGGTAGTATTTCGACTAGCACAACTAGGCTAGGGGTTGCTCTCGGCAAAGGCCACTCAAAGGGGAGGGGAGTTGGGCGAGACAACTACTGAGGAGGAGTGTTTTGAGTCTAGGAATTTGCTCGAGTGTGGATGAAATAACTCATCAACTAAGGGGTATTTATAGGGCACTCAAGGCCAAGATTGAGCCAAGTGGTAGGCAAGTGTAAGGTGAAGATTAAGCCATGTGTTGTGTGGGTCCCACTTGGTCATCCACTCCACAAAATATCTACAAACATTGACCAAACATTTTAGGCACAAAAGATGAAAAAAGCGTGCAAGCCTGAAGCTTCCACCAAGGAAATTTCGTCAACCTTGGACACCTAAGGGTGACACGTAAGCCTCGATTAGTCCAAAATGTTTCGTCTCTCGGAAAAATCCGTAAAATAATAAATGACATAGTGAATTTTCCTACAAAAGGCAGAAAGCGTTTAGCGGAAAATGACTCTTTTCGCACTTGTGCACAAAAATAATTTCGCCAAGCACTTTATCTCAAGTTCGAATTTTCTCGTGCGTCCATACGTACATACTGAAAATACGGGTATAACACGTTTCTCAGGAGGCTTATCTTTTGGTATGTGTTCCACTGAGTTGTAGGTTCTTGCATTCGGGGTATGGCGAACCTGTCATGTCATAGTTGTTGTAAATCTTAGAAGTCTGTGAAATCTTTGTTGTGGCGGGGTTTGTAAAAAGGATTTAAAGCATTCGTTTTGAAAGAGTTGTATT
Organism: Przewalskia tangutica; assembly: GCA_029844215.1. NCBI lineage: Eukaryota > Viridiplantae > Streptophyta > Magnoliopsida > Solanales > Solanaceae > Przewalskia > Przewalskia tangutica. The sequence goes on from CM056722.1 coordinate 115,699,808, forward strand.
TATATATGTTATTGGAAGGTAGTTGGGTTGGCTGTTTTATGATCATATATCTTGTTTCTTGTTTAAAGTTTTATTTTCCATTTGGTTTTCTCACGATGTTGTGTCACTAGGGTGCAGGATAAGGCACTGCCGATGCGGACCCGGGACGGGTCGTTACATCTAAAAAGTCAAAGAAAATAATAAACTACTACTTATACTAGGATAGAAAGGAAGACTAATCTTGTTATTTAATGTCTTGTTTGGTCTTTCTTTTGGAGATGAAAACTTGCAATTCTAAAAATTAGTCACTTTTGCTTGCATGACCATTTTCTTCACTCAAATGATCATCTTCCTTCTCTCTTCTTTCCTCCCATGTAATCATGAATATTTGAAATCCCCGATCCGGCTCAAGAGTGCACTCAAATACATCTCTTTTCATGAATAATCCTCGTAAAACTTGGAGCTCACGAGCCTTTGTGAACGGTCTTAATGCACCTTGGATTGTATCAGTGTCTTACCTCTTTAACAGTGCAGCGACCGCACTACATGAATAACCTATTACTCAGCTTCATATATGCGTGCTCTGTATTCAACACTGCAACACTAGCCTCTTACCCCGCTATTTTTTATAATAAATATTATGACTAAATGAAATTATAAATGACTTGCATATTTATAGTGCGATAAAGTTATTACCAATAGTTGGTAGGTCTTATTAAATAATTTATGATTATTTTTTTATTTATGAGTTTCAAACGATAAATGTTATAAGAAATATATCTTTTTTCTAGTCAAAGACATGAATAAAATGTTTTGTTAATTTTTTTTATCTTTTATTTAAAATTTCATAAAAGTAATTCTGAAAAATGTCTTAATTATAATTTTAGTTTATCTTCTAATAATTATATTTCAATATACTTAATAATGAATATACATTATAGATGAATCTCACAGTGCAATAGTATAAATGCTTGATTTTAAAACATGGAGATTCATTCGTAACTGAGTCATAATATAAGGATGTTTAATATACTTAACCATATTATTTATTCTATAGAAGAGGGTAAAAAATGTTGAAAATTTACTAAACGTGAAATAAAGTTAATCCTATTATTTATGACACGAACATTAGGGGGCCCGCACGTCGGAAACACTGTTTTCACACACGTGCAGACACGGTACCAAGGATCGTAAATTTCCTTTGTGGAAGAGATATTGGTACATATACAAAATGTTTGGGACATGAAATGATAGACGGTTATTGGTCAATTAACAATGATTTTACGTTGGTAAATGAAGGAAGAAGTGTACAATGTGTAAAAGATGACACGAGTCAGGAAAATGCGTGAGCGCTGCGGCGCCTCCTCCCAAGGACCGCGACGCTTGGAACGGAAAATCACTGGAAAGCTACTGGACTTGAAGTGCCGCAGCGCCGTCCCGGAGGGCTGCGGCGCCTCGGCTCCAGTGAGCTACTGGAAGTGAGGAGTCGCGGCGCCCTCCCGGAGGGCCGCGGCGCTACAATGCCAGTGTGACCGTTGGAGACGAGATTTAACTGACTTTTGGGCTGACTTTGGAGCATTAATTCTCCATTATTTGCCTCATGAATTCAGCCATTATTTGGCTGAATTGTAACCTCAAATTAAAGGTCATTATATGGCATTGAAGGCCATTACTTGGTCATTTGAGAAGACATCTTGATCACACTATAAATTGATGTCATTGGCACAATTGAAGAACACTCTATATACTTGTATGATTTCAGATTTTCTGAAATCTCTTCCTCTCTTGCAATCTTCCACACACTCAAAAATCCTTCTTTTCTAGCGAACACTTGAGTCGTCTTTGCTCACTTGTTTGATTGTTGTTTTATCTTGGGAGATAAGTTGTCAACACACCGGTAAAGGATTACATGGGGCAATATTATCTTAAGGATAGATTGAAAAATCAATCGACTCAGCAAGCCATTTTCATTACACTATTTCCAGATTCCTAAACAATTTGTTGTTGCTATCAAGGTCAAAAATCTTGTTACAATTGGAGCAAACACTGAAGAACTACTCAAGAATGCAGATTCAAGATGGATCAAGAACCAAACTTTGATGGCGTTGTCACAACTCTTGTTAGGCTTCAAGCCTATTGTATTGTAATTTTTTTTATCCTTTCTAAGTATTAGTAATAGTTGTACACTATTTCCGTACATCTATTATATAACTCACAATCTTAAGATAATATTTGTGTACTAGTGCTAGAAAGATGTATGCTAGCAGATCTGGTCCTAGTTTTGGGTCTTTCTTTGACGATAGTTACAGATCTGCTCCATCAAATGGGAGATTTTTGTTGAATGATACTAAACTTGAAGATACTGTTGATAGTCATGTTGGCAAGGCTAAGAGTGGTGGAAACAAGTGTCCACAAGAGGTTGAGGATATCAACTGGGACATGAGGAGAAGGCTAAAAGTGATGTTCCATCTTCTAAGAAGAAGCCTCCATCTTACGGTAAGGAGGATTTGGATACGTGACTGACGTAGGTATGAATCAATTATTCTTTCTTGTCTAAAATGAGATTAAAAGATAATTTATAAATAAATGTGAATAAAGCAAGGCTAGGAATATGAAATGGTTTTCATTAAAACATATATTCCCTACACTTTAAAATCAGAAGTTTAATCTCATTTTTCTTCCTGTTTATAATTGGACTGTTATAAACAAACGGCCTAAAAGATATGGACTTAGATTGTAATAAACTGTATTTATGGATAATCCTAAGCAAGGGAAGAGGACTAAGGACAAGGACTAGAGGACTAGAGACAAACATGTCACCGTTTTCGACAGAAGATCCGTCTTTTGACAGGATAGTAGTGGACACTTAGTCATACAAAGCCTACGGGCGACTGGAGTGGGCCAGATCTATCACATGACATAACAATGTTAAACACTCAGTCATACAAAGCCTACGGATGACTGGAGTGGGCCAGAATCTCCAGATCTTGGATGATATGAAGGCCAAAAGAAATGCAGAAAAAAAAACATGACACTCAGTCTGCTAAGAAAACTGGAGTGGGCCAGAGTATCTAGATCACATATGATCCGGTTATGCCCTAACCACGGGCAAGAGGTTGTTCATGTGAAGCAACGCTACCTTCAAAGTAAAAGAAGTTGAAGAGGTCGTCCTCAAAAGGACTTAAGGGAATGAGATCACTCTTAAAAAGGTGATGCATGTCCTAAACTTGGTTTCAAGGACGATGTTAGGAAATATGGCTTGAGTCTTCGCCTCATGTCCCGTAGGTCGATGATAACTAAGAGTGGTACAGTAAGACTGTAGCCAAATGAATGATATATTTGTAATCTGTGCATCTATGTCATCATATATTAAGACACGTTGAATAGAAATTCATTCAAGGGATAACTAAGCTAAGATTGTTGCCATCTGTTGATATAAACCCTCAAAATATGTATGAGGTAGGCGAAGAGGAAAAATCACCTTTCCATTTCTTCGAAGTAATATCGAAAGAAGCACCGCTTCTCTAGAGGGGGAGATAATAACGTTGTGATCTTCATCGACGATGGTACAACGAATAATAGAGGGGGAGATAATAACATTGTGATCTTCATCGACGATGGTACAACGAATGGCATCCTTTGTTGAAAAACAAAGATGAAACCCCGTCGGAGCGCCGCGGTGCCTCCACCAAGAGCCGCGGCACCTTAAGGTTGTTTGGCTACTAGATTTCAAGCGCCGCAGCGCCTACCAGGTAGGGCCGCGGTGCTTTGGAAGCAAAAGTTGAAAACATACGGATCGAGGAATTCTTAGGGATAGAGGGGGAGAATGCGAAGCATCATTTATCAAACGATTGCTCCCTACTCACCTCAGTCTAACAGTGTTAGCCAAGAGCAAAGCCATACGCCCAAGATATGTAGGGCAAGACGATCCTTACCGCTAATGCAATTCTCAATGAAATTCCGCATAAGGATAAGGATAACCCTCCATGTGAAACATGTAAAGCATCATATATACAAATGTTGTGATATTGGGTAGTGTGGCAAGTGTTGAAATACCAAAGACAAAATGGGTCAAGTTGGACCTAAGACTGTAGATTGCATATCCGCTGGATCTGCAAATAACAGTGTGTGTACCGCATCTCGGTGCCACATAAAGTTGAATTCTTTGAAGGTAACTTTCCTTAAGAAGGAAAAGTAGTAATTGCTCAAGGTTAACAAGAATCCGCGAGTGTCTGATTGTGCGGAACTAGACGTTCCAGATCTATAAGACTCGAAAGTTGTTGACTATCCGGAGCTTAATGCTCCATGTCACGACCCGACCGGGCGCGGCGGTGCCTCAAGGGCACCGTCAGGTATACATCAGAGAATAGCAGCGGAACATACATAACACATAAACCTGTATATAGCAAACATTACTGGCTAGCCGACAAGGCCACCTTTCATAGATTAAACTTAATAAAAAATAAACAGTACAACTTGTTTTTACAGCCCAAACCACAAACGTGATGTTACACCCCGGAATTTCAGGATATGTTTCTAAGAACGTACGTAAGAACTCAAATGTTAAGATTCGAGACGAGTAAGAATTTATCGGAATTATGGAAATGTCGGAAAACGAAATATTGCGTGAGCGGGAGGGCGACACGTGTCACCCCCCTTACTTGGTCTTGGACGAAAATACATGGTTAGGATGGTCATTTGACCATAATTTAAATGACCAAGTCTTGCAAGACAAATAGCTTGACATTGTTGACTAAGTCAAATGCCACTTGGCTTGATCCTTGTGATATGCATCCAAACCACACAAGTGTTCTAATATTAACCCTCCATTTGGTTATATATTCATCCTACTAGTGCAAGATGACTTCTACACTTAGAAAAATTTAGAGAAAATTTTGTGTTCTTGAGAGGAACTCTCGGGTTTGCCCTCCTTTGCAAGACAAAAAATTTCAATTGTTGTCCAATAATCTCCCCACTTTAAACCAAGGTACCTAAGGGTATTGTAAGTGTATCTCAATAGAAAAATCCCAGAAAAATGGTGTTTTCGTATTAGTCGCAAGGCGAAAACCTAGGGAGTTCTTCAACTTTGGAGTTGGAACTTGAAGAGAAGTTCTTCATAAGCTTCTAAGGGTTGCTTGGCGTGGATTGGAACGTCAAAAAGAGGAGCTAAAGTTTCTAAAGATCGACTTGTAGTCTTGGATCATATTTGGGCTAAATGAGGTATAATCTTCGTCTTACTTTTGTAATTGAAGATTCCATGTTATTATAAGTTAGAAATTATCATGTGATATGTGTTATGAAGTTTGATAAGTGTTATGGAATTTTAGGAGCTCAAAACCGAAATGACATGTTTAGCCTTTTGAAATTAAAATACAATTTTGGTCGTTAATTAGAATCGTCGCATGTTACTTACTTGAAGATTATAGTAGTATAATCGATTGCGACTTGATATCATGTTATGCTAACAACTTGGATTGAAATGGAAATTGGATTAGAATTGATGTTATAGTACTTCAAGTTTGCCGAATTGGCCTAGTAGTTGTATTAGTTTGATATCGTTTGTGGGGCGGAATTTTACACGTCTAGTAGGCGTGTAATCCCCTATTGTTGATTTCATTGATTGGGCCTTAAATGTGGCGTGTTTGGTTATTGTATTCGGCCTTGAAGAAGGTGGCAAAGTAAGTAGAAACAAAGGAGGTGTTGTCCGATTTTCCGTAGAATTTAGAGACTTTACACTTATAATGTTCTACGTTTGAAGTAAGGCATTAATAGACGTACTATGGTCATTATAGGTTGACATACTACGTACGGCGAATTGGACTTAGCAAGTGGATTAAACCGAAGAGGTATGTGGAACTTTCTTATCTCTTGAGCATGAATAGGTTGTAAATGTATAGTACGGTAGACGTACAATATTTTGACAATCTAGGTCCATTGGATATCCTTGGCTTATTTTAAGAATGTCCAAGTTGATTGAGTTAGGGAATTAACTCACTTGTTAAATATTAAGGATATCTTGGCTTTCAAAAGTTAAGAGACTTTAAGTATGTTGAAAGTATTATTGATACTTGTTTTGTTGGAAAGTTTAAGTCTCTTGGTTATAAAGAAGTATGTAAGTTGCTAATGTATAAAGCTAGTATAACGGCTTTATGAGAAGTTGGTTATAATAGCTTTATGGAAAGTTAAAAAGAGTGGTTTACTCTAAGTAATTTAAGTATGATAAATGACTTGTTTTAATGAAAGGCAATTTGATTTTAAGGCATCAAATGCCTAGGGTTTTATAAGAAAATGAGTCACTTGATTTAGAAACCTAACTTTATTTCTAAAGGTATTGTGACTTGTCTTGAAACGTAATTGTGACTTGATACTATGGTTAATAGTATCTTGGAAGTGTTATACTAAAAAGAGTCATTTGTTTTAAAGAGTAGAAGTATGTAGTACTTGGGTTAAATTCCCGGATCTTTATAAAAGACATGTTAGTGCCTTAAGTAAACTAAAATGAGAGTGTATGTGAACAAGAATAATAAGAAGTTAGGGGATTCTTAACTTGCTTATATATTGTGTGATAAGCCGGTAGTGCTTATGTTATGTATGATAGCTGGTTTTGTGCTAGTGGTATATTATTCATTTCGGGGTCATTCACCGGGTTTGTGGCATTTGCATATTCCGTGGATTTGCTACCCACGATGCGAGGAATACCTCATGCGAGTTCGCAAGGGCTTATGCGGGTGAAATAGTCTCATGCGGCGGATCTGACCTATCGAGGAATACCTCATGCGAGTCCGTAAGGGCTTATGCGGGTGAAATAGTCTCATGCGAGGAATACCTCATGCGGGTCCACGCGACCTATGCGGGTGAAATAGTCTCAGGTGTAGGATTGCTTAATGATACTGCGGGCGGGTGGTCCTGCTTTGATCGTGAGCTTCCTATTTTATATTGTAAGTATACTACTATTTACTCTCATTGTTAGTAAGGCCTTTGTGTCTTCGTTAATTGAGTTATCATACACTGTCTCGCTTTATTTTAGACTTATGATTTCATTCTGATGCTTTGATTTCACATATTTGGTACATGTTATCTTGACCTCCTTGAGGATTGCGTTCATGCCGCGGTGGAAGTCTGATTCTTGATCCTCGCTCTTAGGATCAACTGTTGGTGTTGAGAAGCTCCTTTATTTGGAGGCTTATCCACGTATTGTCGGTCATTGTACATTCGGGGTATGGCGGGGCCTGTCGCTTGAGTTGATATTCTTAGAGGTGCAGTAGTCACATTTGTGGATTGGGTTGTAAAGAAAAAAATGTGTCTTGTTCTATTACGTATATTTTACGGAAGGTGGCCTTATCGGCTTCTTTGTGGTTATTTTTATGTTTAAGCATTTTATCTATTGTGTATGTTCATTGCTATTCTCTCGATGTATACGAAAGGGTGCCTGTAGGGCACCATCGCAGCCCTGGTCGGTCGTGACAAAAGTGGTATCGAGCGCGATTAGTCCTCGGAAAGTGTCTCTGACCGTGTCTAGTAGAGTCTTGATTATCGGTGTGTTGTGCACCACATCTATAATCGTGAGATCGGGACATTTAGGATTGGTTTCCATTCTTCTCACTCTAAGATCGTGCGATAGAGCTGTGTGTGGTTAGGGTCGTCTCTCCCTAACAAGTTATGTTGCTTGCATTACGAGAAAGCGTGATGACCGAGAAAGATTATGTGGATTGCGTATCCAGGTTGGTAATGTTTGTAGTATAGTTGGTATTGTGACATACAACTATACAGGTTTATGTATGAGGGTCAGACGCGTGTTGCCTAGAATGATGTTAGATTACCAGGACTTGGTAAGGTAAAATACCGGGAAGGTATGAACAGTTAAGGAACTCTCATCAAAATTTTACGTGCTAATTTGAGATAATTAGGTGATGATGAGTTGTGTGAGAATGTAATGGACCCTTAAGAGGTTATAATTAAGGGACTTAAGGGAAGACTGTGTTAATAGGTTAAGCTACGTGGTATGAGTAAGAGAATGGTACGGGCGAGATCCGTAGGAGTAAGTATGGTTGTTATGGACAAGACAACACGATTATAGTTTATTGAGAAGTTTTTGTACCCGTTTACAGGGGGGACTGATAAGTTAGGCTTGGAGCATGGAAATTGTGAGCCTAGGAATGTTGATAACCACCGAGACCTTAGATATATAAGGCCTTCTCGGGTAGTAAAAGGGTAAGTCAGACCAAGGGTAAGAGTTAAGTACGACGCCGAGTCGGGTTGAGGACCTATTAATGGTCGCCCCGTAGCTTGAAATGGAATGGGATCAGTTGGTAGTAGTCCCGCTACGTGACAGGGTCACGAGGGTGCAAGGCCTAAGTCTAGTTAATCATTTTACGGGTTCATGGACGAATTCCACCGGAACTAGGTTGTAAGAGTCGGAACTGGCCTTATGTTGTTTATAATAGTAACTCCAAAGATTAGAGGCCCGAATCAGTATGAAGGCTATGTACGTATGCTAGTATATGTTTGGAAGTACGGAAGGAGTACGACCAGTGAAAAAAAAGAGAACAACCAAGTGTAAAGAAATGAAGCCTGAATCCATGAGGACCTTTCATGGTGACTACACCCGTGAGTGTTGGGTGGTAGCTGAGCGGTTAGATAATAATTGCCGGTAACGATACAGTCGTTGGACCCTAGCAGACCTAACAGAGCTGTTATGATAGACATCGAGGTCATTATGAGTACGGGCTAGTTGGCCTCTTGTTATGCCAACGTGGACTACAGAGAGAGATTAATTCGGTACCAGTTTCCCGCTAAGCCGGTTATCGAGTGGAAAGAAAGAGAAGTGGTAGTAACCAGTGAATTATCCTTCCTTCTTTGGCACCATTTTTTTTTATATAGGTCTGTGTGACTTGTTCATTTGAGGTAAATTGACACAGGAAGTAAGTAATAATTGAATTTGAAGGAATTCATGTTAAGTGCCCTTGGAGGTACTTGGAGTTGGTTTGGAGTGGCGGTCAAGGCCACGACCTTCCGGATAATTTCAGAAAAATGTACAAGGCAAGAATAAATAAGTACGAGTCTTTGTAGCCATGGAAAGTGAGGAATCTTTGGTAGGTTTTGAAAATCTACATGACTTTAAGGAGGTGCGTGATGATTAGATATTTACTGGACCGCGAGAGGACCCTGTGATTAGGGTTGTGACTCCAAGGAAAGTTTAAGTAAGGGAGATAAGTTCTCTCCCCTACGTAAAAGGACAGATTTACGTATTATGGGGTTGCGTGTACCCATGTTGTTAGACGAAGGATATGAGACTGGTAAAGTCTTCAGTATCGTCATGCCATAGGTTACAATTGTGGATAACCGTGGGAAAGTGTTGTGTCGGGGAAATTAAGAACGACGTACGAATTGGTCAGGGGAATATCATAAAGATATAAATGCAGGTTGTACGCATGTATGAAACTGTACGATTACTAATCGAGATAGAAATACTTTTGCTAATAGTAAGCCTAAGGTAAGGTTCTGACCATATTGATAAAAGAGAATACGACTATTGTTATGTATGTTGCACGAGATATGATGACCCCAGACTAGTGTAAGACCATTAGTAAATAATGGCGATAAGAACACCTTGAGGAAAGGTGGTAGCATCGGGTTACTACTTGACGAGATCAAGGAAAACGTCCCCCCACTAAATTGTGAATGACAGGAAGTCTTAGCCAGGAGGCAAGCAAAGGAATCAAATCTAAGTTTAGTGACCAAGTTAGGTTACCCAGCAGAGAAGGAAAGCAGAACCATAGGTGAGATTAAGGATACCCGAATATTTCACAAGAATGAGAAAGGCTTCCAGTTATTGGAAGATAAGTTGACTCGACTACAGTTCTAACTCCTCCTGAAAAATAGAGGGCTAGGTTATTATGATAGCACGTTGGGTGTTGGGCTAGGTTGTGTCTTTGACAACCCGATCGGAGATAGAGCCTATGTTTTCCGGTAATTAGGAAGCGGGGAAAGGAAATTACGCCACTCACGATTTAGAGCTGGCGGCAGTTAAACATGCCTTGAATATTTGGGGGGCATGACGTATATATAGACTTCATGTGGATATTTGGTGCAGACCACAAAAGCCTCTGGTATATCTGCAGACTGAGGCAGTAGAATTTGCGACAGAAATGGTGGTTAGAGTTACTCAAGGATTGTGATTTGATATCCTATCCCATCGGGAAAGCGAAACGATTCTGAATACTCCTTGTCGTGGATCTAAGGGTAGTCTGCCAGATGGGCAGCCAGATAGACAGGACGTGGTCCGTAAGATTCATCAGCTCCCGAGCCGAGGGGGTTCGATTATTTTGTTTCCAAGGTTAATGAAGGTTAGTTCCGAGAGGTTACTGAGTCTTCCGTCGTTGAGGAGGTAAAGAGGCGACAATATGAGGATCTAGTTATGATACGATATCGAGATACGGCTCTCCGAGGAGAGAAGAGCCTGTTTGAGTAGCACCGGATGGGGTGCTGTGAGATGAGGATAGATTGCGTGTACCCGGTACTGTAGGACTAGTCAGCAGGTTTTAGGGGAGGCACGCAGTGCTTATTGCTCTAATTTTTCGGGGCCGACTAAGTTGTGTCGTGACCTCAGATGTATGTATGGGTAAGATGACTGGGAAAGGGACATAGCGGGGTGTCACGACCCGAACCCGGGCCCGTGACTGGTGCCTTACCCCGGGCACCCAAGTAGACATACATCAGAGTAATCAGCGGAACATAAAACAAGACATGATATAATATGAAATGTGAAACAGTTATCTGAGAAAACTTGCCTTTCGGCATATATATATATATATATAAACTTAAAACCGAACAGTTACAACCTTTTTACAACTCTGCCCACAACAGTACTACAGACCTCTAAGAATGATATGACAACAATGGTGGGACAGGGCCCCGCCATACCCCTGAATGTAAGTACCTACAACGACAGGGGACTATACCACTGATAAGCCTCCGGAGAAACGGAGCTTCCCAAATCAATGACGCGACCTAAGAGCGAGGATCAACATCGTGTACCTCTACTGCGGCATGAACGCAGCCCCGAAGAGGTCGATAACAGTACCAAGTATGTGGCCCGAAAATACTATAAATGAAATCATAGTAGTCTATATATAAAGCGAGAGACATGTATGATAACAAACTACGATTCAATAGCGATGTCAAAGTCGGGGACTCGCGCCTCAAAGTCATCACTAAAATATAACTATGGGTCTCACGCCCACAACATCAATCATGCGTGGAATACCTTCCTCCGCTTGATCCATGATATAAAACACACTAAGGAATACACATGAACACCAGGTCCCACCTGTGTCATAATAAAATCGTACGGGGTAAGTACGAAAGCATAGCCGACTACTAAAAACCCACAGTACCAACAAGGTCATAAACTGTATCATGAAATCTGTCTAGACCGCCACATGATCGAAGCTGGCCACTCGCCCGTAGTATCTAATGTGCGCGTCTAGTCCTGGAACTTCCGCGACTCGCATAGGCCACTCACATAGGCCGCGAGGTATTCCTCGCATCGAGGGTAGCTCTCCGGCATCGCCCCGACTCGCGATCCGCGTAGCCACATAGACCGCGTGAGGTATAACCCGCACACTAACTCGGAACTCTCGTAGCTCGCATAGATCCCTGGACCGCGTGAGGTATTCTCGAATCATGGTCCTGCATCACTGAGTCTACCGCGTCGGAGGCGACTTTAACCCCGGTATCATGTCAAGAGGTGAGTGATATAATACTAGCGTAACGGCACTGTTAGACAACATAAGCACAACAAGGAAACCACTTTACACAAACATCACAAGACACTAACACACGTAGCATCCTAACATGTTTAATTATCAAATCAACAAGGAAGTATTACAAGGCTATCACAAACCAACACAATCAAGTTATTCACACGAGGTACTTTCTACTATATGTCAACAAGTTCGGGTTTTTATCCCCAAAGTACTTCATACATTAACTCTTTAAAAGATCCGTTTCTTTCACAAAAGTCACTCAATACCCGTAGTATAAAAATAGAGTGACTGTCTTTTTAAGTAAACCAAAACACTTCCCTTTGTAAATCAAGTAACAACATTATTTTCCAAACGTTCAAGTTTGCCTAATTTCAAATGCTCAAGTTTCTCATTTTCGAAAGGTTTCGCAGTTCATAGTTTTAATCCTTTAAAACAATTTGAGAAACATATGTCTTATGTGTGAGTAGGTTATTCTTGTTCATAACAATCTTATTAAAGCAGCCACGATCTAGGAAATGTAATATCATTTTGTCTCATCTTAGCTTCTATGCAGATGGAGGTTTCTACTGGTTTTAATAATACTTTATTAGTCAATACATTTCCCTTTTATTAGCGCTGATGTGGTTTGTTCGATACTTATTCTGATTTCCGAAATCAGTAAAACATCATTCCTTTTGAAAACCAAAATACTCATTACTCACGAATGAGGTTTCACATTTTTTTAACAAAACTCATATTAATTTAATTAAGTCAAGTCTCTTATCTTTTAAGATCAAGTCTCTTAACTTCTAAAATCAATAAACCATTCTTTTTATCTCTCTTAAGTCGTTATACCTAACTTCCCATAAAGCTAGTATAACTCTTAAGCTTTTAAAACCAAGTATTCCTCTTCTTTCAAAAAGGTTCCTTAATTCTTTTGAAATACTTCAAGATTCTTATTATTCAGGCTTAAGTGAAAAGACATTGCCGTAAAACTACGTTCAGTTACACACGTACGTCTACCGTACTATATATATATTATTTTAAAATATCATGCTCAAGAGGATAGGAAGAATCACATACCTCGCGACGATTATCGACTATTAGCAAAACGCTCCACGGCTATAACCCGGCTAGCCTTTTCCACCTTTCAAGTAGAACATGCTACTTGCAGAACTTTCAACCTATAAAGGTTACTCCAGTCTATCAATGTCTAGACTACTGTCACGACCCGAACCCGGGCCCGTGACTGGTGCCTTACCCCGGGCACCCTAGTGATACAACATCAGAGAAAACCAGCGGAAATAAAAACTTAAACATATAAAATAGTGAAATAAGCGAAGCTAACCCAACGGTTACCTTTTTGTACATAAATTAAAACTTGAGCGATCCCTTACATCCCCACTGAGCACACTTGTGATTACTCTAAGAATTTTGAAACCATAATGACGGGACGGGGCCCGCCATGTGCCTGAATATACAAAGTCTACTACTTGTGGAACTGTACCACGGACAAGCTTAGGAGATATGGAGCTTTCCGAGAACCGAACAGCGATCCTAAGAGAGTGGATCGACAGTTATGTACCTCAACTGCGGCATGAACGCGGCCCCGAAGGAGTCGATAACAGTACCAAGTATGTGAAATCAAAATCAGTAAATGAAATCATAATAGTCTATATAAAGCGGGAGACATGTATGATAACCAAACTACAATACACAACATATAAGCAATCATGTCAAGTCGAGGACTCGTGCGTGAAATCATCACTCAAATACAACCCGAGTTTAACCCGCACAACGGTCGCATGCCCGTCTCACCTCGGTATAAGCATGGCCATGGAACCTTCCTAGTGGGCCCATACGTGGACCATCCAACGTGTCGGTATGCCCAAAGGAAATAACAAGATGATACTCACTGTGGAAGATACGTGGGCTACCCAACGTGTCAGTATGTCCAAACAACTAACCAGATAACACTCCTAATGGAAGCATACCCGTGGGCTACCCAACGTGTCAGCATGTCCAAGAGGATCGATACAGTGGAAGCATACCCGTGGGCTACCCAACGCGTCAGTATGTCCATCAATCAACCAGATAGCCGGCCCTCCATCGAGAGACTCGGTAGCACACAACCAAACACTTGCACAACAAAGTTTAGTACACACAACTCAAGGTACTATAAATACTTCTTAACACAACATCAAGTATACCATTTAAAACCCAAGTACTTAACCCCTTTAGGGTCAAGGTACTCCTACCTTTTATAAACAAGTCACTTATGCTTTTCCATCACAAGGAGTTCAATATTTGAAAACGAGTTACTCCCCTTTTTCCAAAATCAAGTTACCATTCTAAAATCCAATAATGAGTCCATTTCTTTATTTTCCATAAAGTCGTTATAACTAACTTCCCAATAAGCTATTACAACACTTCATGATTAAAAAAACAAGTCAAGACAAAATCATGCCTTTCTTTTTAAACCCAAAATACTTCAAATTCTTAAGTCTCTTTTCTATTAGAAAACGAGTTCCTTACTTTGAAACTTTTAGGAAAATCAGAACTTGATTTCAATAATTCTCATTAAATGACCATGATCTAGTAAATGTAATGCCATTTTGTCTTATCTTAGCTTCTATGCAGATGGAGGTTTCTACTGGTTTTAATATGATTAATGTCATTACTTCTTTCCTTTATCGACGCTGCATTGGCTTGTTCGATCCTTATTCCCATTTCCGAAATTTGTAACGTTATTATTTTAAAAACCAAGTATTCATTTCTCACGAATTAGGTTTTATACTTTTCAACACCATTTAGGTTAATTACAAGTCCGTCTCTTATCTTTTGAAATCGACAAACCATTCTTTTAACTACATAAAGTGGTTATAACAAACTTCCCATAAAGCCGTTATAACACTTTATGTTTTAAACCAACCAATCACCACTATAAACATTTATGAGACCAATAGGGCTCATTCTTTAACCACCGAGTACCCGCTACCAACGGATAAGACTTTACTACTATTTCCACACAACGAAGCCCTTAACACTTCATATCAAGTCAAGACACCAAAGGGAAATCAAATTCCTTTAACACACGTGCGTCTACCGCACTATATATTTTACAAATAGTCATGCTGAAGAGGATAGGAAGAATCACATACCTCGCGACGATTGTCGACAATAAGCAAAATGCTCCACCGTATTATCGCCCTTAAGTAGAATATGCTACCATAGTACTTCAATCCTATAAGGGTCATGAAACGTCTATCAAACTCTAGCTTCGAACGTAGAATAACTAAGTGCAAAGTCCCTAAATTCTACGGTAATTTGGACGGCACTTCCTTTGTTCTTACTTATTATGCCACCTCTTTCAAGGTCGAATTCAATAACCCAACTCCCCCAATAATGCAAAATAAACCAATAACCCATGCCATTCTTGGCCAACAATAAACCAATTCTTAATCCCTTTATTCTTTCCAATCCAAGTTCTTAGGCCTAACATGATATCTAGCCCTAGACATCTTTAACAATTACAACAAGATCCAACTCTATTCAAATAACACAGCCTCAGGCTCAACTCTATACTACTACAATATAACAGCCTTAGGCTCAACTCTAAACTACTAAAATAAAACAGCCTCAGGCTCACATCTATACTACTAAAATAAGACAGCCTTAGGCTCATAACCAAGAGAAAGGGGAAAACTTTTACCTTTGGAGAAACCCACAAAAGCCCCTTTTTCTTCCACCTCTTTCCGTCAAAATCGCCCACCAGCGTTACCCACAAGTTTACCCACACTTTTTCCTTCTTGCCGCCGCTCCAACAATCTCCTCTAAAGCTAGGTTTTCTTCCAAAAACTAGAGAGAAGGGAGAGGGTTTTTCTTAGGAGGGTTTTGGAAATGAAATGAAATGGAACGGAATGGAATGGCCAAGTCTTCCAAGACTTGGCCCTAAACTAGGACCACTTACTGATAAAAGGGATGGGAGGGACACTTGTCACCCTCCCATAGGTTATAAACGAAATACCCCCTGTTTTTCGTCACTTACTGCGCAAAATCCCGCCTCGGCGCGCGGCCAGCGCGGCCATGCGGCCTTCCACTTCCAAAATAAATCTTCCGCATGTCGCCGCGACCTGCATTCGGCGCGGCTGCAACCTGCGACCCCCGGAACAACCGCGCCATGTCGTCCGGCGCCGCGAGTCGTACTTCCACTGAAAGCGTGCGCATTGCGCACCAAACTTGAAACTTCCATAACTTTTGACTCCGATGTCCAATCGACGAACGGTTTGTTGCGTTGGGATCTAGATTTAACGAACTACATATTAGGCTTTTAAACACCTCGAAACTCTTAACAACTGGGGTACAACACTCCAAGGTAAACTCAAAATCCGTCCAACACATGTTTGTCAACTTATCTATCGATTCTCAAAACTTATCTTCCTTGAATTTACGGGGTGTAACATTCTCCCCCCCTTTGAAACATTCGTCCCGAATGTTCCTTCTAAGTCTCCAAAACGCAGACGCCGGTATAGTCTTCACTACTCCACTCACGCAAGAATCAGTTATGCCACTCATGGACTTACCACTAGAAAAATACTCCCACATACTATGTACTTGACAAGGATCATCAGTAAAATCTTTTACTCTAGCCGGTCTTACCTCTAAAGTCTCGATTGTTATAAATTCCAAGGTTCAAAGTTTTTCTCATCCCCAGACTTACCCTCTTCACTAATCAGGCTTCTAAATCACACATTTTTAACACAAAGTTATCCGAACATAACACTTAACACATCACTATAACATCAATGCATACTAGTCTAGTGGGTTAAGAATATACAGAACTATTACTTCATCGCCTTCATGTCGTTCTACTCATGTTCCTTCCTGCAGCGCACAAAGGAGGAGATGAATCGCCATCGATCCGGCGGTGAGTCTCTACATCCGTGCTATCTCTGGTTGGACAATTCCTCGCAAAATGGCCTGCTGTCGCATGCAAAACAAACCCCATTCCAAAGACGACACTCCCACCATGGAGCCTACCACAACGCCAACGAGGTAGGGGTGGTCCCATCGACTAACGTCCTGCTCCCAAAACTCAAACACAGGAGCCCGCCGCTCACGAATTTCTGAACGTCCCAAGGCGTGATGGAGCACTCTGACTTGGCGAGGTAAATAACTAGCTTTCTTGAAATTTGCATGCGCCTCGAAGGTCACGGAGGACTCTCTTGTCACAGCCTCTTCGCGATCTTGGTTATTCCGTCGACTCTACGTTCCTCACCGCTGCATGGGCTGGATGCGGGCAATTTCATACATGCTGAAGAGCTACAGCTGTGCATCCCTCCGCTAAATACTCATCGAGTCCGGTGACATAACGGTGCACTCTATCCTCCATATTGGCCACCACAATGGGACATACCGCCAATGAGTCAAACTCTACATTGTACTCCCAAATATGCGCCTCTTTGTCTTAGCATCAAAACACATCGGCCGTGCCCTCCTATCCATGGAGGCAAGAAATGGCCAGAAAGCCTCGAGAACTCACCCCAACCAGTGGAGGTGCATGTTCCCCTCGGGGACAGCTCACGAATCAAACCGATCGGCGGTATCACGCGGCCGATGTGAACCAAAACCACGGACTCGATCTCGAAGCCTTGATCACTCTCGTGATCGTAGCTGTCGGATGAACTCCTGCGGATCATCCTCGGCCTCGACGTAGAACTTCGGGTGGGCTCTGACTCGTAAAATCCCGTAGCCTCAAACTATCGACCTCGGGTGAACTATGGGTGCTACGGGCTGAACTGCTGCGTCGGTCTATCCGTGCTCGCCACGATCACGGCCAATAATCGCGGGCCATCTCGCGTAACCCATCTCCTGCCCTTGGTGCGGGTCGAGGCTCGGTGTCGTAGTCTCGGGAGAGACCGGCGCTCTACTCGCGCCTCCTCTGCTGTCTTGCCCTTCTAGGCTCTGGTTGCCTTGCGTGGAGGCATCACTGGTATACAAAGAACACGTCAGAGGGAGTCCAACTTATAACACCGCTCTAAGACACGATCTCAGAGTGAGAAGAATGGAAACCAATCCTAAATATCCTATAGCCTCACGATTATAGATGTGGTGCACAACACACCGATAATCAAGACTCTCTGATACGATGCGTAGACACTCTCAGAGGATTAATCGCTCGATACCACTTTTGTCACGACCGAACCTGGGCGTGATCGTGCCTTACCGGGCACCTGGTGATACAACATCGAGAAAACCAGCGAAATAAAAACTTAAACATATAAAATAGTGAAATAAGAAAGCGAAGCTAACCCAACTGTTACCTTTTTGTACATAAATTAAAACTTGAGCGATTCATCCTTACCTGACACACTTGCGGTCTACATGCACCTTAAGAATTTTGAAACCATAATGACGGACGGGGCCCGCCATGCCCCGGAATATACAAAAGTCTACTATCAGGGAACCGTACCACAGATAAGCTTAGGAGATATGGAGCTTTCCGAGAACCGACAGCGATCCTAAGAGAGTGGATCGCCAAGCTATGTACCTCAACTGCGGCATGAATGCACTGAAGGAGGTCGATCTAACAGGTACCAAGTATGTGAAACTGTAAAATACTGTAAATGAAATCATAATAGTCTATATAAAGCAGGAGACATGTATGATAACCAAACTACAATACACAACATATAAGCAATCATGTCAAGTCAGGGACTCATGCCCGTGAAATCATCACTCAAATACAACCCGGGAGTTTAACCCGCACAATGGTCGCATGCCCCGGCATCTCACCTCGGTATAAGCATGGCCATGGAACCATCCTAGTGGGCCCATACCCGTGGACCATCCAACGTGTCAGTATACCCAAAGGAAATAACAAGATGATACTCATGGAAGCATACGTGGGCTACCCAACGTGTCGGTATGTCCAAACAACTAACGGATAACACTTAATGGAAGCATACCCGTGGGCTACCCAACGTGTCGGCATGTCCAAGAGGATCGATCTGATGGAAGCATACGTGGGCTACCCAACGCGTCGGTATGTCCATCAATCAACGGATAAGCGAATTCTCCATCGAGAGACTCGGTAGCACACAACCAAACACTTGCACAACAAAGGCTAGTACACACAACTCAAGGTACTATAAATACTTCTTAACACAACATCAAGTATACCATTTAAAACCCAAGTACTTAACCCCTTTAGGGTCAAGGTACTCCTACCTTTTATAAACAAGTCACTTATGCTTTTCCATCACAAGGAGTTCAATATTTGAAAACGAGTTACTCCCCTTTTTCCAAAATCAAGTTACCATTCTAAAATCCAATAATGAGTCCATTTCTTTATTTTCCATAAAGTCGTTATAACTAACTTCCCAATAAGCTATTACAACACTTCATGATTAAAAAAACAAGTCAAGACAAAATCATGCCTTTCTTTTTAAACCCAAAATACTTCAAATTCTTAAGTCTCTTTTCTATTAGAAAACGAGTTCCTTACTTTGAAACTTTTAGGAAAATCGAACTTGATTTCAATAATTCTCATTAAATGACCATGATCTAGGAAATGTAATGCCATTTTGTCTTATCTTAGCTTCTATGCGGATGGAGGTTTCTCTTGGTTTTAATATGATTAATGTCATTACTTCTTTCCTTTATCGATTTGCGTTGGCTTGTTCGATCCTTATTCCCATTTCCGAAATTTGTAACGTTATTCTTTTAAAAACCAAGTATTCATTTCTCACGAATTAGGTTTTATACTTTTCAACACCATTTAGGTTAATTACAAGTCCGTCTCTTATCTTTTGAAATCGACAAACCATTCTTTTAACTACATAAAGTGGTTATAACAAACTTCCCATAAAGCCGTTATAACACTTTATGTTTTAAACCAACCAATCACCACTATAAACATTTATGAGACCAATAGGGCTCATTTTTTAACCACCGAGTACCCGCTACCAACGGATAAGACTTTACTACTATTTCTACACAACGAAGCCCTTAACACTTCATATCAAGTCAAGACACCAAAGGGAAATCAAATTCCTTTAACACGCGATGCGTCACCGCTATATATTTTACAAATAGTCATGCTGAAGAGGATAGGAAGAATCACATACCTCGCGACGATTGTCGACAATAAGCAAAATGCTCCACCGTATTATCGCCCTTAAGTAGAATATGCTACCGTAGTACTTCAATCCTATAAGGGTCATGAAACGTCTATCAAACTCTAGCTTCGAACGTAGAATAACTAAGTGCAAAGTCCCTAAATTCTACGGTAATTTGGACGACACTTCCTTTGTTCTTACTTATTATGTCACCTCTTTCAAGGTCGAATTCAATAACCAAACTCCCCCAATAATGCAAAATAAACCAATAACCCATGCCATTCTTGGCCAACAATAAACCAATTCTTAATCCCTTTATTCTTTCCAATCCAAGTTCTTAGGCCTAACATGATATCTAGCCCTAGACATCTTTAACAATTACCACAAGATCCAACTCTATTCAAATAACACAGCCTCAGGCTCAACTCTATACTACTACAATATAACAGCCTTAGGCTCAACTCTAAACTACTAAAATAAAACAGCCTCAGGCTCACATCTATACTACTAAAATAAGACAGCCTTAGGCTCATAACCAAGAGAAAGGGGAAAACTTTTACCTTTGGAGAAACCCACAAAAGCCCCTTTTTCTTCCACCTCTTTCCGTCAAAATCGCCACCAAATTACCACAAGTTTACCCACACTTTTTCCTTCTTGCCGCCGCTCCAACAATCTCCTCTAAAGCTAGGTTTTCTTCCAAAAACTAGAGAGAAGGGAGAGGGTTTTTCTTAGGAGGGTTTTGGAAATGAAATGAAATGGCCAAGTCTTCCAAGACTTGGCCCTAAAATAGGACCACTTACTGATAAAAGGGATGGGAGGGACACTTGTCACCCTCCCATAGGTTATAAACGAAATACCCCCTGTTTTTCGTCACTTACTGCGCAAAATCCCGCCTCGGCGCCGCGGCCCCGCCGCGGCCCTACATTCCGGCGCCGCGGCTCTGCAACCCCTGCGACCCCCCAGAACAACCGGCGTTGCGGCCCTGCATTCGGCGCGCGTACTGCACTTGAACCAAAATCGCGTCGATTGCGCGCACCAAACTTGAAACTTCCATAACTTTTGACTCCGATGTCCAATCGACGAACGGTTTGTTGCGTTGGGATCTAGATTTAACGAACTACATATTAGGCTTTTAAACACCTCGAAACTCTTAACAACTGGGGTACAACACTCCAAGGTAAACTCAAAATCCGTCCAACACATGTTTGTCAACTTATCTATCGATTCTCAAAACTTATCTTCCTTGAATTTACGGGGTGTAACAACTACTCTGTAGAATAATCTAAGCAGTAGGTTCTTAATTCTACGGAACATCGGGCAGCACTTCCCTACCCGTTAAACTACACAAGTCTCATCAGAAATCTGATCCCATGTAAATATTCAATTCCCTTCTTATATACCTTCCTGGTATATAACTTATACTTAATTCTTATACTTCAATAGTATGTAAACTCAATTACAATAGGGAGACAAGATATTTACCTCGATAAGCCCAAAATTATCCAAGTTTAAATGTCGATCCTGAGCAACGTTTAGCTCCTACTCTGGGCGCTCCAACCCGCTCAAAACAACCCTTAGAAGTTCTACGCAACTTTTACTTAACACTTTAACCGACTATGAAGATTTTCCTTAGGGTTTCGTTTTGAGACAAAAAGGACAAAAGGTAGTATTTTTGGGCTCTACGTATAGAGGTAACTTTTGGAATACTACAAGGTATAAGGCTAAGGTATTTTGGTATAGCAACGATACTTGGAGAATATTTTCTACCAATAGGGGGGTATTTTCACGAGAACAACACCACAAGGAGGGGGGTAGGTTTCGGCTAGCACCCACAGGAGGATACTTTCGGCCAAGGGGGAGGGGGCTCTCGGCCAAGGGGCCTCACAAAGGGGGAGGGGGAGGCTTGGACGAAAATACTACACTAAGGGGGGAGAGGGCTTTCAAGACTTGGAAAACATTTTGGATGAAGAAGTCTTCACAAAGTGGGGGGTATTTATAGGGAGTTCAATGGCCATGATCAAGCCAAGTGGGGGGCAAGTGGAGGGCCAAGATTTGCCCAAGTGCCCCCTAGCCCTACTCCACAATTCCCTCACAAACATTGACCCATGTTTTAGGCACAAAACATGGGAGGAAAACGTGCACCCATCGGCCACCAACCGTCCACTTTGAGGGTGACAAGTGTCACCCTCCCGTTGGTCCAAAATATTTCGTCTCTCGGAAAAATCCGCAAAAATTATAAATGACATAGCCGGAATTTTCCCTTCGCAAGTTTTGTAAAACGTTTCGTCGAAAAACGATTCTTTTCGGGGGTTGTGAACAAAATTTCGTCCTTGCCTAACTTTAAGGCTCAAACTTTTCTACGTACGTCCTCACGTACATACTCTGGAAATACGGGGTATAACACGGGGTTTACTGCTTAGTGTCCGAGTTAGTAGCAGGTCATGGTTGAGCACCAGAAGCCCAGTAGGCTATTGCAAGTGATTTAGATCCCGACTTAGTTATGGAAGGTAATTAATATGGATTTTGTTACAGGGTGGCATCGTACTCGGAGGAAGTGCGACTCCCTGGGGGTCATGGTAAATAGGCTGGCGAAACCAGCCGTGTTCTTCCGGTTAGGACCACTTACTCGGCTGAGGATTATGCTAGCTTGTATAGCAAAGAGATTATGAGACTGCACGGGGTTTCTACGTTTATAATGACAGACAGATGAGCTCGATTCGGATAACTCGGAGGTTTTTTCGTAGGGATTAGGGACACGGGTGAGTCTCAGTGTTGCATTACACCCTCAGACCGACGGACAAGTAGAGCATACCATCCAGGCACTTGAGGATAGGTTGCAGGCCGATGTTATTGATTTCAGAGTCAGCTGAAAGGATTATTTGCCTCTTATTGAGTTACGTACGATAACAGATACCCTTCCGGTATTCGGATGGCCTTGTATGAGGCCTTGTATGCAAGAAAGTGTAGGTCGTCGATTGGTTGGTTCGACGTGGACGAGGTACATTTAGTTGACCCAGACTGGATTTAGCGGGCTGTGGATAAGGCGAAGCTTATCCAGGAAAGATCAGTAGTAACCTCAGAGTCAGCAGAAGATTTTTGCAGATAACCGACGTCGACACTTGGAGTTCAGGTTGACGTTCTGGTATAAGTATTGTTATGTGGCCACGTGTGGCATTATTGGTATGTGGGGGTTGTAAAATCAGATTATGTCGCTACTTATAAGATTGACTCTGAAAGAACATTCGGGGACGAATGTTTCTAAGGGGGGAAGAATGTTACACCCCGGAATTTTAGGATATGTTTCTAAGAACGTACGTAAGAACTCAAATGTTAAGATTCGAGACGAGTAAGAATTTATCGGAATTATGGAAATGTCGGAAAACGAAATATTGCGACGAACGGGAGGGCGACACGTGTCACCCCCCCTTACTTGGTCTTGGACGAAAATACATCGTTAGGATTGTCATTTGACCATAATTTAAATGACCAAGTCTTGAAAGACAAATAGCTTGACATTGTTGACTAAGTCAAATGCCACTTGGCTTGATCATTGTGAAATGCATCCAAACCACACAAGTGTTCTAATCTTAACCCTCCATTTGGTTATATATTCATCCTACTAGTGCAAGATGACTTCTACACTTAGAAAAATTTAGAGAAAATTTTGTGTTCTTGAGAGGAGCTCTCGGGTTTGCCCTCCTTTGCAAGACAAAAAATTTCAATTGTTGTCCAATAATCTCCCCACTTTAAACCAAGGTACCTAAGGGTATTGTAAGTGTATCTCAATAGAAAAATCCCGGAAAAATGGTGTTTTCGTATTAGTCGCAAGGCGAAAACCTAGGGAGTTCTTCAACTTTGGAGTTGGAACTTGAAGAGAAGTTCTTCATAAGCTTCTAAGGGTTGCTTGGAGTTGATTGGAACATCAAAAAGAGGAGCTAAAGTTGCTAAGGATCGACTTGTAGTCTTGGATCATATTTGGGCTAAATGAGGTATAATCTTCGTCTTACTTTTGTAATTGAAGATTCCATGTTATTATAAGTTAGAAATGATCATGTGATATGTGTTATGAAGTTTGATAAGTGTTATGGAATTTTAGAGCTCAAACCGAAATGACATGTTTAGCCTTTTGAAATTAAAATACAATTTTGGTCATTAATTAGAATCGTCGTTACTTACTTCAAGATTATAGTAGTATAATCGATTGCGACTTGATATCATGTTATGCTAACAACTTGGATTGAAATGGAAATTGGATTAGAATTGATGTTATAGTACTTGAGTTTTGCGAATTGGCCTAGTAGTTGTATTAGTTTGATATCGTTTGTGGGCGGAATTTTACGCCTAGTAGGAGTGTAATCCCTATTGTTGATTTCATTGATTGGGCCTTAAATGTGGCGTGTTTGGTTATTGTATTCGGCCTTGAAAAATATGGCAAAGTAAGTAGAAACAAAGGAGGTGTTGTCCGATTTTCCGTAGAATTTAGAGACTTTACACTTATAATGTTCTACGTTTGAAGTAAGGCATTAATAGACGTACTATGGTCATTATAGGTTGACATACTACGACGCGCGGTGGAATTAGCAAGTGGATTAAACCGAAGAGGTATGTGGAACTTTCTTATCTCTTGAGCATGAATAGGTTGTAAATGTATAGTACGGTAGACGTACAAGATTTTGACAATCTAGGTCCATTGGATATCCTTGGCTTATTTTAAGAATGTCCAATTTGATTGAGTTAGGGAATTAACTCACTTGTTAAATATTAAGGATATCTTGGCTTTCACAAGTTAAGAGACTTTAAGTATGTTGAAAGTATTATTGATACTTGTTTTGTTGGAAAGTTTAAGTCTCTTGGTTATAAAGAAGTATGTAAGTTGCTAATGTATAAAGCTAGTATAACGGCTTTATGGGAAGTTGGTCATAATAGCTTTATGGAAAGTTAAAAAGAGTGGTTTACTCTAAGTAATTTAAGTATGATAAAGGACTTGTTTTAATGAAAGGCAATTTGATTTTAAGGCATCAAATGCCTAGGGTTTTATAAGAAAATGAGTCACTTGATTTAGAAACCTAACTTTATTTCTAAAGGTATTGTGACTTGTCTTGAAACGTAATTGCTACTTGATACTATGGTTAATAGTATCTTGGAAGTGTTATACTAAAAAAAGTCATTTGTTTTAAAGAGTAGAAGTATGTAGTACTTGGGTTAAATTCCCGGATCTTTATAAAAGACATGTTAGTGCCTTAAGTAAACTAAAATGAGAGTGTATGTGAACAAGAATAATAAGAAGTTAGGGGATTCTTAACTTGCTTATATATCGTGTGATAAGCGATGATGCTTATGTTATGTATGATAGCTGGTTTTGTGCTAGTGGTATATTATTCATTTCGGTCATTCCCGGGTTTGTGGCATTTGCATATTCCGTGGATTTTCTACCCACGATCGAGGAATACCTCGTGCGAGTCGCGGGCTTATGCGGGTGAAATAGTCCCGTGCGGCGGATCACCTATCACGAGGAATACCTCATGCGAGTCCGTAAGGGCTTATGCGGGTGAAATAGTCCCATGCGAGGAATATCTCATGCGGGTCCACGCGACCTATCACGGGTGAAATAGTCCAGTGTAGGATTGCTTAATGATCTGGGCGGGTGGTCCGCTTTGATCGTGAGCTTCCTATTTTATATTGTAAGTATACTACTATTTACTCATTGTTAGTAAGGCATCGTGTCTTCGTTAATCGAGTTATCATACATGTCTCCGCTTTATTTTAGACTTATGATTTCATTACGACTTTCGGTTTCACATATTTGTACATGTTGTCTTGACCTCCTTCGTTGCGTTACGCCGCAGTAGTACAAAGTTCTTGATTCTCGCCTTAGGATCACTGTTCATTTGTTGAAGCTCCTTTATTTCGTAGGCTTATCCTCGATATTGTCGGCCGTTGTACATTCAGGTATGGCGGGCCCGCCACTTGAGTTGATCTTAGAGTCCGTAGTCACATTTGTGGATTGGGTTGTAAAGAAAAAAAAAGTGTCTTGCTCTATTACGTATATTTTACGGAAGGTGGCCTTAGCGGCTTCTTTGTGGTTATTTTTATGTTTAAGCATTTTATCTATTGTGTATGTTCACCGCTATTCTCGATGTATCACAAAGGGTGCCCGTGTAGGGCACCAACGCAGTTCGGTCGGGTCGTGACACGTGACTGCACTTCAGGAATAGCAATCGTGGCGGGGCACCGCCATACCCGAATGTACATAATACCTATGGCATCGTGGAAAAACCGTGCTAACAAAATAAACCTCCGAGGAATGGAGCTTCGACACCGCACTGATCCTAAGAATGAGGATCCACCCGCTACCCCTACCTGCGGCATGAACGCAGCCCCCGAGGAAGGGGGTCGGTACACATTATGTACTAAGTATGCGAAACTGGAAAATACTGAAAATACATCATAAGTCTAAAATAACTGGAGACATGTATGATAATCAAAGTACAGAACATTGTGCCTTACTAACAATGAGAATATCAAGAATATACTAAACTGCATGAAAATAGGAAGCTCATGGTCAAAGCAAGGTCATCCGCCCAAGATTACAAGCACTCTACCTCGACTATTTCACCCGCATGGGTCATGTGGACCCGCATGAGGTATTCCTCGCATAGGTTGTTGTTATACCCCGTATTTCCAGAGTATGTACGTAAGGACGTACGTAGAAAATTTGAACTTGTACTAAGGCTTGGCCGAATTAATTTTGTTCACAGCACCCGTTTAGAGTCGTTTTTGACTAAACGCTTTCCACGACTTCGTAGGGAATTTCCGGCTATGTCATTTTTAATTTTTGCGGATTTTTCCGAGGCGAAGCGTGTTGGGCCAACAAGAGGCGCCATGGCACCCCATTGCGGACGTGAGGGCTCTGATTGGACGAAATGGAGGTGTAGTTGGTAGGATATTTTGTGTGTTAGTTGGCCTAGGACACATGGGTGAATCTTGGCCCTACACTTGCCTAGCACTCGCTAAATCTTGGCCATTGGTTGGCCTTCACTTGACCTATAAATCCCCTTAGAGATGAAGAGTTCTTCATCCACAAAAGCTTTCAAGTCTAAAAATCCTCTCTTCTCCCTTTGTTAGCAAATCGTCCAACACCCCTCCCGAGAAGCTTGGCGAGGCTACCCCACCCCTAGCCTAGCCAAAATCTACCCCCTCCCTTGGTAGAAAAGTTGTCTTCTAGTATCGTTATAATGCCCAAAAATACCTAGCCCAAATCCCTTAGTCTTTAGTAGAAGTTGTGAAGAACTTCTAAGGTTTCTTAGACTCTGAGAAGCATAACTTAGGAGCTAAACCTTGCTCAGCGCGACTTTATCTAGGATATTATTGGGCTTACCGAGGTAACTAATCCTAACCTCTTTTGAATTAGAGAATACTTCTTGTTGTAGTATTAGAACAAGTATTAGATACTTAGAAGAATATCACGAGAAGGGTTTAAAGAAGAATAATTGAAGCATTACTCATAGGATGTTTTCACATGAGACTTACATAGCTCACCGGTAGGGTTGTCTTTGACTTACCGTAGAATTATGAACCTCTTTTAGAATGACCTTGAGTAGTCTAGACTTTGATTGATGTCTGTGACTATAGACTCTCTGCGCGCACATATTCAACTTGGCGGTGGTTTTGAGAAGGTATGTGATTCTTCCTAAAGCATGATATTTTACAATATATAGTACGGTGAGACGTACGTGTTAATCGAATAATAACTACGGCAATGTCTTTGACTTAAGCTGAATAATACTTATGGTAATGCCTCACGCTTAAGCCTGAATAATACTTACGAATGCCTCACTACTAAGCCCGAATAACAAAGAATCAAAACATTTCAAAAGAATATGAATCATTTTTAAGAAGATAAATACTTGGTTTTAAAACAAAAGCTTAAGAGTTATACTAGCTTTATGGGAAGTTAGGTATAACAACTTAAGAAAGATAAAAAGGAACGCTTACTTGTTTGTTTATAAAAGCCTTGTATTGATTTCGGTTAAGTGTAGTAAGATTGTTTGATAAGTAGACATGTTATGATGCTACGTGTTAGTGTCTTGTAATCTTTGTGTAAAGGGGTCATTCTTACGCTGCTAACCGGTAAGTCCATTGTCAAGTTATTGTATCACCTACCCGATCGTTATACGAGGCTTGCCCGATGCGGTCTATACGGCTATCTGGTCCGTGAGACTATGCGAGCGCGGTATGCTCGTGATTGATCATTCGGCGTTTGCCCGATCGTGGGATTCCTATGCGATGTTGACTACGCGGTCTTTTGAGGCTATGCGGGTGCGGGAGCCTAGGCGGATCCGGGTTGGCTGCCCCGTCACGAGAAATATCTGCGTGCAGTGTGGGACCTATGCGAGTGCGGAAGTCGAGGGCTAGGCACGAATGATACTATGGGCGATTGGCCTTGCTTCGATCATTCGCGGCCTAGAATAGACATTCTGATTTCCTATTCTTTGTTGTTTGTGATGTGGCACTATGTGCAATTGAACGGTGTATTTGTGAAAAGGTTTTGAATACTCGATTTCATTTAAGTACTTTATAGTTTCACATACTTGGTACTGTTATCGACCTCGCCCGGGGCTGCGTTGCCGCGGTAAGGCAAGCAGTGCTAGATCCACATCCTTAGGATCTTTGCGTTGGTGTCGTGAGCTCCATCTTCTCCGAGGCTCTACTTTTGGGTATGATCTCCTGTATTGTAGATAGTTTTGTCAGATCGGGGTATGGCGGGCCCTGTCCCGCCATAGTTGTTTACTTAGAGGTGTAGTACTATTATGCAGTTGGGATGTAATCGCAAAACTTGAGTTATTTATATTATCTTAGAAAGGCAAGCTTTTCATCGATAAAGCGTCTTATTTTATAAATCATTTCTGTCTTGTTTTATATTCCGGTTACTCGATGTATGACTACTTGGGTGCCGGTAAGGCACGATCACGAACCGGGCAGTCGTGACAAAAGTGGTATCGAGCCGTGTTATCCTCGGAAAGTGTCTGACCGTATCGATAGAGTCTTGATTATCGGTGTGTTGTGCACCACACAATGTCGAGGCTATAGGATATTTAGGATTGGTTTCTATTCTTCTCATGAGATCGTGCTTTAGAGTGTGTTATAGGTTGGACCTCTAACGTATTCCTTTCTGTACGATTATGCCTCGCGTAAGGCAACCGGCCCCGAAGGGCAAGGCAGCGGAGGCGCTAGCGAGACACCCAGAGTCACGAGGGCTCGTGCCCAGTCTATACGAGACGGCGAAGTTCTATGACGCCCGCCCAAAGAGACCAGTACCACACCTCATGTCCCACGGCTGGGGCGGAGGTTAGGTACAGAGATGGCCAGCTATTGGCTAAAGTTGTGGCCCGACACGAGGAGAGGCTGGATGCAGTTCAGCTCGGCTCGATCGCACCGTAGTGCCCGAGGCGAATAGTTTGAGGCTACGAGATTTCTTGAGTTGTAGCGCCAGAGTTTTACTGTCGAGGCGGAGGATGATCCCGTGCAAGAGTTCATCCGTCACCGCAGAGGATTATCGCGGGTGATCGTGGCTTGAGGCGAGGCTGTGACATTCGGTTCGTCCGCGTGATACCGATCGATTGGTTTGATTCATGGGAGCTTTCGGGAGCATGCACTCCAGCAGTATGGGATGAGTTTTAGGCTTTCTCACACACTTCTTGCCTCCGCAGATGAGGAGGGCAGTGATGATTCTTATTGGCGAGGCGGGGGCCTTGAGGTGAGTACAATGTCGAGTTTGATTCTTTGGCTCGATATGTCCTCTGCACCGTAGCAGAGATGGAGGCGAGTGCATCGCTATGTCACCGGGCTAGATGATTACATGGCGAGTCTTGTGCGGGTGTGTCCCTTCACGAGCATGGACATAACCCGTATGCGAGCTCATGCACCGGGTTGTGAGTCCGATATCCTCGCAGTGCAGATAGTGCGCTCTGCTGTCGTGCATGCGTGGATGAAATGCGATGTGCTCACTGCGTCCTAAACCCCTCTGGAAGGACCTCCAGTTAGCGTGAACCGGGCTCCTCTGTGCGATATGATCGAAGTAGGGACTCCATGCGATCGACGATCTCGGATGTAAAGTCGGCATAATCCTCGGTAGAAAAAGTCGTCTGACGGAAGAAAGTGGGCTGATTTCGTCGACTGTCGACGATAACCCATATAGAATCATGTCTCCTCCGAGTGCGAGGTAATCTGTGATGAAGTCCATGTTGATTACCTCCCACTTCCGTGTCGGGATCTCAATGCGTAACAAACCACGGGCCTCCGGTGCTCTACCTTCACTGCGACAACACGCACCGAGCTACGAACTCTGGCGTCCTCTTCAAGCCATCCCACCAATACGGATCTAAGGTCGTGGTACATCTTGGTCGACCGGATGGATAGAGTAACGCTACTGTGTGCTTCCCCAAGAACTCCGCCAAGTCCTCAAACATCCGGAACACATGCGCCTCAAACCTTAGCACCATGGTGCTATCAAAGGACCGCCTCACGAAGAGTCGTATCACGATATCGAATCAAAGTGGATCCTCGAACTGTTGCCTCACCTCCTCGACGATGGAAGACTCGGCAACCTCACGAACTCTAACCCAGCTATCGAATCAACCAAGCGGACACGAGGCTCGCTAATCGATGCAAATCACGAACCATGTCCCTCCTCTCTAGTTGCGTCGATGGGCTCCCCATCGACCTACGACTAAGAGCATCTGCCACAACATTGGCCTTCCCGGGTGGTATAGGATATAAACATCGTAATCCTTAAGCAACTCAAACCAACGTCTCTGTAGTAAGTTCAGCTCCTGCGGTGAAGATATCTTGGAGGCTCTTGTGGTGCGTATAAATATCCACGTGAACCCCATACAAATAGTGCCTCAGATCTTCAAAGCGTGAATCACGGTGCGACTCCAAATCATGGGTGGGTAGTTCCTCTCGTGTTTCTTGGTGTCGGGATGCATATGCTATAACCCCGCCATGCTGCATCAATACACATCCCAACCCGATGCACGGCATCACAATACACTACGTAACCATCTGGACCTCCGGAAAGTAAGAAGCGGTGATCGCTATCTCTTCAAAGAATCGAAACCCCGCTCAAGCATCGATCCATCAAACTTGGCTGCGCCACGAGTCACCTAGTCAATGTGCGAGATAAAGCAAACTTCTCCACGAACCCGATAATAACTGCGAGGCCCGAGCTGCGAACCTCTGCCGGATAGTAGGTCTCGGCAAGTCTCGATTGCCTCGATCTTGGCGTATCAACTCGAATGCCATCAGCCGACAATATGCCCAAGAAACGCCACGAAGTCACCAAAACTCACATTTGGAAAACTTGGCGTAACTGCTGGTCTGAAGCCCATCGGCCTGATCGCCAAATGCTCGCGTGCTCACGCTGATACCACTTTTGTCACGACGCTCGGGCCCGTGTAGTGCCTTCTGGGGCACCCAAGTAGTCATACATCGAGAAATCAGCGGAAATATAAAACAAGACATGAAACAAGAAAATAAGACCACGCTTTATGTGAGAAAACATCGCCTTTCGGCATATATATATAATCATAGTTCAAAGCTTGATTACATCGCATAAATACGACTACTGGACCTCTGAAATATACAACTATGGCGGGACGGGGCGCCATACCTGTGTACAAACTATCTATAACGGGGAGATCATACAAGTAGAGCCTCCGGACGAGCTGGAGCTCCTGACCCCAACGTAGAGATCCTACGGATGCGGATCTAGCACCTGCTTGGCCTTCCCTGCGGCAGGAACGCAGCCCAGAAGGAGGTCGATCTGACAACAGTACTAAGTATGCGAATCAGAAAGTACTTAAATGAAAACATATCATTTTTAAAACCGGTTTACAAATATGTGTGAAACAACCAAGGAACCGCATAGTGCCACATCACAAACAAAGCAACAATAGGTAATCAGAATGAGTCTTGTCTGCAGGCTGCGAATGATCGAAAGCAGGCCACTCGCCCCATCATCATTCGCAAGCCTAATCCTCGACTCCCGAGTCCGCATAGGCCACTCACATGGGCCGCATGAGGTATAACCCGCGTCGGTAGCTACTCCTCGGCATCGCCCCCGACTCATTGTCGCATGGCACATGGCCGCGTGAGGAATAACCCCGCATACTAACACGGAACTCGTAGCTCGCATAGGCCCCCGGACCCGCATGAGGTATTCTCGAATCATGGTCCTGCATCGCCGAGTCTACCGCATCGGATGGCGGCAACCCCTGTATCATCTCAAGAGGTGGTGATAGTATACTAACATAACAACTTATCTTTAAACAACATAAGCACAACAAGGATACTCACCTATACAAGCGTTACAAGATACTAACACATAGCATCATATCATGTGCTATCAAACCATCTTATTATTCTTTTCACAATATAAGTCCATTATAAACACATAGGCAAACTTGTTTCTTTTATCAATCTTAAGTGGTTATACTTAACTTCCCATAAAGCTAGTATAACTCTTAAGCCGCTTTTAAAAAACCAATTAGTTCTCTTTAAAAAGATTCGATTCTTTTGAAATGCTTTCGGATCTTTATTATTCTTAAGCGTGAGGCATTCTTAGTAAGTGTTGTCGTGCTTAAGCGTGGCATTCTGTAAGTGTTATTCAGCTTAAGTCAAAGACATTGCCGTAGTTATTATTCGATTAACACATGCGTCACCGTACTATATATATATTGTAAAATATCATGCTTTAGGAAGAATCACATACCTTCTCAAATGAAAACCACACCAAGTTGAATATGTCGCACAGTGAGTCACCTATAATGGTCACGATATCTATCAAAGACTACTCAAGGTCATTCTAAGCGAGGGTTCACAATTCTACGGAAAGTCGGGCAGCATTTCCCTACCGGTGAGCTATATAAGTTCATTGTGAAACAATCACATGTAAGTACAGATTCAATTATTCTTTTAAACCCTTCTACTGTGATATGATTCAATTCTAATTCGTGATATACTTCTAAGTATTTATACTTATCCTTATACTACAACAAGATATATATTTTCTAATTCAAAAGAGGTTAGGATTAGTTACCTCGGTAAGCCCAATAATATCCTAGAAAAGTCGCTGAGCAAGGTTTTGCTCTAAGTTGTATGCTCAGAACCTTAGAAGTTCTTCACAACTTCTACTAAGTACTAAGGTATTTGGGCTAGGGTATTTTGGGCATTATAACGATACAAGAAGGTAACTTTTCTACCAGGGGAGGGTAGATTTTTGGCTAGGCTAGGGGCCTCAAACTACTAGGTTAGAGAGGGGGTATTCGGCCAGGGCCTTCAAAGGGGAGGTGTTTTGGGCGAGAAGACTACAAAGGAGAGGAGAGGATTTTTCAAGACTTGGAAGATTTGTGGATGAAGAACTCTTCATCTCTAAGGGTATTTATAGGTCAAGCCTTGGCCAACCAATGGCCAAGATGAAGACAAGTGCAAGGCAAGTGTAGGGTGAGGATTAACTAAACACAAATATCCTACCAACCCTTGACTTGTACAAGCACAAAAAATGTGCCTTGGCTCTCCATTTCGTCCATGGGCGATTCAAGTCCATCAATGGGAGGGTGCAAGTGTTGCCCTCGTTGGTCCAAAATGTTTCGCCTCTCGGAAAAATCCGCAAAATAAGAAATGGCATAGCGGAATTTACTCTAAAGTCGTGGAAACGTTTCGTCGGAAAGCGATTCTTTTAGTGAGTTGTGTACAAAATAAAACGCCCAAGGCTTATCTTTAAGGCAAGACTTTGTCGTATTCCCACGCATACCGGAAATACGGTATAACGCTTAGAGTTCGTGAGGTTGCCGGAGTCTTCCATCGCCGAGGAGGTGAAGAAACGATTCGAGGATCGGTTTTGCACGTTATCGCGATCTGACTCTTACGTGAGCAAGGTCCTTTGGTAGCACACGATGGGGTGCTAAGGTTTGAGGCAGCGGTTGTGTGTTCCGGATATTTCGTGACTTGGCGGAGTTCTTGGGAAGCACACGTAGCGGCGTTACTCCATCCGTCGGTCGACCAAGATGTACCACGACCTTAGATCTGTATTGGTGGGATGGCTTGAAGAGGGCGTTGCGAGTTCGTAGCTCGGTGCGTGTTGTCGGCAGTGAAGGTAGAGCACCGAGGCCTGGTGGTTTGTTCTGACGATTGAGATCGACACGGAAGTGGGAGGTAATCAACATGGACTTCATCGGGATTACCTCGCACTCGGAGGAGACATGATTCTATATGGGTTATCGTCGGCGGTGAAATCAGCCCACTTTCTTCCGTTAGGACGACTTTCTCGGTGAGATTATGCGGACTTTACATCAGAGATCGCCGATCGCATGGAGTCCCTAGTTCGATCATATCGGCGAGAGCCCGGTTCACGGCTAACTGGAGGTCCTTCGAGGGTTTAGGGCGCGGTGAGCTTTGTCTGCATTTCATCCACAGAGACGGACAGCGAGCGCACCCGCACTCTTGAGGATATCGCCGCGAGCTGTGTTATTGACTTCCGATGGTAGTTGGGAGGATCATTTGCCTCTGGTTGAGTTTGCGTATAATAATAGCTACCACTCCAGATTCGGATGGCGCCTTATGAGGCCTTGTATGGGAGGAAGTGCAGATCGCCTATAGGTTGGTTCGATGTGGGCGAGTGCGGCTAGTGGGACGATTTGGTGCGTGAGCGATGGATAAGGTGAAGCTTATCGAGGCGACTATTGACTCGAGTCGGCGAAGTCGTATGCAGATCATCGTCGTCGGCATCCGGTTCGCGATGATGATTGGGTTTTCCTAAAGGTGTCACCCACGAAGGGTGTGATGAGATTCGGGAAGAAGAAACTCGGCCCGTACATCGGGCGTTTCAGTTGTCGCGAGGTAGGCAAGGTTTCTACGAGTTGGATCTGTCCGTCCGACCGAGGCGATGCATCCGGTGTTTCACGTATCTATCTTTGAGAGATGTATCGGGGATCCATCTAGGGTACACCGATTGGCGATGTCGGTGACCAGGGGTTATCGTATGAGGAGATTCCCATAGCGATAGTCGATCGTCAAAGTTAGGCGTCTGCGGACGAAGGGCGTGGCCGTCAAAGTCTTGTGGCGGAACGAGCTCGGGAGGAGATGACGTGGGAAGCGAGGAGGACATGAGGCAGTATCCTCACCTATTCCCACACCTCCGGGTAATTCACTTTCCTACTTGTAAATTTCCATTATCATTTATGCCTAAGTGTTGTTTTGTGGCGTGTGTGGCATTTGCTAACTGCTTAAGCTTCTTCGATAAATGTCTTGAGAAGGAACATTCGGGACGAATGTTTCTAAGGAGGAGAATGTTATACCGTATTTCAGTATGTACGTGGGACGTGCGTAGAAAATTTGAACTTGTACTAAGGCTTGGCGAATTAATTTTGTTCACAGCACGTTTAGAGTCGTTTTTCGAAAACGCTTTCCACACTTTCGTAGGGAATTTCCGCTATGTCATTTTTAATTTTTGCGGATTTTTCCGAGGCAAGCGTGTTGGGCCAACAAGAGGCGCCACTTGGCACCCTCCCATTGGCGGACGTGAGGGCTCAGTTGGACGAAATGGAGGTGTAGTTGGTAGGATATTTTGTGTGTTAGTTGGCCTAGGACACATGGGTGAATCTTGGCCTACACTTGCCTAGCACTTACTAAATCTTGGCCATTGGTTGGCCTTCACTTGACCTATAAATACCCCTTAGAGATGAAGAGTTCTTCATCCACAAAATCTTTCCAAGTCTAAAATCCTCTCTTCTCCCTTTGTTAGCAAATCGTCCAACACCCCTCCCTTGAGAAGCTTGGCGAGGCTACCCCACCCCTAGCCTAGCCAAAATCTACCCCCTCCTTGGTAGAAAAGTTGTCTTCTAGTATCGTTATAATGCCCAAAAATACCCTAGCCCAAATCCCTTAGTCTTTAGTAGAAGTTGTGAAGAACTTCTAAGGTTTCTTAGACTCTGAGCGTACAACTTAGGAGCTAAACCTTGCTCAGCGACTTTATCTAGGATATTATTGGGCTTACCGAGGTAACTAATCCTAACCCTCTTTTGAATTAGAGAATACTTCTTTGTTGTAGTATTAGAACAAGTATTAGATACTTAGAAGAATATCACGATGAAGGGTTTAAAGAAGAATAATTGAACTTTCACATAGACTTTTTCAAGAGACTTACATAGCTCACCGGTAGGGTTGTCTGCCGACTTCAGTAGAATTATGAACCTCTGCTTAGAATGACCTTGAGTAGTCTAAACTTTGATTGATGTCGTGACTATTATAGGTGACTCTCTGCGCGACATATTCAACTTGGCGGTGGTTTTATTTGAGAAGGTATGTGATTCTTCCTAAAGCATGATATTTTACAATATATAGTACGGTGAGCGTACGTGTGTTAGCGAATAATAACTACGACAATGTCTTTGACTTAAGCTGAATAATACTTATGGCAATGCCTCACGCTTAAGCTGAATAATACTTACAGAATGCCTCACGCTTAAGCTTTGAATAACAAAGAAGCGAAAACATTTCAAAAGAATATGAATCATTTTTAACAGAAGATAAATACTTGGTTTTAAAACAAAAGCTTAAGAGTTATACTAGCTTTATGGGAAGTTAGGTATAACAACTTAAGAAAGATAAAAAGGCTGTTTACTTGTTTGTTTATAAAAGCCTTGTATTGATTTCGGTTAAGTGTAGTAAGATTGTTTGATAAGTAGACATGTTATGATGCTACTGTGTTAGTGTCTTGTAATCTTTGTGTAAGGGTCATTCTTGCGTGCTTACGTTGCTAACCGGTAAGTCCATTGTATCGTTATTGTATCACCCCCTCGATCGTTATACGCGGCTTGCCCGCGATGCGGGTCTATACGGCTATGCGGTCTGTGAGACTATGCGGGCAGCGGTATGCTCGTGATTGATCATTCCGGCGTTAGCTCGATCGCGGGATTCCTATGCGTCCGTTGAGACTATGCGGTCTTTTGAGGCTATGCGGGCCGGGAGCCTAGGCGGATCGGGGTTGGCTGCCCCGATGCGAAATATCTCATGCGGTGCAGTGTGGGACTATGCGAGTGCGGAAGTCGAGGCTAGGCACGCAGAATGATACTATGGGCGATTGGCCTTGCTTCGATCATTCGCGGCCTAGAATAGACTATTCTGATTTTCCTATTCTTGTTGTTTGTGATGTGGCACTATGTGCAATTGAACCGATTGTATTTGTGAAAAGGTTTTGAATACTCGATTTCATTTAAGTACTTTATAGTTTCACATACTTGGTACTGTTATCGACCTCGCCGGGGCTGCGTTCATGCCAGTAAGGGCAAGCAGTGCTAGATCCACATCCTTAGGATCTTTGCGTTGGTGTCGAGCTCCATCTTCTCCGAGGCTCTACTTTTAGGTATGATCTCCTGTATTGTAGATAGTTTTGTCTGATCGGTATGGCGGGAACCTGTCCGCCATAGTTGTTTACTTCCTTAAGTGCAGTAGTACTATTATGCGGTTGGGATGTAATCGCAAAACTTGAGTTATTTATATTATGCGAAAGGCAAGCTTTTCATCGATAAAGCGTATGCTTATTTTATAAATCTGTTTCTGTCTTGTTTTATATTCCATTGTTACTCGATGTATGACTACTTGGGTGCCGGTAAGGCACGATCCACGGGCCGGGCAGGTCGTGACAAAAGTGGTATCGAGCGGTTATCCTCGAAAGTGTCTACGCCGTATCGATAGAGTCTTGATTATCGGTGTGTTGTGCACGCAATAA
The DNA here is from genome assembly GCA_029844215.1 of Przewalskia tangutica. Classification (NCBI taxonomy): domain Eukaryota; kingdom Viridiplantae; phylum Streptophyta; class Magnoliopsida; order Solanales; family Solanaceae; genus Przewalskia; species Przewalskia tangutica. The sequence continues at coordinate 115,737,442 of CM056722.1, forward strand.
TCGTGAGGCTATAGGATATTTAGGATTGGTTTCTATTCTTCTCATTCCGAGATCGTGCTTTAGAGCCGTGTTATAGGTTGTACCTCTAACGTATTCCTTTCCCGTATGCGATTATGCCTCCGTAAGGCAACCGGGCGGAAAGGCAAGCGAGGAGGCTGCTAGCAGACACCCAGTCACGAGGGCTCGTGCCCGGTCTATACGAGACGGCGAGTTCTATGACGCCCGGCCCAGCGAGACCACAGTACCCACACCTCATGTCCCACGGCTGGGCGGAGGTTAGGGTACAAGGAGATGGCCCACTATTGGCTAAAGTTGTGGCCCGTCGAGGAGAGGCTGGATCACGGCGATTCGGCTCAGCTCCATCGCACCGTAGTGCACCCGAGGCGAATAGTTTGAGGCTACGAGATTTCTTGAGTTGTAGCGCGAGTTTTACTGGTGGCGGAGGATGATCCGCAAGAGTTCATCCGTCACCGCAGAGGATTATGCGGGTGATCGTGGCTTCGAGGCGAGGGTCGTGACATTCGGTTCGCATCGGCCGCGTGATACCGCAGATCGATTGGTTTGATTCATGGGAGCTTTCGGGAGAGCATGCACCTCCAGCAGATGGGATGAGTTTTGAGGCTTTTCTCACACACTTCTTGCCTCCGCGGATGAGGAGGGCACGAGCCGATAGATTCTTGTTCTTTGAGGCGGGGAGGACGCAGCGGTGAGGAGTACAATGTCGAGTTTGATTCTTTGGCTCGATATGTCCTGCGACCGTAGCGAGATGGAGGACGGGTGCATCGCTATGTCATTGGGCTAGATGATTACATGGCGAAGTCTTGTGCGGGTGTGTCCCTTCACCCGAGCATGGACATAACCCGTATGCAGCTCACGCCTGGGTTGTGAGGCGTAGAGACCGCCGGGTAGAGCGATATCGCCAGCGAAGAAGGCCAAGACGGCGGTTCTTTTAGTGGTCCTCGTGGTGGCGGCATCGCCAAGTCAGTTGCACCACGGCCCGGTAGCGAGCGCCCTACCTCATTCGGCACGGCCCAGAGCGGTGAAGCGGTCGGGCCCGTGACTTGATTTCGAGTAGCGGGGTGCTAACCGTTCGAGGTCTGCTCAGTGTGCCCGTTGTGGCAGATACCATTCGAGCCGTACCGAGCTTGATATACTAGTGGCCAGCAGGCTCACTTTGCGAGAGTATGTCCGACCGGGGCCGGCGCTGGTGGTAGGCTCGGCTACGAGTGCATTGCGCCTTCATCCCCGACGATTACTCGCCCGGAGGCAAGGTACACATGGATCAGCGGTCGCAGAGGTCGTGGCGCAGTCGATTCTAGCGGTCCTCAGAACCGCATATATGCTTTGTCCAGCCGACAGGATCAGGAGGCCTCACCTGATGTCGTCACAGGTACCTTATCAGTTTCTGGGTTTGATGTGTATGCTTTGATAGATCCGGGTTCTACTCTGTCCTATATATCTCCCCTTGTTGCTAGTAGGATAGGGATAGAGCCTGAGTCCATAGACCCTTTCGAGGTAGCTACGCCAGTGGGTGATTCGGTGGTAGCTCGGCGGGTATATAGAGCTTGTCCTGTGACCATTTGCAGTCGTCGGACCCTAGCCGACTTGATAGAGTTGGAGATGATTGACTTCGACGTGATTATGGGGATGGATTGGCTAGCTTCTTGCTACGCCAATGTAGACTGCAGAGAGAGAGTGGGAGGGGAGCACGGTATCGCCGAGGGGTAGGTTTATTTCCTACCTCAAGGCTAGGAAGATGGTGCAGAAGGGGTATATCTACCATCTCGTTCGGGTGTTTGATACTGAGGCTGCGGTACCAGATTTTCATCGATTCAAAGAGTCGTGAGTTCCCAGACGTGTTTCGGATGACCTCCGGGTATCCTCCGAGAGGAGATTGAGTTTTGTATTGACATATTGCGGACACTCGGCCTATTTCCATTCCACCATACGTAATGGCACCGCCGAGTTGAGAGAGTTGAAGGATCGGCTTAGAGATTTCTTTGGAGAAGGGTTTTATCGCACCTAGTGTTTCTCCAGAAGCGGTATTGTTCGTGAAGAAGAAGAAGGGCGGGGCCGCTGCGCATGTGTGTTGACTTCTGCGGTGAACAAAGTGACCATTAAACGAATACCCCCTTCCGAGATTGATGATTTGTTCGACCCGATGCGGGCGCGAGATGTTTCTCCAAGATTGATCTGCGTTCGCTATCATCGAGTTCGTGTCGGAGAGGTGGATGTCCCTAGATCGCATTCGGACGATGCGGGCATTATGAGTTCGTGGTCATGTCTTTTGGGTTGACCAATGCTCGTGGTATTCATGGATTTGATGACCGAGTGTTCAAACCATTTTGGACACGTTTGTGATAGTGTTCATTGATGATATCCTGGTTTATTCGCCAGGCGGGAGCACGCGGAGCATTTGAGGCTGTCTTGTGATTCTCCAGACCAGCGATTGTCGCCAAGTTTTCCAAATGTGAGTTTTGGTTGACTTGATGGCGTTTCTTGGGCATATTGCGGGCTGATGGCATTCGAGTGGATACGCCAAGATCGGCGATCGAGACTTGGCCTAGACCTACTACTCGGCAGAGGTTCGCAGTTTACGGGCCTTGCAGATATTATCGGCGTTCGTGGAGAAGTTTGCTTCTATCTACGCACCATTGACTAGGTGACTCGAGCGCCAAGTTTCGATGGTGATGCTTGTGGCGGGGTTTCGATTCTTTGAAGAGAGACTAACGACCGCCCGTTCTTACTCTTCGCAGGGTCGGATGGTTATGTCGTGTATTGTGATGCGTCGTGCATCGGGCTGGGATGTGTGTTGATGCGAGATGGCGAGTTATAGCATATGCATCCCGACGGTGAAGAAACACGAGAGAACTACCCCCATGATTTAGAGTTGGCGGTACTGATTCACGCTTTGAAGATCCGAGGCACTATTTGTATGGGGTTCACGTGGATATTTATACAGCACCACAAGAGCCTCGGATATCTTCACGCAGGAGCTGAACTTACGACAGAGACGGTGGTTAGAGTTGCTTAAGGATTACGATGTTGATATCCTGTACCACCCGGGGAAGGCCAATGTTGTGGCAGATGCTCTTAGTCGTAGGTCGATGGGGAGCTTATCAGATGTGCAGCCAGCGAGGAGGGACATGGTTCGTGATTTGCATCAGTTAGCGAGCCTTGGTGTCCGTTTGATTGATTCTGATAGCAGTGGGGTTAGTGTCACGACCCGTTCCGGGGCCCGTGACTGGTGCCTTACCGGGGCACCCAAGTAGTCATACATCAGAGAAATCAGCGGAAATATAAAACAAGACATGAAACAGTAAAAATAAGACACAGTTTATGTGAGAAAACATCGCCTTTCGGCATATATATATAATCATAGTTCAGCAGTTACATCCGACACTGTACAACATGACTACAGACCTCTAAGGAAATATACAACTATGGCGGGACAGGGCCGCCATACCACTCAGACAAACTATCTATAACAGGAGATCATACCAAAAGTAGAGCCTCGGAAGAGATGGAGCTCCGACACCAACGTAGAGATCCTAAGGATGCGGATCTAGCACTGCTTGCCCTTACTGCGGCATGAACGCAGCCTCGAAGGAGGTCGATTAACAGTACTAAGTATGCGAATCGTAAAGTACTTAAATGAAAACATATCATTTTAAAACCGGTTTACAAATATGTGAAACAACGAGGAACCGCACATAGTGCCACATCACAAACAAGAGCAACAATAGGTAATCAGAATGAGTCTTGTCTAGGCCGCGAATGATCGAAAGCAGGCCACTCGCCCTCATCATCATTCTCGCAAGCCTAATCCTGACTCCCGAGTCCGCATAGGCCACTCACGTGGGCGCATGAGGTATAACCCGCATCGGTAGCTACTCCTCGGCATCTGGACTCATTGTCCGCATGGCCACATAGACCGCATGAGAATAACCCGCATACTAACTCGGAACTCTCGTAGCTCGCATAGGCCCCCGGACCCGCATGAGGTATTCTCGAATCATGGTCCTGCATCGCCGAGTCTACCGCGTCGGATGGCAGCTTAACCCCCGGTATCATCTCAAGAGGTGAGTGATAGTATACTAACATAACAACTTATCTTTAAACAACATAAGCACAACAAGGATACTCACCTATACAAACGTTACAAGATACTAACACACATAGCATCATATCACGCCTTATCAAACCATCTTATTATTCTTTTCACAATATAAGTCTGTTATAAACACATAGGCAAACTTGTTTCTTTTATCAATCTTAAGTGGTTATACTTAACTTCCCATAAAGCTAGTATAACTCTTAAGCTTTTAAAAAAACCAATTAGTTCTCTTTAAAAAGATTCAGTATTCTTTTGAAATGCTTTCAGATCTTTATTATTCAAAGCTTAAGCGTGAGGCATTCTTAGTAAGTGTTATTCGTGCTTAAGCGTGAGGCATTGCCGTAAGTGTTATTCAGCTTAAGTCAAAGACATTGCCGTAGTTATTATTCAGTTAACACGTATGCGTCTACCGTACTATATATATATTGTAAAATATCATGCTTTAGGAAGAATCACATACCTTCTCAGCGAAAACCACCTGCCAAGTTGAATATGTCGCGCGCAGAGAGTCAGCCTATAATGGTCACAGATATCTATCAAAGACTACTCAAGGTCATTCTAAACAGAGGGTTCACAATTCTACGGAAAGTCGGGCAACATTTCCCTACCCGTGAGCTATATAAGTTCACTGTGAAAGCGATCCTATGTAAATGCAGTTCAATTATTCTTCTTTTAAACCCCTACTTGTGATAATTCAATTCTATTCGTGATATACTTCTAAGTATTTATACTTATCCTTATACTACAACAGATATATATTTTCTAATTCAAAAGAGGGTTAGGATTAGTTACCTCGGTAAGCCCAATAATATCCTAGAAAAGTCGCTGAGCAAGGTTTTGCTCTAAGTTGTATGCTCCAGAACCTTAGAAGTTCTTCACAACTTCTACTAAGTACTAAGGTATTTGGGCTAGGTATTTTGGGCATTATAACGATACAAGAAGGTAACTTTTCTACCAAGGGAGGGGGTAGATTTTTGGCTAGGCTAGGGGGCCTCGGCCAAACTACTAGGTTAGAGAGGGGGTATTCGGCCAAGGGCCTTCACAAGGGGAGGTGTTTTTGGACGAGAAGACTACAAAGGGAGAGGAGAGGATTTTTCAAGACTTGGAAGATTTGTGGATGAAGAACTCTTCATCTCTAAGGGGGGTATTTATAGGTCAAGCCTTGGCCAACCAATGGCCAAGATGAAGACAAGTGCAAGGCAAGTGTAGGGTGAGGATTAACTAAACACAAATATCCTACCAACCCTTGACTTGTGCACAAGGCACAAAAAACGTGCCTTGGCTCTCCAATTTCGTCCATGGACGATTCAAGTCCATCAATGGGAGGGTGCCAAGTGTTGCCCTCCCGTTGGTCCAAAATGTTTCGTCTCTCGGAAAAATCCGCAAAAATAAGAAATGGCATAGCCGGAATTTACTCTACGAAAGCTGTGGAAACGTTTCGTCGGAAAACGATTCTTTTAGTGAGTTGTGTACAAAATAAAACGTCCAAGGCTTATCTTTAAGGCAAGACTTTCGTACGTATTCCCTTACGTACATACTCTGGAAATACGGGGTATAACATTCTCCCCTCCTTAGAAACATTCGTCGAATGTTCCTTCCCAAGACAGTTATCGAAGAAGCTTAAACAGTTGTAAATGCCACACACGGCCACAGAGCAACACATAGGCAGAAATGATAACGAAAATTTGCAAGTAGGAAAGTGAATTTACCTGGAGGTGTGGGGAATAGGTGAGGATACTTCCGCCTCATGTCCTCCTCGGCTTCCCATGTCATCTCCCCGAGCTCGTTCGCCACAAGACTTTGTGGAAGCCACGCCCTTCGTCGCGAGCGCTAACTCGACGATCGACTATCGCTATGGGAATCTCCTCATACGATAACCCCTCGGTCACACGGACATCGCCAATCGGGTGCACCTAGATGGATCCGATACATCTCTCAAAGTAGATACGTGAAACACCGGATGCATCGCCTCGGATCGGACGGCAGATCAACTCGTAGGCAACCTTGCCTACCTGCGGACAATCTGAAACGGCCCAATGTACCTTGGTGAGCTCTTCTTCCGAATCTCATCACACCGCCATGGGTGACACCTTTAGGAAAACCCAATCATGAACCGCGAACTCAAGATGTCGACGACGATGATCTGCATCGACACATCGACTCACGGTGTCGATAGCCGCCTCGGATAAGTTTCACCTTATCCATCGCTGCTGTACCAAATCTGGTCCCACTAGCCGCCGCCCACATCGAACCAACCTATAGGCGATCTGCACTTCCTCCCATACAAGGCCTCATAAGGCGCCATCCGAATCTTGGAGTGGTAGCTATTATTATAAGCGAACTCAACTAGAGGCAAATGATCCTCCCAACTACCATCGGTCAATAACGGGCTCGCGGATATCCTCAAGAGTCCGGATAGTGCGCTCTGCTGTCCGATGCTCGTGGATGAAATGCGAGACTCGTGCTCACTGCGTCCTAAACCCTCGGAAGGACCTCCAGTTAGCGTAAACCGGGCTCCTGCGTGCGATATGATCGAAGTAGGGACTCATGCGATCGACGATCTCTCGGATGTAAAGTCCGCATAATCCTCAGAAAAAGTCGCCCCGACGGAAGAAAGTGGGCTGATTTCGTCGACCGTCGACGATAACCCATATAGAATCATGTCTCCTCCGAGTGCGAGGTAATCTGTGATGAAGTCCATGTTGATTACCTCCCACTTCCGTGTCGGGATCTCGATAAATGCGTAACAAACCACGTGCCTCGTGCTCTACCTTCACTGCGACAACACGGGCGAGCTACGAACTCGCAACGTCCTCTTCAAGCCATCCCACCAATACAGATCTAAGGTCGTGGTACATCTTGTTCGACCGGATGGATAGAATGCGCTGTGTGCTTCCCCGAACTCCGCCAAGTCTCAAACATCCGAACACACATGCGCCTCAAACCTTAGCACCCCATCGGTGCTACCTCAGGACCCTTGCCCTCACGAAGAGCTGTATCACGATATCGAATCAAAGCTGGATCCTCGAACTGTTTCCTCTTCACCTCCTCGACGATGGAAAACTCGGCAACCTCACGAACTCTAACCCCACTGCTATCAGAATCAATCAAACGGACACAAGGCTCGCTAATCGATGCAAATCACGAACCATGTCCCTCCTCTCTAGCGCACATCCGATAGGCTCCCATCGACCTACGACTAAGAAAGCATCCGCCACAACATTGGCCTTCCCGTGGTATAGGATATCAACATCGTAATCCTTAAGCAACTCTAACCACCGCCTCGCCGTAAGTTCAGCTCCTCTGGTGAAGATATACGAGGCTCTTGTGGTCTGTATAAATATCCACGTGAACCCCATACAAATAGTGCCTCAGATCTTCAAAGCGTGAATCACTACCGCTAACTCCAAATCATGGGTGGGGTAGTTCCTCGTGTTTCTTTGTCGGGATGCATATGCTATAACCCCGCCATGCTGCATCAATACACATCCCAACCCGATGCTCGACGCGTCACAATACCGCGACATAACCATCCGACCCTCTGGAAGAGTAAGAACGAGGCGGTCGTCGCTCTTTCAAGAATCGGAAACCCCGCTCACAAGCATCACCATCAAACTTGCCGCTTACGAGTCAGCCTAGTCAATGGTGCGAAGATAAAGCAAACTTCTCCACGAACCGATAATAACTGCAGGCCCGTAAGCTGCGAACCTCAGCCGGAGTAGTAGGTCTCGCCAAGTCTCGACCTCGATCTTGGCGTATTAACTCGAATGCCATCAGCCCGGCAATATGCCCAAGAAACGCATCAAGTCAACCAAAACTCACATTTGGAAAACTTGGCGTAAATCGCTGTCTGGAGAATCGGCCACGATCGCCAAATGCTCGCGTGCCTCGCTCGATACTACTTTTGTCACGACCGTTCGGGGCGTGGATCGTGCCTTACCGGCACCCAAGTAGTCATACATCGTAGAAATCGTGAAATATAAAACAAGACATGAAACAGAAAATAAGACACGCTTTATGTGAGAAAACATCGCCTTTCGGCATATATATATAATCATAGTTCAAAGATTACATCCGACATCGCATAACATGACTACGACCTCTGAAAATATACAACTATGGCGGGACAGGGCCCGCCATACCTATCTGTACAAACTATCTATAACAGGAGATCATACCAAAAGTAGAGCCTCCGAAGAGATGGAGCTCCGACACCGTAGAGATCCTAAGGATGCGGATCTAGCACTGCTTGCCCTTACTGCGGCATGAACGCAGCCCAGGAGGTCAAGATAACAGTACTAAGTATGCGAAATCAGAAAGTACTTAAATGAAAACATATCATTTTTAAAACGGTTTACAAATATGTGTGAAACAACTAAGGAACCGCGCATAGTGCCACATCACAAACAAGAACAATAGGTAATCAGAATGAGTCTTGTCTAGGCCGCGAATGATCGAAACAGGCCACTCGCCCCCATCATCATTCGCAAGCCTAATCACGACTCGAGTCGCATAGGCCACTCACGTGGGCGCATGAGGTATAACCCCGCATCGAGGGTAGCTACTCGGCATCGCCTGGACTCGTTGTCGCATGGCCACATAGACCGCATGAGAATAACCCCGCATACTAACTCGAACTCGTAGCTCCGCATAGGCCCCCTGGACCCGCATGAGGTATTCTCGAATCATGGTCCCAGACCGCCTGAGTCTACCCCGCATCGGAGGGCAGCTTAACCCCCGGTATCATCTCAAGAGGTGAGTGATAGTATACTAACATAACAACTTATCTTTAAACAACATAAGCACAACAAGGATACTCACCTATACAAACGTTACAAGATACTAACACACATAGCATCATATCATGTCTGCTTATCAAACCATCTTATTATTCTTTTCACAATATAAGTCTGTTATAAACACATAGGCAAACTTGTTTCTTTTATCAATCTTAAGTGGTTATACTTAACTTCCCATAAAGCTAGTATAACTCTTAAGCTTCTGTTTTTAAAAAAAAAACCAATTAGTTCTCTTTAAAAAGATTCAGTATTCTTTTGAAATGCTTTCAGATCTTTATTATTCAGGCTTAAGCCGTGAGGCATTGCCGTAAGTGTTATTCAGGCTTAAGCCGTGAGGCATTGCCGTAAGTGTTATTCAGGCTTAAGTCAAAGACATTGCCGTAGTTATTATTCGCTTAACACGTATGCGTCACCGTACTATATATATATTGTAAAATATCATGCTTTAGGAAGAATCACATACCTTCTCAATAAAACCACCGCCAAGTTGAATATGTCGCGTGAGAGTCACCTATAATGGTCACAGATATCTATCAAAGACTACTCAAGGTCATTCTAAACAGAGGGTTCACAATTACGGAAAGTCGGGCAGATTTCCCTACCCGTGAGCTATATAAGTTCATGTGAAACAATCACATGTAAGTACTGATTCAATTATTCTTCTTTTAAACCTTCTACTGTGATAACAGTTCAATTCTATTCGTGATATACTTCTAAGTATTTATACTTATCCTTATACTACAACAGATATATATTTTCTAATTCAAAAGAGGTTAGGATTAGTTACCTCGGTAAGCCCAATAATATCCTAGAAAAGTCGCACTGAGCAAGGTTTTGCTCTAAGTTGTATGCTCAGAACCTTAGAAGTTCTTCACAACTTCTACTAAGTACTAAGGTATTTGGGCTAGGTATTTTGGGCATTATAACGATACAAGAAGGTAACTTTTCTACCAAGGGAGGGTAGATTTTTGGCTAGGCTAGGGGGCCTCGCCAAACTACTAGGTTAGAGAGGGGGTATTCGCCAAGGGCCTTCAAAGGGGAGGTGTTTTGGACGAGAAGACTACAAAGGAGAGGAGAGGATTTTTCAAGACTTGGAAGATTTGTGGATGAAGAACTCTTCATCTCTAAGGGGTATTTATAGGTCAAGCCTTGGCCAACCAATGGCCAAGATGAAGACAAGTGCAAGGCAAGTGTAGGGTGAGGATTAACTAAACACAAATATCCTACCAACCCTTGACTTGTGCACAAGGCACAAAAAACGTGCCTTGGCTCTCCAATTTCGTCCATGGATGATTCAAGTCCATCAATGGGAGGGTGCCAAGTGTTGCCCTCGTTGGTCCAAAATGTTTCGCCTCTGGAAAAATCCGCAAAAATAAGAAATGGCATAGCCGGAATTTACTCTACGAAAGCTGTGGAAACGTTTCGTCGGAAAACGATTCTTTTAGTGAGTTGTGTACAAAATAAAACGTCCAAGGCTTATCTTTAAGGCAAGACTTTCGTACGTATTCCCTTACGTACATACTCTGGAAATACGGGGTATAACAGTTAGAGTTCGTGAGGTTGCCGAGTCTTCCATCGTCGAGGAGGTGAAGAGGCAACAGTTCGAGGATCCGGTTTTGGCACGTTATCGTGATACAGCTCTTCGTGAGAGCAAGGGTCCTTTTGAGGTAGCACCTGATGGTGCTAAGGTTTGAGCGAGTTGTGTGTTCCGGATATTTGAGGACTTCGCAGAGTTCTTGGGGAAGCACACGCAGCGTTACTCTATCCATCGTGGTCGACCAAGATGTACCACGACCTTAGATCTGTGTATTGGTGGGATGGCTTGAAGAGGGACGTTGCAGAGTTCGTAGCTCAGTGCACGTGTTGTCAGCAGGTGAAGGTAGAGCACCAGAGGCCTGGTGGTTTGTTACAGACGATTGAGATCCCGACCTGGAAGTGGGAGGTAATCAACATGGACTTCATCACAAGATTACCTCGCACTCAGAGGAGACATGATTCTATATGGGTTATCGTCGACGGTCGAAATCAGCCCACTTTCTTCCCGTTAGGACGACTTTCTACGGTGGATTATGCGGACTTTACATCCGAGAGATCGCCGATCGCATGGAGTCCCTAGTTCGATCATATCGCATGCAGGAGCCCGGTTTCGCTAACTTCCTGAGGTCCTTCCAGAGGGTTTAGGGACGCAGTGAGCTCGAGTCGCATTTCATCCACATGCATGACGGACAGCGAGCGCACTATCCGCACTCTTGAGGATATGTGCGAGCTGTGTTATTGACTTCGGTGGTAGTTGGGAGGATCATTTGCCTCTAGTTGAGTTTGCGTATAATAATAGCTACCACTCCAAGATTCGGATGGCGCCTTATGAGGCCTTGTATGGGAGGAAGTGCAGATCGCCTATAGGTTGGTTCGATGTGGGCGAGTGCGGCTAGTGGGACCAGATTTGGTGCAAAGCGATGGATAAGGTGAAGCTTATCCGAGCGACTATTGATACTCGAGTCGAAGTCGTATGCAGATCATCGTCGTCGGCATCCGAGTTCGCGATAGATGATTGGGTTTTCCTAAAGGTGTCACCCATGAAGGGTGTGATGAGATTCGGGAAGAAGAAACTCGGCCCAAGGTACATTGGGCGTTTGGATTGTCGCAGGTAGGCAAGGTTACTACGAGTTGGATCTGCCGTCCGATCTGGAAGCGGTGCATCCGTGTTTCACGATCTATCTTTGAGGAGATGTATCGGGATCCATCTAGGTACACCCATTGACGATGTCCAGTGACCGAGGGTTATCGTATGAGGAGATTCCCATAGCGATAGTCGATCGTCGTGTTAGGCGTCTGCGGGACGAAGGGCGTGGCTTCCACAAAGTCTTGTGGCGGAACGAGCTCGGGAGGAGATGACGTGGGAAGCCGAGGAGGACATGAGACAGAAGTATCCTCACCTATTCCCACACCTCCGTAATTCACTTTCCTACTTGTAAATTTCCATTATCATTTATGCCTAAGTGTTGTTTTGTGGCGTGTGTGGCATTTGCTAACTGCTTAAGCTTCTTCGATAAATGTCTTGAGAAGGAACATTCGACGAATGTTTCTAAGTAGGAGAATGTTATACCCGTATTTCGCAGTATGTACGTGGGACGACGTAGAAAATTTGAACTTGTACTAAGGCTTGGCGAATTAATTTTGTTCACGCACCCGCTTAGAGTCGTTTTTAACGAAACGTTTTCCACGACTTTCGTAGGGAATTTCCGCTATGTCATTTTTAATTTTTGCGGATTTTTCCGAGAGACGAACGTGTTGGGCCAACAAGAGGCGCCACTTGGCACCTCCCATCAGCGGACGTGAGGGCTCGGATTGGACGAAATGGAGAGGTGTAGTTGGTAGGATATTTTGTGTGTTAGTTGGCCTAGGACACATGGGTGAATCTTGGCCACACTTGCCTAGCACTTGGCTAAATCTTGGCCATTGGTTGGCCTTCACTTGACCTATAAATACCCCTTTAGAGATGAAGAGTTCTTCATCCACAAAAGCTTTCCAAGTCTAAAAATCCTCTCTTCTCCCTTTGTTAGCAAATCGTCCAACACCCCTCCCTCGAGAAGCTTGGCGAGGCTACCCCCCCTAGCCTAGCCAAAATCTACCCCTCCTTGGTAGAAAAGTTGTCTTCTAGTATCGTTATAATGCCCAAAAATACCCTAGCCCAAATCCCTTAGTCTTTAGTAGAAGTTGTGAAGAACTTCTAAGGTTTCTTGGAGCTACCGGAGCGTACAACTTAGGAGCTAAACCTTGCTCAGGCGCGACTTTATCTAGGATATTATTGGGCTTACCGAGGTAACTAATCCTAACCCTCTTTTGAATTAGAGAATACTTACTGTTGTAGTATTAGAACAAGTATTAGATACTTAGAAGAATATCACAGTAGAAGGGTTTAAAAGAAGAATAATTGAACTGTACTCACTTAGGACTGTTTTCACAGTAGACTTACATAGCTCACCGGGTAGGGTTGTCTTTGACTTACCGTAGAATTATGAACCCTCTGTTTAGAATGACCTTCAGAGTAGTCTAGACTTTGATTGATGTCTGTGACTATTATAGGCTGACTCTCTGCGCGCGACATATTCAACTTGGCAGGTGGTTTTCGCTGAGAAGGTATGTGATTCTTCCTAAAGCATGATATTTTACAATATATAGTACGGTAGACGTACATGTGTTAACTGAATAATAACTACGGCAATGTCTTTGACTTAAGCCTGAATAATACTTATGGCAATGCCTCACGGCTTAAGCCTGAATAATACTTACGGCAATGCCTCACGGCTTAAGCCTGAATAACAAAGAACTGAAAACATTTCAAAAGAATACTGAATCATTTTTAACAGAAGATAAATACTTGGTTTTTAAAACAAAAGCTTAAGAGTTATACTAGCTTTATGGGAAGTTAGGTATAACAACTTAAGAAAGATAAAAAGGGAACTGTTTACTTGTTTGTTTATAAAAGCCTTGTATTGATTTCTGTTAAGTGTAGTAAGATTGTTTGATAAGTAGACATGTTATGATGCTACCTGTGTTAGTGTCTTGTAATCTTTGTGTAAAGTGCATTCTTGCGTGCTTACGTTGCTAACCGTAAGTCCATTGTCGTTATTGTATCACCTACCCCGATCGTTATACGAGGCTTGCCCCTTGATGCGGTCTATACGGCTATGCGGGTCCGTGAGACTATGCGGAGCAGCGGTATGCTCCGTGATTGATCATTCCGGCGCTTGCCCGACGCGGGATTCCTATGCGGTCCGCTGAGACTACGCGGTCTTTTGAGGCTATGCGGCTGCGGAGCCTAGGCGGATCCGGGGTTGGCTGCCCCGATCGAAATATCTCATGCGGGTGCAGTGTGGGACCTATGCGAGTGCGGAAGTCGAGGCTAGGCACGCATGATACTATGGGCGATTGGCCTTGCCCGATCATTCGCGGCCTAGAATAGACACATTCTGCTTTTCCTATTCTTTGTTGTTTGTGATGTGGCACTATGTGCAATTGAACGATTGTATTTGTGAAAAGGTTTTGAATACTGATTTCATTTAAGTACTTTATAGTTTCACATACTTGGTACTGTTATCGACCTCCTTCGGGCTGCGTTCATGCGCAGTAAGGGCGGCAGTGCTAGATCCACATCCTTAGGATCTTTGCGTTGGTGTCGTGAGCTCCATCTTCTCCGAGGCTCTACTTTTGGGTATGATCTCCTGTATTGTAGATAGTTTTGTATGATCGAGGGTATGGCGGGACCTGTCGCCATAGTTGTTTACTTCCTTAGAGGTGCAGAGTACTATTATACAGTTGGGATGAATCGCAAAACTTGAGTTATTTATATTATGCCGAAAGGCAAGCTTTTCATCGATAAAGCGTATGTCTTATTTTATAAACTGTTTCCTGTCTTGTTTTATATTCCGCTGGTTACTCTGATGTATGACTACTTGGGTGCCCCGGTAAGGCACCAGTCACGGGCCCCGGAACGGGTCGTGACAGTTGTACTCACCCGCATGGGACTATTTCACCTGCATGAGCCCTACGGACTCGCATGAGGTATTCCTCGCATCGTGGGTAGAAAATCCACGGAATATGCAAATGCCACAACCCGGGGAATGACCCCGTAATAAATAATAATATATCATTAGCACAAACCGGCTATCATACATAATGCAAGCAAGTTAAGAAACCCCTTAACTTCTTATCAATCTTGTTCACACACATTCTCATTTTAGTTTACTTAAGGCACTAACATGTCTTTATGAAATCCGGGAATTTAACCCAAAGTACTATGTACTTCTACTCTTTTAAAACCATAGGCAATTAATGCCTTAAAAATCAATTTGCCTTTCACAACTTCAAATCATTTACCCGTACTCATTTTACTTAGAGTAAATCTTCCTTTGTTAACCTTCCATAAAGCTAATATAACCAACTTCCCATAAAGTCATTATATTAACGTTATACCTTAGTCAAATACATTTTCCTAAACCCAAGGGACTTACACTTTTAAAAAAAGAAACAAGAATCATATACTTTAAACACATCAAGTCCCTTAACTTTGAAAACTCAAGACATCCTTAATACTTTTTAAAGAAATGAGTTAATACCCCCTTACTCACCAAACTTGGCCATCCTTAAAACAAGTAAGGGATATCAAAACCTTGTACGTCTATCGTACTATATAGGTAAAGCTATTCATGCTCAAGAGATAGGAAAGACCTTTTTCAAAGCCGAATTCAACATCCAAACGCCACTTTTAAGGCCCAACAATCCAAACAATTCAAAGGGGATTACACACCTAATCTTGGGTGTGTAAAATTCTGCCCCACAATACATAACAATTAACTTAACAAGTTTAAGGAAGTATTTTGGCTACAACATGCTCACATAACCTTCTTATCCAATTCTTTCATATCCAACCCATATTTCTTACATGCAATTTATCTAAGAGCAATATTTTCAACTACAAATTATTTCTTCTTCACATGCAACACCAAAAAACCAACAAGGAGAGAAGGAATTGTTACCTTAGAACTTTAGCCAAATATTCCAACAAATTCACTAGCCTCCTTTCCACAATCACCACCACAAGAACTCCTACAAGCTTGCCAACAAGTTTCCTTCTTGCCACACTTTTCAGATTTTTCTCAAGCTTTGATTTCCTCTTGATTTTCTAGAGAGAAGGAAGAGCTTTTATCTTTAGAGAGAGAGAAGAACTTGAAGAATGACCAAGTCTTCAAGACTTGGTCAATAAATAGTGCATGCAAAAATCAGATGGGGGGGACACTTGTCACCCTCCCACGGCCTTTTTTAAAACAAAACAGTTCAGATTTTTCCACTCAACTTCGCAGAACCCGCCTCGGCGCCGCGGCGCTGAAACTTCTGCCAACCCTCGGATCTTCCGACGCCGCGGCCCTGTTTCCTGTCGGAATTATTTTTCTGACCGACTGCGCACTGAACTTGTAACTTCCATAACTTCCTACTCCGATGTCCTATCGACGAACGGTTGGTTGCATTGGGAACTAGACTCAATGAATTACGTACTAGGCCTTTGAAACACCTAGGAACTCTCAATGTAACGGGTCATAACCCGTCCCAAAGTTGACTAAAACCCGTCCGAAATAATCCGTCAACCTATCTTTCGAAAATTTTAAGTCTTAATCCCTTTCGTATGCTCTCTTACGCATGGCCAGAACTACGGGGTATAACACTCCAGATCTACAAAACTCATAAATTCTAGATTTTGAACCGAGACAGAGCAAAAAGAGGGGATAAAGACTGGTTCCAAGCCTTCTAGCTTATATGGTTGAGAAAGAACCATGGACAATTGCAAATAATTGTCATCTCCAGAAGCGCTGCTTTGAAAAGAAGCTAAAAAGAGAGAAATAGACTCCATCAGATACCACACTTGTGTGATGGTTGATCTTCCTCCACGAAAAGAACCTTTGGGTTGTAAACGTAGATGGATATATTGACGAGCATAAGGCCTTGGCTACTTGGACATGTGTTCCTTTGAGAATAGCTTAACATCTAGGGTCACTGCAGTCTTGCATGACATGGATGTTAAGTCAACCTTCTTATTTAGAGAGTTGGTTTGATAGACTGTTGGGCTTCTTCCTGAACTTCCTTTGTAGTCCCTGAAATGTTTATATTTTGGTCCTTGAAGTTTCAGATAAAACAAAAATAATGAATCTGACTACAGAAACATTGACTCTGAAGCTAGAAAGCCAACAGTGGGAAAACCAAAAGTTCAAAAGTTGAAGAAGAAAGTGATACGGAATAACCCGAGGGGTATGCGAATCCAGGGAAGAGAGATGAAAGTTTGTCACTTGTTAAATCTCTGTGTGGGTTGAAATAGGCCCCGAAGAAATGGCATGAAAACCTTGATAGTACTCTACTATCGAAGGGTTTATCCATTAAAGAGTGTGACAAATGTGTCTACATGAAAAGGTAATTATAACTCGTTTAGGATATGTCTTTACGTAGACGACATGTTGATCACAAAGAGTAATCCTAGTTTGAACCTAGAAGTATGTTGAAATAATATTTCGACATGAATGATATGGGCATTACAGATGACATCTTAGGAATTGGGAATTCCAAGACATCTAACGAACTGGTCTAAACCAAACTCATATGTGAGGTGTTTTGACAGTCTCGTTGAAGTCACCAATGGATATGAATCATAGAAATAATTGGAATCGTGGTGCATCCATATATCAGGAGTGATATGCGCAGGTCACATGTAGTTTAATGTATCTTACACACTATAACTGACCTGGTATCGACTGATAAAGAAGATTGGTTGAACTAAGATTCACTAACAATGATCAGTAGAATGCTTTAAATGAGATGTGTCGACATCTGAATTATTTTCTTGTCTATGGATTATGATATTCTGGATGTCCAGCGGTTCTGGGAGAACACAGTGATGCAAACTGGACATCAGATCTAAAGAACACCAAAATCCATAAGTTGATGTGTGTGATGTGTCTTTGGAAAATCCTCTAAGTAAACTTGCATCGGCCGATTCGTGTTGGAATCAGAGTTTATCGCTTTGTACAAAGCATGATGAGAAGCTGAGTAACTTCACAACCTTTTAGAGGATGTCCCTCATTGGGAGTAACTTGTGCCTTCGTCAGTTCTACACTGAAGGGCACGGATGACGGCGTCTGGACATATATGTCGCAAATATAAAATCGTATGGCAGTTGATCGGGTGACACATCCTTGATTACTGAATCAAAGGATATACCAGACCCTTTCATTAAGGGATTACCCAAAGATCAAGAGTTCTGTCGATCTAGGAGAATGGGCTTAAAACCTAAAATATATGAACTGATACGGTGGATACCCACTAACGGACTGGAGATCCCAGGAATTAGGTTCAATGGGAAAACTAAGTCGTAAAAGTTCAGCGGAGCGCTTCAGTGGAAGAAAGAGCACTTCAGATAATGTTTCTACATAGAAACTTGAATCCAAGGTCGTTCCCGAGATAGACATTAAGTGCTACTTGTGAAGGGGGTCAATGCTAAGTTTCTAAACCTTTAATGATCCTCAATGATTGAGGTTAGGTTGGGGAAAATTTTAATGGTTCCTAACACTTGTGTAGATGGGTATTGCAGGATATCTTGTAGGAGACCACCTATTTAAGTGTGAGGACAGGCCGCCTCAAATGAACGTACTTAAGAATCCAAGAGTGTCCACGGCCCACGACGGACAAACCTTAAGAAGGATAGAGTAAGGAAATGTGTTGTGTTGGTACTGTTGTATTGGCTTACACTAAACACTGACAGTTCAAGACATCACGTTCACCGCGCAGTAAGTAAGTCTGATGGTATTCTACTATGGAAGGTTCAAAGCTACGGCTACCTATCCAGATGCAACATCGATCCGCCGAATGATTGCTAAAAAGGCACCATGTGCGTGCGCCAAAATCTCTTCCAAGAGGGGATTGTTGGAAATTTACTAAACGTGAAATAAAGTTAATCCTATTATTTATTACTCAAATATTAGGGGCCCGCACGTCAGAAACACTGTTTCCACACACGTGCACACATAATACCAATGATCATAAATTTCCTTTGTGGAAGAGATATTGGTACATATACAAAAGGTTTGGGACATGAAATGATAAATGGTTATTGGCCAAGTAACTATGGTTTCACGTTGGTAAATAAAGAAAGAAGTGTACAATGTGTAAAGATGAAACGAGTCAGGAAAATGCTTGAATGACCGCGACGCAAGCCAGTCAGGGCCGCGGCGCCTCCTTCCAAGGGTTGCGGCGCTTGGAATGGAAAATCACTGGGAAGCTACTAGAGTTGAAGCATCGCGGTCCCGGAGGGCCGCGACGCTACAGTGCCAGTGTGACCGTTGGAGACAAGATTTAACTGACTTTTGGGCTGACTTTGGAGCATTAATTCTCTATTATTTGCCTCATGAATTCAACCATTATTTGGCTAAATTGTAACCTCAAACTAAAGGTCATTATATGGCATTGAAGGCGATTACTTGTGTCACGACCGGAACCCCGGGTCCGCGACTGGTGCCCTACCTGGGCACCCCTCTTATACCCTTACGTCCCTTTCAAGACATAGACCAAATGAAAAATGTATATGTAGCAACAAGGCAAGCCGATGAGGCTGCCGCTATATATATATAAACGGAAACATCCCTACAACACAGTAGTACATCTGGCTACAATATAATACAATTCCTGCAAGTCCGGCCCATATATGAATACAGACCTCTAAGAGTTTGGACAATAACCTATGACGGGACTGGGCCCCGCCCTACCTTTGAATGTATATAAGCCTACAATACCAGGGTCCGTACCAATATGACAAGCCTCCGAAATAATGGAGTTTTTCTCAAAATTGAGTAGAGATCCTAAGAGCGAAGATCACCAAACTGCGTACCTAAACCTGCGACATGAAACGCAGCCCCCCGAAGGGGGTCAATACAACAAGTACTAAGTATGTAAACATTAAGTACAGTAAATAAACCATAACTGGCCAAATGATAACAGGGACAAGTATGAAAAACCTTACCAGCTCCAACCATGTCATATATAATAAAAGTCAAATGTACCTTGTATCATTGTACCACTGTACTTTATATAAACAAATGAGAGTCAACTGAGCCTTTTTAAAAGTAAGATCCACCGTGTCATTTTAAATTATGAAATAAATACCATTTCAAAATATGAAATCAACCGTACCCCTTTCAAATATGAAATCATTACCATTTCAAAATATGAAAGTCATGTCAGGGTCATCCGCCCTCAGAATCATTATGCAATCCTATTCATGGGAATTGAACCCGCATATCAAAGCGTGCCCGTGGAATTCCTTCTTCACTGTCGGCATGCACAAAGTATAATATATATATATATATATATATAACATGCCCATGGAATTCCTGCATCTCGGGAACGTGTCATCATGGAGAGCTAGTCCATGGAATAATAATATCACCCGGGGATTGAACCCGCATCATGGCCGCACGCCCACGAAATTTCTTCATCGTGAAAGCATGTCCATGGAACAATATAGTGGAAGCATGCCCATGGAATTCCTCCATCATGTAAGCACGTCCAAGTAAATAACACAATAAGATGGTCGGCCCTCCAATGACGGACGCGGTGGTATAGAAATATTACACTTGCACGAAAGGCTATCATGAGCGAACATATGCAAGTTTAAAATATTCTTTGACTCTCATTTAAACATGTGAAATGAACTATCACTTTATAAACTCAAGGCACTTTCATTTCAAGTAATATTAAGGACTTGAACCCCAAAAGTACTATCACCCGTAGTATCAAGGCACTTCCTCATCTAAAGATCAAGTTACTACACTTTTTAAATTCAACTCAAGGCTTTAAAATCAAGTAAACTTATAACTTCCAAATCAAGTACTATAATGAATCCGATTTGTCAAATTAATCCATTTTATGAGCCTTTAGCAGGCTATATTAATAATGATCTTATCTAATCAGTTGTGAACCTAGAAAGTGTAAAACGAACTGGTTATATCTTAGCTTCTATGCAGATGGGAATTCTACTCATTTCAATATAATAGATTGTCGCTTCTTTTTTCATTAACGCTGCAGTGACTTGTTCGATACCTTTTCTCATTAGTGCTATAACTTAGCAAGATCAACTCGACTCCAATGCTTCCTAAAAACTCTTACCAACATCTCTCATAAGACTTGGTAAGGACTGTTAGGAACAATTTAGACATGTCTTAAGCATAGAATCAACAACATGACTACCCTTAACTTCTAAGAGTAGAATAACTTCCCTTTTTATAAAACTCGAAGTACTATTAATGAAATAGATAAAACCGCTTCCTTTCTAGACAAACCAACTAGAACCATGTACGTCTGTCGCACATCTTTTTCATTTATAAACCCCAGGACACTAACACCCGTAGTCTCAAACACTTTCACTTTCCCACATCAAGTAACTTACAATCTAAAGCCAATTTACTCATACTTTTTAAATCAATTCACCTACACTTTTCAAATTGAATTACCTATACTCTTCAAATCCATTAAGAGGGATTTCCCTTCTAGAAATCCAAAGTACTATGTATAGAGTACATCACTAAGTACTATCAATAGAGTATATCACTAAGGATTAGGTTCCAATAGAACTCTATAGAGATCAAGTCAAGTATACTTATAAAATCAAGGCAAGTATACTTCAAGAAACAAATCATGTATACTCCAATAACAAGGCAAGTATATGTCACGACCCGAACCCCGTGTTATACCCCGTAGTTCTGGCCATGTGCGTGAGAGCGTACGAAAGGGAGTAAGAATTAAATCTTAGAAGGACAGGTTGACGGATTGTTTCGGATGGGTTTTTGGTCAACTTTGAGGCAGGTTAAGACCCGTTACATTGAGAGTTCCTAGGTGTTTCAAAGGCCTAGTGCGTAGTTCGTTGAGTCTAGTTTCCAACACGACCAACCGTTCGTCAGTAGGACATCGGAGTAGAAAGTTATGGGGGTTACAAGTTCAGTGCGCAGTCGGACAGAAATGTGTTTCGGTCAGGAGCCACAGGGCCGCGGCGCCAGATGATCTGAGGGATCGCTGAAGTTGCAGCGCCGCGGCGCCGGGAAGCAGGGCCGCGGCGCCGGAAAGTTCTGAGGGCTGGCAGAGGTTTCAGCGCCGCGGCGCCGGCTGCAGGGCCGCGGCGCCGAGGCGGGTTCTGCGAAGTTGAGTGGAAAAATCTGAACTGTTTTGTTTTAAAAAAGGCCATGGGAGGGTGACAAGTGTCCCCCCCATCTGATTTTGCATGCACTACTTATTGACCAAGTCTTGAAGACTTGGTCATTCTTCAAGTCTCTCTCTCTCTCTCTCTAAAGCTAAAAGCTCTCCCTTCTCTCTAGAATTTCAAGAGGAAATCTAAGCTTGAGGAAAATCTGAAAGTGTGGCAAGAAGGAAGCTTGTTGGCTAGCTTGTAGGAGTTATTGTGGTGGTGATTGTGGAAAGGAGACTAGCGAATTTGTTGGAATATTTGGCTAAAGTTTTAAGGTAACAATTCCTTCTCTTTTTGTTGGTTTTTGGTGTTGCATGTGAAGAAGAAAGAATTTGTAGTTGAAAATATTACTCTTAGATAAATTGCATGTAAGAAATATGGGTTGGATATGAAAGAATTGGATAAGAAGGTTATGTGAGCATGTTGTAGCCTAAATACTACCTTAAACTTGTTAAGTTAGTTGTTGTACATTGTGGGGCAGAATTTTACACACCCAAGATTAGGTGTGTAATCCCCTTTGTGTTGATTGGATTGTTGGGCCTTAAATGTGGCGTTTGGATGTTAAATTCGGCCTTGATAAAAGGTGGCAAAGTATGTAGAAACAAAGGAAATGCTGCCCGATTTTCCATAGAATTTAGCGACTTTGAACTTGGAATATTCTACATTGTAACTAGAGGTTAATAAACGTATTATGGTCATTATAGGTTGACATACTACGTGCGGTATTTTGGACTTAGCTAGTGGATTGACCGAAGAGGTATGTGGAACTTTCCTACCTCTTGAGCATGAATAGTTGTATCTATGTAGTACGGTAGACGTACAAGGCTTTGATATTCCTTATTTGTTTTAATGATGTCTTAAGTTTCAAAGTTAAGGGACTTGAAGTATTTTAAGTATGTGATACTTGTTTCGTTGTAAAAGTATAAGCCCCTTGGATATAGGGAAAGGTATTTGACTAATGTATAAAGGTAATATAACGACTTTATGGGAGGTTGGTTATATTAGCTTTATGGAAGATTAATAAAGAAAGGTTTACACTAAGTAAGATGAGTAAGGACAAATAACTTGATGTATGTAAGGCAAATTGATTTTAAGGCATCAATTGCCTAAAAGTTTTATATAAAAAAGGGTCAGTTTTAAAAGAGTAGAAGTATGTAGTACTTGGGTTAAATTCCCGATTTTCTTTTATTAAGATATGTTAGTGCCTTAAGTAAACTAAAATGAGAGGGTATATGAACCAGACTAATAAGAAGTTAGTGGATTTTCTTAACTTACTTATGTTATGTATGAAAGCCGGTTGAGCCAGGGTAAGAGTATAAATGAGGGGTAAATCCCCAAGACGTTATACCACCTCCTTTAGGGTAAGAGTATAAATGAGGGGTACCTCCCCCAAGACGTTATACCACCTTCTATGTATTCCGTGGATTTGCTACCCATGATGCGAGGGATGCCTCATGCGGGTCCACAGGACCTATGCGGGTGAAATAGTCCCAGGAGTAGGATTGCTTAATGATACTACGGGCAAGGGACCCTGTTTTGGTCATGAGCCTCCTATTTTTATGCAGTAAAGATTATACTTGTCACTCTCATTGTTAGTAAGGCACGGTGCAATGTACTTTGATTTTCATCCATGACTCCAGCTTATTTTAGACTTATGATATTATTACAGTATTTTCCAGTTTTGCATACTTGGTACGTATTGTGTACTGACCCCCTTCCTTGGGGGCTGCGTTTATGCCGCAGGTAGGGGTAAGCAGGTGGTGGATCCTCATTCTTAGGATCTTTGCTCAGGTGTCAGAAGCTCCACTTCTCCGGAGGCTTGACTTTTGGTACAATTCTCCCTGATGTTGTAGATGTTATGTACATTCAGGGGTATGACGGGGCCCTGTCCCGTCATAATGATTACACATTCTTAGAGGCCTGTAGTCCTGTTATATTTTGGGGTTGTTAAGAATGTAACTGTTCAGTGTTTGCTATATTTAAATGTAGCCATTTTGGGTTAGTCTGCTTATATTCTATATGGGTTCTTGTTGTGAGTTTATTTTTCGTTGGTTTTCTCTGATGTTGTATCACAAGGGTGCCCGGGGTAAGGCACGATCACGCTTGGGGTTAGGCCGCCTTACACTTGGTTTCTGCACACGCTTTGTTGTGTCCATCGGGGATCTCCTCGTCCATTGGTAACACTCTTCTCCCTTGTCAAGACTCCGGTCCGTGGTCGGGTCCTGACACCCCGGGACCGCGACTGGTGCCCTACCTGGGCACTCTTATCCTAAACAACCCAAAGACAACAATTTAAAACAACACTCATGATACAACACAGGCTAGCCGACGAGGCTGCCAATATATATATATATAAAAAGCCCACCGGGGACTTCTTTTTTTTCCTTTTACACAACCCATATACATAGCCCACATATGACTACAGACCTCTAGAGAGTATGATTGTACAACATGGCGGGACAAGGCCCCGCCGTACCTCTGAATAACCATAAGACTGTAATACAAACTCCGTACCAAAATGACAAGACTCCGAAGTAGGAGAGTTGTCTCAATAGAAGCTGGATAGAGATCCTAAGCACGCGGATCACCAAACTGAGTACCTATACCTGCGGGCATGAACGCAGCCCCCCGAAGGGGGTCAGTACAACAGGTACTAAGTATGGAACGGAAATAAAGTACAGTATTAAAATCATAGTTGGCCAAGAAATGACAGGGACAAGTAAAATAATCAAATACCAGATCCAACCGTGTCACCTAAAATAAAAGTCAACTGTATCTTTTCAAAGTGAGAGTCACATCAAAGACAGGGACACCTGCCCAAGAATTAATATGTATATCTTTTTCATGGGAATCGAACCCACATAGGAATCGAACCCGCATAGGTAATTACACCCGCTTGAGTATCTCTACTCGCATCACGGATCTTGTCCGTGGATTATTCATGGAAATCGTACCCGCATAGGAACCGAACCTGCATAGGTAATTATACCCGCATTAGTATCTCTACTCGCATCACGGATCTTGTCCGTGAATATTATTCATGGAAATTGAACCCGCATACGTAAATATACCCGCATGAGTATCTCTACTCGCATCATGAAAGCACATCCATGGAGCAAATATACACAAATATTGTCAAGGAAATAAACCAAAGTACC
Organism: Przewalskia tangutica; assembly: GCA_029844215.1. Lineage (NCBI taxonomy): Eukaryota > Viridiplantae > Streptophyta > Magnoliopsida > Solanales > Solanaceae > Przewalskia > Przewalskia tangutica. The sequence goes on from CM056722.1 coordinate 115,762,294, forward strand.
AACGCATCAGATACAAAATATTAAAATAGACTTTTCTTTTAGAAATGCCAAGGTACCAACACCTCATGTACCAAACGCATATAATGAACTTCACTTTATAAACTCAAGGAACTTTCATTTCATGTACTATGTTAAGAATTTAATCATGGACATTCTCACATGATTTCTATATAACATTTTAAACCATCTTTTGACTTTCCACAAAATTGTTATAACAACTTCCCATAAAGTCATTATAACAAACTTTTATTTTTAGAAAAACCAAGACAATACCATGCCTTCCTTTTTAAATAAACCAAGACAATACCATGCCTTACTTTTAAAATAATCAAGACAATTACCATGCCTTCCTTAAAATAATCAAGACACTAACACCCGTAGTATCAAGACACTTCCATTTTTAACAATCAAGTTACTACACATTTTAAACTCAAGTAAGTTATACCTTTCAAATCAAGTCAAGTATATTTTTAACACCAAGTAATTTATACCTTTCAATTAAAAGAGTTAGAGAGAAGTTTCTCTCACTAAGGAAAACGCTCTCAACATTTCTCCTTGGTTGCTCTTTCGGTTTTGTCTGTCACCCTCATTGTCTCTTCACTAATCGAAGCTTAATGTTCATAACATGAAAAAGACTAAGCGTTATACTCGCTCTAGCAATGATTCCGGAGGTTCGGGAGGATCTACGAAGTCTAGAACCAAGAAAAAGAAAAATAACGGTGGAAGTCCAACCATAGTTGAAGAAAACTTAATCCCGGCAATTTCAGACCCCACGGTGATGGTTCATGTTAAGCCTGATTTGTGCATCCCACTTGAACATGTGGTTGATGATTTCACTCTACAAAGGATACATGAATGGGGAAAAAGTATAGAAATCGAGAGCTTGGATATAAGTGAGTTCGAAGGTGGAAAGAATCATGTTCCGGCAGTCACCAATCCGGAAATGACTCCTCCTACTACTCCAGAAGCGACTACAATAGAGGACTCTAACACTTTCCACGAGCCTATTGGAAAGGACTCTCCCGAAACTCCCGACAATGGTAACAAAATTCGGCTAGCCAAAGTCACTTCTATCTCTCCTAGGGATGATGTTTCTATCACGAGTGATGTGGTAAACTCCGGGACCATAACGGAAGAGCAAGGAAATCACGGCACTAATTTGATCTCGGCACAACCTGGAAACTTACTCAGGCAAGCCGGAAAAGTTAGAGAACCAAGGCCAAGAATCGCAATCGGAAAAAATGTGCATGATGGTATCCTCGGGTCAAAACTGGGTCAGGGTACGGGTAAGATGGCTATGGAGGGTCAGGCGGGAGTCCATGGTTCTTAGAATAATACTGGTATGCCTGGATCAATGCAAGTTGGGACAAACGAAGAGCCTTCTACCCCCAAGGTGCCTAGCTTCTCTCAAAACATTAATATTGCGGGAACCAAAAGGTCTCACTTTAATACCGCGGGAATCAAAGAGACACCTCACTTAATGGGGCAACATCCGAATTCATTAAGTATTACAAATGAGTCTTTTCCTACTTTAGCCAGCTTGCTTAACGGAATCCAACACAAGAATTTCAATAGTCCTTTTGTCTTTACTTCTTCCTTGGGTATGGGAAACGTTAACATCAATCCTCCTCTCTCATCAACTACCTCTTCAATGCTCCCCGAAATCCAAAATAACACACCCTTTTTTTCCACCCTACCATCAATACCTCCCGGAATTCATGACAACTTACCTACTCTTCCAAATGGTACACGCATCCTCTCTCCTAAAGTGGGGCCAAGCTCTACTCCCTCTAACCACCACCCTCAATCTACACTTCACGGGAAATCTACTGAACACTTGCCCACAAATGAATCTACCAACCAACATGTAACCCCACCCGTCGATCCTACAAACAATGAGTTACCCTCGAATCAACGCAAATGTTCTAATGCGCCTAAGAAAACTTATGCGGGAGTTTTCGCGGGTACCAGACTTGAAGCTAAGGGTATGAAACTACAATTTATTGAACAACAAGGAGAAGATGTAGAAATTGAAGCTTCGAATGAAGTTCTCTTCATTGAAACATGGGGATATTGCCTAATAGGGTGCTTCACGGGTCCTTTCCCGGGAAGAGAGGCATTGAATTCTATTGTGAAGGGTTGGGGAGTGAAATGTCGTATCATCCCGTATGGTAAAGGATGGAAAGTTTTCAAATTCATGACGGAAGAAGATCGCACAAATGTTCTTCATGGAGGCCCTTATATGGTCTTCGGTAAAACTATGATGCTAAAGCCTATTAACAAGGGAGTTTTATTGACGGATGACTTATTCATGGATATTCCAATATGGGTCACTTTCCACGACATCCCCCTCTCAATTTGGAGTGCAACGGGCCTTAGCAAGATTGTTTCGCGTGTGGGGAAGCCTCTATACACGGATCAATATACTAAGAAGAGGTCAAAAATGAATTATGCAAGAGTCTTAGTGGAAGTAGATGTCAGCAAAGAACCGGTTATGGAATTTGGTGTCAAATTTCCCGACAATAGAAGGTATACTCAAAAGGTGAACTATGAGAACTATCCGGATTTTTGCTATCATTGTGCATCCTTTGGGCACAACCATTTGAAGTGTAAAAAAATGATGCAAGATACCAACACTCAAGAAGCTCAAAATATCCGCAAACCATTGGTACCTCCTAAGAATGGTGGAGTTTCTACTTGTTCGGGGGTTGATGTTGATACGGGAATAGCTGACCCTCCTTGCACTGATCCGTCACTTACTCATCATCCCGTAGATACTGAGAACTTGATGGATATAGAGAATAGTGAGAAATTACCACCTCATGTACCCGGAAGTGTGGGAGAAGCTCTGAACTTTGCAATTACTCCGGTTGTGGATCAGTCTAGCTCTTCGAGTTTACGGGTCGCACAAGAGGGGTCCTCAAGCCATCACGCCCATGCTGGCCTTGAGCATCATGATAGGAGGAGTTTTGAGACAAGACACACTGATTCTGGACCACCAATGGACCCGCAAACTTCACTGGAAGGGGTAGTCAACAAGAGTACTACGGAAGATGCTAGACATACATTGCGGTGCATAAACTTTGAACGCGGGGATCATAGCCTATCTGGGACACCTGCCTTAACTTCCAACAACAAGGATGAGGGATGAAAACAAGTAATTTCAAAGAAAAATGCGCCAAAAGGTAGTACTTTGGCAAAGACAGCGAAGCGCGGAGGTGCTAACAAAACCTCCTTTGTTTCTTAATGAAAGTTATTTGTTGGAATGTCCGGGGTCTTTGCGGACAGAGGGAAAGGGCAGCCACGCAAACTCTTGTGTGTAGGCTCATAAAACAACATGATGCAGCAATTGTTTGTCTAATTGAAACTAAATTCTCTAGAGCACTGATTGACTCTTTTAAAGCTCAAAGATTCCTTGCTTGGAATTTTTGCTCCAACATAGATTTCATTGATGGCGGAAGAATGTTAATACTTTGGGATCCCTCCAGAGTTAGTTGTGAAGTGCTTGGAATGGACTCTCAACATATTCATGTCCTTGCAAGATGTAAAACAACACAAGTGTCATTCCTAGCTACATTTGTGTACCCGGTTTATAGCATCCCGGAAAGAAGGAAACTTTGGCATCACCTTACCCACTTGGGCATCGGCATTTTCAAGCCTTGGATGATTATTGGAGATTTCAACACCTATTGCTACCCACATGATAAGGCGGGTGGTCCCCCTCTCACGCCTTATGCAATTAGGGATCTTGGAGAATTCAGAAATGCCCATGGACTAGAAGACACCTCTTCTTCCGGTTCCTTCTACACTTGTACGAATGGTTCGATATGGTCTAAGCTTGATAGAGTGATGATGAATAAACATTGGAGTGATTTGAATCTTGAGTGCAAGGTCAACTTCCAGCCTATGGAACCAGTCTCGGATCATTGCCCCGTGGTAGCTTCGGTAATTGCATCCTCTAGTATTGGGAAACGACCTTTCAAGTTCATGAACATGTGGCTCTCCCATCCCGCATTTGAGAACATACTTAGTTCATGCTGGAGGCAGCGCACATTGGGATCTGCCCAATTCATTTTAGCCATAAAATTGAAATCTTTGAAAAAGCCATTGCGAGAATTGAACACAAGGAAATTTGGAAGCATAGAACAAAGAGCATTTGCGGAAAACATGGAGTTCAAGGAGGCTATCAATGCACATATGGAGGATCCCTTTGATGACGAATTAAGAGACAATGTTAAGTCCTTAAGGGCTAAAGCAAACCTCTTGCTTGAAGCCGAAAGACACTTCATAAGGCAAAAATCGAGGCAAAAACACTTGATTGGAAGTGATAGATGCTCCAAATACTTTCACAGTTTGATCAAGAGGAGTAATGTCAGGAATTCAATCAACTACCTTGTCAAGGCCAATGGGACTAGCACAATATCTCCCGGGGAAGTAAGAGAATTGCTTGTAGAGTTTTACAAAGATCTTTTAGGCACATCTCGGTCCTCAACAAACATTGAACCCGCGGTATTGGATTGCGGCCCGAAGCTAGGAGAGGAAGACGGAATACACCTCCTGCATTTCATCTCCCCTAAGGAGATTTGGGAGGCTCTTTCAGATATAGGCAATGACAAGGCACCCGGTCCGGATGGTTTCTCAGCCGCATTCTTCAAGAAAAGATGGAGAGATGTGGGACAAGATGTAGTAAGAAGTGTACACGAATTCTTCTCATCCGGAGTTCTTTTGAAGCAAGTGAATCATACCATACTTACCCTCCTGCCCAAGATTGATCGGGATCCCAAGGTAAATGAATTTAGGCCTATCGGATTGACCAATGTGGTCTACAAGATCATAACAAAGATTTTAGCTAATCGGATGGCAAAGGTTCTTCCTACACTTATTGATAAATGCCAAGGAGCTTTTGTGAAAGAAAGGAATATGGTGGACAATGTCTTCATTGCCCAAGAACTTGTGAGAGGTTATAATAGAGCTAGGGTATCACCAAGGTGTATGCTTATGGTATATCTTCGGAAAGCATTTGACACGGTATCCTGGAGTTTCCTTGAATCAGTGCTACGAGGTCTCAAGTTTCCAGACAGATTTGTAAGATGGATTATGGAATGCGTATGTTCAACCTCTTTCTCTCTTTCCATCAATGGAGAGTTACATGGTTATTTTGCGGGTAAGCGCGGCTTAAGGCAAGGTGATCATATGTCTCCTATGCTCTTTATACTTTGCATTGAGTACCTTTCAAGGATGTTAAAGCTAAGGACCGAGGACAAAGTTTTTTCTTATCACCCTAAATGCAAGAGACTAGCCATCTCTCACCTTGCCTTTGCGGATGATCTCATGCTCTTTGCCAAAGGGGATGTACCCTCGGTAAATGTTCTTATGGAGTGTCTTGAAGATTTGGAAGCAGCTTCCGGGCTTACGCTTAACCCGTCAAAATCATCCATCTACATTGCGGGTGTGCAAGGTCCAATCCGGGACTTGATCTTGGCAAGAGTTGGTTTCTCATTAGGAGTCTTTCCCATACGGTACTTGGGGATCCCTTTGTCCCCAATTTCTGTCTCGGTCGATCATTTTGCTCCATTCACTAGTGCAATCTCGGAATACATTCAGAAATGGGGGCATCACTCACTCTCTTATGCGGGTAAACTTGAACTAATCAGATCGGTTATTCAAGGTGTTGAGAGCTTTTGGTTTTGGGCACTTCTTATTCCTTCTTCAGTCCTCAACAAGGTACGGTCTGCATGTATTCAGTTCTTATGGGGTGGTAAGCCACCAAGAGTCTCTTGGGATGTCATTTGTGTGCCTCAATCCGAAGGAGGCTTGGGTCTTATGAACATCAAAGAATGGAATCATGCCTTACTCTCCCGGACCATCTGGCAAACTCACACTAAGGCGGATACCTTATGGGTCCAATGGATTAATAGCTACTACTTGAGAGGTCAATCCTTTTGGGAATATGAGGTACGGGCTAGGGACTCCCCCTTATTCAAAAAAGTTTGTAGTATTCGCGACACATTCATTTCCATCTTCGGTAGTCAAGGAAACACAATTGCCGTCTTGGAAAAGTGTTGCACCAATGGAAAATTTGATTCTAGTCTTGTGTATGAGGTCTTGCGCATGCCGCGAGATAGAAGACTTTGGATGTCTCAAATTTGGAAAGGCTTCATTCCTCCTAAATTCTCATTCACTGTATGGCTCGCTTGTAGGAAGCGTCTAGCTACCAAAGACACTCTCTCCTATCTAAACTTGGAAGATAGGACTTGCGGGTTGTGCAAGAGGGCAAATGAGACAAGGGCTCGCCTTTTTTTCTCGTGCGCCTACACCCGCATCATTTGGAAGCACATCAAGGAATGGTTGGGTATTAGAAGAGAAATGACAACTATTAAAAGCGCACTCAAGTGGATCAATAAAGAGCATCGCGGGACAGGCATCTGATCCAAAGCCATCTTACTTGCCTTTTGCATAGTGGTATATGAGATTTGGAGAACAAGAAATCAATTGCTCTTTGAGGGCACTAGCTCAACGGCGGATGAGGTCATTGCAAAAGTTAAAACAACAACTTATAGAGTTCTTTATAATTTAATCCCCTCTTGTAACGTCACCTATGAGTGAACGCCCCATCCCTCCTCTCTTTCATTTCTTGTTTATGCTTACGTTGAGGATTGAGAACCCTCAACGACTGATTGTAACTCCCTCTTATTCTTTTTAGTAATAATATTTGCATTTACCCGGAAAAAAAAAATACTATCAAGAATAATGAATTTTAACAACTTCCATTTTGAAAACCCCAAATTACTATCAAAGAAGTATATAAACCAACTTCTAGTTTAGAAAATCCAAAGTACTATCAAAGAAGTATATCATTAAGGATTAGGTTCCGATAGAACTCTATCAAGATCAAGTCAAGTATACTTCTAAAATCAAGGCAAGTATACTTCAAGAAATGAGTCATGTATACTCCAAATAACAAGTCAAGTATAATTCAAATAACAAGGGGCGTGTACTTCAAGAATCAAGACAAGTACACTTCAATAATCAATCATGCCGATAGAAGGAAGTAGTTCACATACCTTTTTGGCGACTAACCAACTCTACAATCTAGAATACGCCCCAAAGTACTTCAACCTATAAACACAATAACATGTTTATCAATTCCAATCTTTCTAAGGTAGATTAATGACAACTAAAGGCTCTCTTATTCAACGGAAAATTGGGCAGCACTTCCTTTGTTTCTACGTACTTTTCCACCTTTTTCCAAGGCCCAATTTCAACAGCCAACAAGCCACACTTAAGGGCATAATCAATAGTTAACTAAAGGGGATTACACGCCTAACTTGACGTGTAAAATTCTGCCCCAAAACGATATAAAAACAGTCCACAAATTAATCAACATTAAGGGTACAATGTGAAGCCTTTAACACCCTTTTTATACATTTTTTCCTTAGGACTTTCATTAGCCATTTTACCATATTAAACATGCAATATATGGGCTGATTCTTCCAGCATTACCATACCACGAAACAGTCCCTTAAAACTGCATGACGACACTGTCACGACCCGATCCCGGGCCCGTGACTGGTGCCTTACCCCGGGCACCCTAGTGATACAACATCAGAGAAAATCAGCGGAAATAAAAACTAAAACATGAGACAAGTCATAAAGCATGAACTAGGCTAACCAAAACGGTCACCTTCCTGAATATATAAATATATCAAACTGAACAGTTAAATCCTTTTACAAAACCCCGCCACAACAAGATTACTGCACTTAAGAATGTAACCATAACTATGGACGGACAGGCCGCCATACCCCGAATGTACAAGTAACTACACCGACAGGACTATACCAAAGATAAGCCTCGAGAAAGCGGAGCTTCCCAAAAGTCAACTGTGATCCTAATAGCGCGGATCCACAACCGATGTACTCTACTGCAGATGAACGCACTTCAAGGAGGTCGAACAGTACCAAGTATGTGAAATGAAAAATCAGAATGAAATCATAATAGTCTATATAAAGCGAGACATGTATGATAACCAAACTACGATCCATAATATATAAACAAATATGTCAAGTCGTGACTCACGCCTCAAAGTCATTACTCAAGTATAACAATGGGTCTCACGCCCACAACATCAATCATGCCGTGGAATACCTTCCTCATCGCGGCAGCCTATGATATAATCACACCAAGTACACATGAACACTAGGTCACACCGTGTCATAACAACCGCATTAACAATACTATACAACCAAACCACGGTCGACACTGGCAAGTACGAAAGCCGACTACTGTGTACCAAAGCCGTGTCACGTAGGCGATCGGCAAGTACGAGGCTAACTACTGTGTACCAAGGTCGTGTCACGAGACTTCGCCACTAAACCGAATCTGGCAAGTCGAAGGCTAACTACCAGTACTAAGGCCGAATCGGCCACTTGAGGCGGCAAGTCGAAGCCAACCACCGATACAAAGGTCGAATCGGTAAAACCTCACGGAGAGCTAATCCATGGAATAACACTATCAACGAAACGAACCTCATCATGGCCGCATACTGTGGACCATCCATCGAGTCGATGCCCATGGACTATCATAGTGGAAGCATACCCGGGCGCCCATCGTGTCGGTATGTCCAAAATGATCAAGAATAACACGACCGACTCCATCGAGAGACGCGGTAACATAAGAATACAACACTTGCACAACAAGGCTATCACACGCAAACATAGAACGTTACACACAACTCAAGGTACTTTCATTTTATGACAAAGTCCGTGTTTTAATCCCAAAGTACTACGACGTTAAATTCTTTATAGAAGATCCATTTCTTTTACAAAAGTCACCCGATACGTAGTATAAAAATAAAGTGACTAACATTTTAATTAAACCAAAACAACTTCCGGACTTTCCTTTTAAACCAAATTAAGACAATACCATGCCTTCTTTTAGACCAAAACACTTCTCCTTTTAAAGTCAAGTTACCATTTTAAAACTAATGATAAAACCATTCATTTGTTTTCATAAAGTCGTTATAACTAACTTCCCATAAAGTCGTTATAACACTTTATGTTCTAAACCAAAACTCTTTAATTCCACAAGTCTCTTTACTTTTAAAACAACAACAAGTATTCTTTTAAAACCCAAATAACTTACTCTTTTCAAAACACGTAACCTATACTTAAAATCAAGTTACTTCTCTTTTTCCGAAAACAAGTCGTTATAAGTCAAGTCTCTTATCTTTCAAGATCAAGTCTCTTAACTTTCAAAATCAAGTCGTTTTACTGCCAAAGTCAAGTCTTTCTTTTATCCTCATAAAGTCGTTATAACTAACTTCCCATAAAGCCATTATAACACTTTATGTTTTAAACAAACAAAATTCATTTCACACGCACGCTCTACCGTACTATATAGTTCACAATAATCATGCTAGAAAAGATAGAAGAGGTTCACATACCTCGCGACGATTATCGACAATTAGCAAAACGCTCCACGATCGTAACTGCTAGCCTTTTCCACTCTTGGTAGAATACGCTACTCAAATCGCAACCTATAAAGGCCACAAAACGCCTATCAACTCTAGATCTCTTCGTAGAATATTTTAAATACATGGTTCCATATTCTACAAAGAAATTCGCAAAGACCTCCCCTCGCTGTCACATAAATCTCTCTCTACCAAGGCCCGCTACTGTGCCAACAACTCCTGGGATTACACGCCTAACCTGACGTGTTCAATTCTCGCTCACAATAATACTACACAAGTCTCACAGTACACCCAAAGTAAATACAGTTCAATCCTTTATAATCATCCTTCCAATATTATATAGTCAAGTATAACTACTACAACATGTAATATCCAATTACAATAGGGGGACACATATCATTACCTCGATAAGCCCAAAATTATCCAAGATTATAAGTCAATCCTGGGCAACGTTTAGCTCCAATTCCTTACGCTCCAACCCGCTCCAAGCGACCCTTAGAAGTTTCTAAACAACTTCTCTTAACACTTCAACCAAGCTATGAAGATTTTTTCTAGGGTTTCGTTTTGCGACTATTGGAATAAAGTAGTATTTTTGGGCTCCTAGTATTTGAAATAACTTTGGAATACTACTAAGGATACTAGGCCAATGTATTTGGGATTATACAATAATACTCCAAGTATTTCTACACAAGAGGGGGAGGGGGACGAAAACTATACAAAGGGAAAGGGATATTTTTGCCTTGGAAAGCTCTTAAGTGGATGAAATAATATGTCTTGCACTATGGGGTATTTATAGAACAATCAAAGGCCAAGATCAAGGCAAGTGTGTGGTGAGATCTTGGGACAAGTGTGTGTGGGTCCCACCCTCCAAATGGCTTCACAAAACTTGGGACAAGTGGCTTGCCACTTGTCCACACCATTTCGGCCAAAGCCAAGTGTCAACAAGAAACGGCCAACCATGGCCACATGGGGGTGACACGTGTCGCCCCCCTACTCGTCCAAAATATTTCGTCTTCCGAAAATATCCAAAATACCAAAATCTCAAAACAAAGCCCCACAAAACCAGAATTTCTCCCGTATTCTCGCACGTGACGCCCTCACATACATACCTCGAACTACGGGTATAACATTCTTCCTCTTAGAAACATTCGTCCCGAATGTTCCTTCTAAGTCTCCAAACACACATGCGTCGGTATAGTCTTCACTACTATACTTACGAAACCAATCATGCCATCAATGGCCATAGTATATCATACAAATCCAAGCCAACGAGGAATCACCTCTTACATCACAAAAATCTCACACCCATGGTCTAAAGGGTACTCCTTCAGATCTTCACTTCATTAAAGAAATGATCACTTTCGCTCATAACACATTGTTCGCTTCTCTTCTTACTCGTCCCTTTCTCGCACACCCGAACTCTTTCTAGTACACATACCACACTTCACCATCGCTCAATTTCACAACCCCGAGTTACCACCTCCAAACTTGGTCATCTTACTAGCCTCAAATTCCTCAAGGCCATTTCCGCTTTCACGATTCGACTGGTCGAACACATCCACGAACTCATACGATGGTTACCTAAACTTGGGCTTAGCACCCTCGTGACCCTACCACCGCCGACCACTCGAACTGACCCCACCCTAAACCGGCCGCGGTTGACCCGCCGAATGGTCCTCAACCCGACCCATAATCGCACTGCACTTGTTCCCGATCCTAACAACCTTACCTATACAAGTCCTGAAAGCTACCACTTTCATCCTACACAACCCAAGGAATTATCCCTCAATACATTTCACGCATACCAAGTGTTTCGACAAAGACTAACCGTAAAAATCTTTTTCTCAGGACGGCCTTACATCTAAGGTCTCAACGTGTACTATTCTAAGGTTCACACCTTCCATGTCCCCATACTTATCCTTTCAACTAACCATGTTTTCTAACACATTAATAACACAACGCTATCCGATCATAACACTTAACACATCATCAATACATACTAGTCTCTAGAGGGTTAAGGATATATCTGTAAATAGGCGGTTCAAAGGACTGCTAAAATCGAACTTCCACCGCGACCTCGCCGTACCGCCGTGCATGAACATCCCGCCTAGCTATCGGCGAAGAACCCGCAATGCATCCCGGGCCGAAGTCTCAACATCCGCGCTACCTGGCCTGGACGCCTCGCCAAATGGGCTCATGGCCGCAGCATAACAATCTCCCAAATTAGTACGACACTCTCCTTATGAAGTTTTCCACAACGCCACACCGAGACAAGGGTGACTCATCCGCGAGCACTCCTACTCCCCAAAATCAAACCCGGGAGCCCCGACTGCCTCAATACTCGATGCCCTAAGATCGCGAGGACCGCTCAGATCTTGAGGCGCATAACTAGTCTGCTGCTGAGGCGGTCCGCCTCGAAAGTCACCAAAAGTGTTATACCCCGTATTTCCAGAGTATGTACGTAAGGACGTACGTAGAAAAATTTGAAACTTGTACTAAGGCTTGGCCGAATTAATTTTGTTCACAACACCCGTTTAGAGTCGTTTTTCGACGAAACGCTTTCAGCCTTTCGTAGGGGAATTTCCGGCTATGTCATTTTTAATTTTTGCGGATTTTTCCGAGAGACGAAACGTGTTGGGCCAACAAGAGGGCGCCACTTGGCACCCTCCCATTGGCAGAAGTGATAGCTCTGTTGTGGACGATTTGAATGGCTTTTGTTGGTAGTATTTTTGTGTGTTAGTTGGTTAAGGGCACTTGGCAAGATTCGCCCTACACTTGCCTTGCACTTGGCAAGATCTTGGCCATTGGTTGGCCTATAAATACCACCCTATGTTGAAGACTTTCTTCATCCTAAAATCTTCTAAGTGTTAAAACCCCTCCTCTCCCTTCTTGTGGTTCTCGCCCAAAGCCTTCCTCCTCGTCGAGTTCCCCAAATGGGTAGGCCGAGGTATACACCCCCTCCTTGGGGTGCTAGCCGGGTACCCCTAGCCTAGTTGTTTTCGTATAATACCCCCTCTTGGTAGAAATACTCAAAAGTATTGTTATAATGCCCAAATTACCTTAGCCAGATACCTTGTTGTATTCTAAGGTTATACCTATACAAAAATGCCCGTAAATACTATTATACTTCCCTTCCACACAAAACCGAAACCCTAGGAAAATCTCCATAGTCCGTTGGAGTATTGTATGAAGTTGGTTAGAACTTCTAAGGGTGGTTTAGAGCGGTCGAGCGCTGAGTGGAGCTAAACGATTGCCCAGATCGACTTTAACTAGGATAATTATGGGCTTATCGAGGTAATTATCTTGTCCTCTATTGTAATTGGAAATTACATATTGTTAGAATATATAGTTGAAGTATACTATATATAGAACCGAACGTAGTTATCGGCAATGTCTTTTGACTTAAGCTCAATAATACTTACGACAATGTCTCGCGACTTAAGCCCGAATTTAAAAGAAGAATCTTCGAATCGTAATTACATAGGTCAGACATAAAGAGACTTGTGTAGTAGTACCGTGGTGTAGAATTGTACCCGCTAGGGTTAGACGATAACCCCCGGTTGGCTTGGTGGCCTACCGATAGGGGAGATTTACGCCGTCATGGGGAGGTCACGAATTTTCGGTAATGTTCTACGATGAGATCTAAATATTAATAAGCGCCTTGTGGCCTTATAGGTTGAGTACTACGCTGGCGCGATCTACTTGGCTTAAGGAGTAGCCAACGATTCGAGGTACTGGAGCGCTTTGCTATTAGTCGATACTGTCGCGAGGTATGTGAACCTCTTCCTATCTCTTCTAGCATGATATGTGAACTATGTAGTACGGTGACGCATACGTGCTAAATGTATTTGATTGTTTAAAACATAAAGTGTTATAACGGCTTTATGGGAAGTTGGTTATAACACTTTATGTTGGTAAGAAAATGTCAGGGTTTTTAAAAGGTAACCGATTTGAACTATAATCGCTTGTTATGTGTTAATAAAGAACTTGAAGTTTTTCAAAAGATTTTGAATCATTTCAAAGGAGAAGTAATACTTGGTTTTTGAAAACTTAAGAGTTATACTAGCTTTATGGGAAGTTAGGTATAACGGCTTAAGAATGTTTTATCGATTTCGAAATCGAATATGTATCGACAAACCATCGCTGCGTTAATAAAAGGAAATGTTTTGACAGATTAAGTATTATTAAAAACCAAGAGAAACTTCCATCCGCATGAAGCTAAGATGAGACAAAATGATATTTCCTAGATCATGATCACAGTAATAAGATTGTTATAAACAAGAATATCCTACTCACATATAAGGCTTATGTTTCTCGGATAGTTTAAAAGAGAATTATATTCTTAAATGAATAAGACTATTAACTACTAAACCTTTCTAAAGTAAGAAACGTGAAAATTTGAAATTAGGCAAACTTGGACGTTTGAGAAATAATGTTGTTACTTGATTTTACAAAGAGAAGTGTTTTGCTTTACTTCAAAAGATAATCACTCTATTTTCATATACTACGTATTGTGTGACTTTTGTGAAAGTAACGATCTTTTAAAAGTTAATGTATGAAGTACTTTGGGGATAGAAACTCAACATGTTGACACATAGTAGAAAGTACCTTATGTGTGAATAACTTGATTGTATTGGTTTGTGATAGCCTTGTAATACCTTCGTGTTGATTTGATAAGTAATCATATTAGGATGCTACGGTGTTAGTATTCGTGATGTTTGTGTAAAGGGTTTTCCTTGATTGTGCTTATGATGTTTAAACGATAAATCGTTATGTTGGTATTATACCACTCACCGTGTTTCCGGGTTAAGCCGCCTCCGATGCTGGTAGACTCAGCGGTCTGGGACCATGATTCGAGAATACCTCACGCGGTCCCGGGGCCTATGCGCGAGCTACGAGTTCCGTGTTAGTGCGCCTTTATGGTCATGCGTCTACGTGGCCATGCGGATCGCGAGTCCGTGATCGACGCCGGAGTAATACCCTCGATGCGGGGTTATACCTCATGCGGCCTATGAGATTGGCCTACGCGAGTCGCGGGGAGTTCCTGTGGCTAGACGCGCACATTTGATATCATGCGCGAGCGACCGGGCCTTGATCATGTGACGGCCCAGACAGATCTTATGATACGCTTCACGACCTTGTTGGTACTGGGTTTTTAGTAGTCGGCCAGGCCTTCGCATTTACCCCGCATGCTTTATTATGACACAGGGACCCGTGTTCATGCGTGTTCCTTGGTGTTTTTATATCATGCATCGGCAGCGAGGAAGGTATTCCACGCAAGATTGATGTGGGCCCGAGACCCATTGTTATACTTCGAGTGATGACTTGAGGGCGTGAGTCCCGACTGACATGATCGCTTTGTAAATCAGTTTGGTTATCATACATGTCTCCTGCTTTATATGATCGCTATGATTTCATTTACGTGATTTATTTTCGCTCATGCTCTGCACTGCATCGACCTCCCGGGCCGTTCATGCCGCAGTAAAGGTACACCGCCGTTGATCCTCGCCTAGGTCACGCTCGCTTGGGAAAGCTCCGTTCCTCCGAGGCTTATCTTCGTATAGTCCCCCGTTGTAGGTGCTACATTCGGGTATGACGGCCCCGTCCCCGTTGTTGTCATATCATTCGTAGAGGTCCAGAGTACCGCTTGGGGCGTAACTTGTAAGCAGGTTTGTAAAAGGATTAACTGCTCAAATTGTTATTTATATGTACCGACAGAACCGCTGTTAGCCCGCCTTCTTATTTCAACCGCCTTATTACATTGGTTTCATGTATTGTCTTTATGTTCACGATTACTGATGTTGTATCACTAGGGTGCCCGGTAAGGCACTACCACTGCCCCTAACGGGTCGTGACAAAGTGGTATCGTGAGCGCTAATCCTCTGGAAGTGTCTTCACGCATCAGATCCAAGAGTTCGATTATCGCGTCAGGCACCACACCAATAATCGTGAGGCTATAGGTATTTAGGATTGGTTTCTATTCTTCTCACTCGAGATCGCGCCTTAGAGTCAGGTTGTAAGTCGACCCTCCGACGTATTTCTTTCCCTTACCGCTATGCCTCCGCGTAGGCAACCCGCCCAGAGGCGCGCACCCCATGAGTCGCGAGCGGTAGTTCGTAGAGGCGGCGAGGGCACAGCCCAATCATTACCTAGGTAGGTTTCATTCGGGAGTTTTATGACGCCACTAGCCCCAAGAGAGTTTGGCACTGGCAATGCGCTCCCACCGCGCCATGATATTTGAACCTTCGCCCACGACCGGAACAATGAATATAGAGCGCAAAGAAGACGACCGCATTAGCATGGACGTGGCTACCAGAGTATACCGATGTACCACCTGGTCTGACGACTATCTAAGAGAGGGCTGTGCAAGAGTAATTCTTCGCTTAGTTTGAGCATGGCCAGGTAACGCCATGCGCGCAAATGTGCCAAGAAACGTAGATCAACGCGTTAACAAAGGACAGCGTACAGGCCAGAGCAAAGAAGGTCCTTTGGTAACTTTCGAGGCGAGTCACCTCACCAGATTGAATATGCGCATCCACCAAGGCAGCAGTGGTCCTCCATGCGGTTCGTGACATTCGGTACGCAGAGTTGGTCGAGCCCGCAGCTTCCGCTCACGCTACATCGCAGTTCCAAACAACGATTCGCCTCTGTTACACATAGCTACACGCACGCCATCCCGGGAATGTCGCTTTTAGTTGGTACTTGTTGCAGACCGCCAAGGCCAGCGGTCGGCAGAGTGTCCTCAGGGAGGACTTCAGTCTTCGTGGATCTACAGTAGTTCGTCATCTTCCTACATGCGCTCTACTTAAGGTGTTTGATTTGAATCTACTCGCGAGGAAGAAAGAGATATAGATATATCTTTAACCCTCTGTAGATCAAGATGTGTGATAAGGTGAGTATACCTTGTGCTATGTTCGATAACAGTGTGTTAGTCGCTGATTAGATCAGCCGTTGTTTAAACCGAGTAAGATTTTCAGGGATAGAGGCGCGAGCCTTAGAGCTTTTTATGCAGACCTTAGGCGAGGCCATCTCGAGAAAAGCGTAGTGTTATGTTCGACCCAGATCGGAAGCGCATAGCTGCGTGAGTTATGTTTGGGATAGTCCCAGTGAGCTGGAACGAAGGGGTAGTCGAGCTAAGAAGACCGCTAGGTTTTCAAACGGATTTCATGAGATTGTTCAATCGGGAGCTAGTATCAAGGCGCGCCCGCCTGCCGAGGCCATCGCCGGGTCAACCCGCAGAGGTTTTGGCGCGGGCCAGGTTGCGCGGTCCCGCCTTGTAGCGTTAGAGGTGTTAGGGCCCAAGTTTAGTTAACCAGCGACGAGTTCTGCGGACGCATTCGACCGCTGGCTCGTCGACGGGGCAGCCCATCGTTTCTTGGTCAGACCGCTTATCGCATTGGTGTTGAGTTATCTCAAAGGTAAGGCCGCACGGTGCCTACCTTCACCTATGTCGCAAGGAGCCCAGGCCGTGGTAGGTCGGTCGCTTTCCGAAGTTTTGCCAAGACGTGTTAAGAACTCAGGTGAATCTCGGGGACGATTCGCCTCGCCA